>VXBU01017963.1:161815-215189 GCA_013400315.1 Bombycilla garrulus | reverse complement strand
GCACGGCCATCAAAGCCATCTCCACCGCCGTCCGTAAAGCGGGCATTGCCAACCTGTGAGTCCCGGGATGCGCCCCGCACCTTCCCCATCCCCGCGGATCCTGGGCATCTTGCTGCCTCTAGGGTGGTGGGTATCGGGATGAGGATGGGAATGGGTATTTCTTTCACCAGAAAAGCCTGTGAGTGGGGTTGCATCAACTCCTCCTCATGCGCAGAGATGAAGGTAACTCCTTTAGTGTCTCGGTTTCTTGATTTTTTTCGAGTCACACAAGTCCTATGACTTTTCAATAGTAGAAGGTATCCAATCTTTGAGGAATGTCTGCCGATAATAGAACTTCATTAATACTTTAAGCAGATGTGGGTGCCTGGAGCCATAGGACCAAATATACTGAAGGAAAGAGCCTAGCAAAATATGGCTAAATTATTGCCCATTGCATATTGCTTAATATCAAAGCACCTTTTTATGCTTTGAGGTGTTGAATCAAATTCAGAGTAGTGTTTTTTTCATAGTGCATCATAACAACTAGAGTTTCTCTATGAAACTTTGGATATCTAGGGCTTTTAGCAAGTGTGCTGATAAGAAACAATGGTGTTTGTACTCAGCCAGTCAGAGGGATGTTGTTCTGGAGATGCATCAGAAGGAGTTTGGAGCTCTTGAAATATAAAGCTGCTTGTAGGTAACTAATCCTCCTAAGTATTTTACATATTCTTCATTCACCCAGTTGTGCGCTGATCAAGGCTTTAGACATGGGCTACTTCATTATTTAATGGAAAATGTTGTAAAGCGAAAATTAATTTGCCTCTACAAACAATGCAGAGGAAAATACAATGAAAAAAAAAGGCAAAATGTTTGAACTACTATTCTAATTTCAGACTGCATGTAACTTGTAATTTTTAATTGTTATGTGCTAGCCATTGCATATGCCTCCCATATCAATCAATAGAGACTAGGGTTTCCCAGCTGTAATCTGATTTGTAAGTTTAAGGCCCTAATCCTTTTTTGTTTTACATGTATTGTCTGTTGGCAGCTGCTCACAGGTTTGGTATCTGTGCCCATAGACTTGCCTTATGATCCCCTGCACAGTGGGTTTAACTCTCCATCAGTGCTGGGGAAGCAGTCTTTGGACTCATAAGCCTCCTTGAACAGTACATCTTCTACTGTGGGGCTGCATTTTATAAGCAGGTGAGATTTTGCTTTGCTGTCAGGGAATGTGAACAAATAGGGATCACTGCAATCCATTTCTTTGGACCATCCTCAGTCTCAAGTGTATGCTTAGTGCTGCTCAGCAGGGGAGGTGCAGAACAGCTGTGGAAGACATGCAGACCCTTCCCAGCTGCAGGCTCCACACCTGATATCTTGTCTTCCCCTATCTGGAGTCCCCAAAAGATGAGAGGGAGAAGCTGTTCTGCTGCTGTGCCTCCACTCATAATCATGGTATTCAAGGTTGGTTTTTTTTTTTCTAAAAGCACTTGCACAGTTGCAGAAAAATATTCAAGTCCCTGTAGCAGAGAGAGAGAGAAAGACAGAGAGTTATGCCAGGTCTTTTTCTTTGTCGCATGCACTAAACTGAAGAACTGCAATGCATTGCTGAAGTAGTGTGTTCAGTGTTATTACTTAACACCTGAAATGCCATTGTTCGGCTTGATCAATGAACTGTAGCTGAACTACATAAGAGTCATCTGAATGTGTGCCAAGCTGGCTATTGTTTTTTTCTTCTAGGAGCTAAACTTTCCCTTTCTCTGTTTTTCGTGCTATCGTAATTGCCTATCATAATGTCTCCTGGTCTTTCTGCATGCCAGATGGTTTGGTTCTGATTAGATAACAGCATTTTATTTGTGTTTCTCATTTGTATTTCTCAGGTCTTTTCCCAAGGAAACATTTACTACTTCAAATCAAAACTGAAAACATTAAACCTTAAATAGGTTGATTTATCTGTGAACAGACTTTTTCTGCTGCAATTTGCACATCATATTACTAATCAGGAGTATATTACACACAGAAGATATAGCATAACTAGTGTGGTCAGATTCATGTATCTATTCATGTTTTTGAAGTATATATTCGTATACTTGTAAAACATTAAATTTTCTAATGAATTCTTAGCTTTTAGGGTATGCAGAGCCTAGAATTCAGGAATAATTTGTAGGTCTTAAGAGCTCATTAAAAAGCACAGTTGTAATTCAGCCTTCACAGCCTGGTCTGGCTGTTTTTAACTGCAGTTTACAAACTACTGAAAAGTGATTCCTTGTTTTGTAGTTCTCAGCAGTTTCTAGATATGCAAACACAGCTAATGGTAACATGCCTCAGTAAATAAAAAACAGGTTTAGAGAGCTGAGATGTCATTTGAAAGTGCTGTATGTTTACAGGAGGTTTTATGGGCGTTAGAAACAGAACACTTTAGAAGATGTAGTGCTCCATTCTCATGAAATTCTCTCTCTTGCAATTGCTCTAGCTATGGAATTGCTGGGTCTACCAATGTGACCGGAGATCAAGTAAAAAAGCTGGATATTCTTTCCAATGACCTGGTGATTAACATGCTCAAGTCATCCTTCAGTACATGTGTTATCGTGTCCGAAGAAAACAAAGATGCTGTGATAGTGGAAACTGAAAAACAGGTTAGTAACTTTAAATGTTCTCCCTGCTTGACTTCAGATCAGCCCTTACAGGTGTAGTCCTCCACATCTAAAAAAGTAAAACTGAGCTAAAAGTTTCAGGAAACAGGTACTTTCATAATCTGGCAAATGAAGGTGGCGGTGGTGGGGGGAGAGAGCATTAGTCAACATTTGTTCTTTCTATTATTTCTGCTCTCCAGGCTAATGTTTGTTGGCTTTATTTTATTTTTTTTTTAATGATTTGTTTCTCCCCACCTTTTTCTTATTGTGGAGAAAATAGTTCATTCATCCCCATCTCATCTCTGGAACTATGCTCTGAGTTGGACAAGCCTTTTCGAAATTCACTTTTTGAGCAGGACACTGATGAGCTGTTCTCTGAAGGTCATATCTCAAGGTCTTTAATAATGAAAATTCTTCTTGAAGCCTATGAAAGACTTAGCAACAATGGAACAAAAACATTTTTTATGTTTATTATTCTTTATATTCACAAGTCTGCATGCACTTGTTGTGGGATAGTTCCTATTTCCCAGCTAATATTTTGGTCTGATCATGTAAAACCCTGAGTAAAAATTTAGTATAAAATGAACAGCAGAAACATAATTTACAAAGTACAATAAGGTTTGATTTGTTTGAGCAGTTCTCTCTCTCCCTGTTGAGAAATCTTCAAAATTGGTTTTCTAGGCATTGGATTTCCTAAGATCTGAACAAATATTCTCAAAGATCACTGAGGGAGTCTGAGTATTAATGCTTTTCTAAACCAAATGGGAGCCAATACAGTGGTTTTTTTCAATGCATATCGGGAATTCCTACTTGCAGAGTAGATTATTGCTGAACTTAAATGTATGTTTCTGACATGCAGGAAAAAATCAAATGAAAAAACAAATAAACACTGTTGTTACAACTATTATTAAGACAACTATGAATAAAATGATGGGGAAAGAAAAAAAATAAAAGGTACAGTTAATTCAGTTTTTTCTCCTGTACTGTCAGTTCCCTATATCAACATGATTCCCTAATCCAGCAATAAGGCAGAGACTTCTTTTTTGATCCCCCAAAACCCAGAGTAAAATCAGTCTGGTTAAGGTAGTATCTGACCATTTCAGAGCACAGATAAAGGAAAATATATAGTTTAGGCATGGCAGCCGCTGCAGAGCTTTTGAATACCTCTATAGATAGAGTAAAATATTGGTTTTAGCTCTGCATGGAAAAGACTGATCTTCATTTTGGTTTTTTTTTCCTTCTTATTCAGAAAGACATGTTGTAAACAAAGAGAAAGTGCAACCTAGCCTAGATGGTGGATATGAGAGGATTGACTTCATTACACAGATGAAACAAAACCAATAAAAATATTCCCCCCCCCTTTAAAAGTATATGAGAAAACTCTTTCTGCGTTATCATCTGCTATGTACTTTAAATATTTCTCAGCTTCTGGTTTGGCACAAATCAGTTGTAATCAAGAATGAAATCTGGGACAAAGAATTGCTGATATTTGAATTTGGTTCCTTCATAATCTATGAAGGTGTTTTAGCTTATATTGCTGTGTAAGTCTCTGAGAAAATTTACCTACTGAAATGTTTTTGTTTGGAGAAAGTGGATGAATACTGTCACTAATCTAGTTCCCTCTTTTGTATTTTCTAGGGTAAATACATAGTCTGCATAGACCCTCTAGATGGTTCATCGAACATCGACTGTCTTGTTTCCATTGGGACCATCTTTGCAATTTATAAAAAGGTAAAAATTCTTTCATGTAGAATGGGAAAAACTATTATTGTGCAGTTTTTGTAAAAATAAAATTGCATGGGAAGACAATAAAGTCTAACCAAACTTGTTTGTGAAAGAGACGCAGGGCCAGCTTTAAGTTAAATCCAGTATTTCACAGACACACTGATTTGAATTTGAATTAGTCAGGATTTGAATTAGTCTCTTAGAAGAAGAGGAACCTATGTGTACAGGGATGCCTAGCTGATATTTAATTAGCCAGCTAATGAAATTACCCCTTGGAAAAGATCATGTCTTAGGTTTCATAAATATTTGTGTTGAAGCAAAATACCACATGATTGTCATCTACTTGGGGAATGTGCTTTTGGGTTGTCTTGTTCTCTCTACTAACTGTCCTGTTGGCCTGAGGACAGGCTTCAAAAACAAACCAGAGCTAAAACATGTCATGTGCATTTGAAGTATCTAATACACTCTGAAAGGTAGAAATCCTGTCTGAAGGAGGTTGAAATACCAGACTTGCAGGTCACAAGATGGGAGAAAAAGTAAATCAGATATGACACAACTATCCATTTAAATAATATTTTGTATGTTGTCATATATATGCCAAAGTAGCTGTTTTCAACTTAATTTTTGTGTGAAGCAAAAGAAAACAAAAAAGAAAATACCAAGTATTTTGATCAGCTTTGAACTCTGTGAATCATATTTCATTTCTTTTCAACTGTGCCTCTGAGTTTTCCTTTGAGCTGTATTCGTCATCACCTACAAGGAGGTACATAGCTCTTTATTATCTCCTTAATCCTTTCCTGCTTCCTGCATTCCTCCTAGGCTTAGTTAGAAGAGCATTTCTAGAACAGTGTGTTTATATCCTATAATTTGTATTAGTGCATCCAGTAAGAATCTCAGCTGGGGATCCTGGAAACAATTGTGCCACCTCATATGTGGATATGGAGCAGAAGACTGTCCCTATCCCAGAGTCCAGTCATGTACCAGCAATAGATACAAAATAAAATTGACTATACTCTTTCTTGTTCTAGACATCCCCTAATGAACCTTCTGGGAAAGATGCTTTACAGCCTGGACGTAATCTCGTGGCAGCTGGTTATGCGCTCTATGGGAGTGCCACCATGCTGGTATTGGCCACTTCTGCTGGAGGTGTCAACTGTTTCATGCTGGATCCGGTGAGAATATCTTCTGTTTCTTTGGATCTGTATTAGGGATTATCAGGTACTGTCTATAAGAACTGTTTGTCCCCAGGAAAAATCAACCAAAGGAGCAGTTTTCAAGGTAGCATGAAGGAATGAAGTATAAACGTACTTGTGTTTATTAACACACCAGCAAGAATGTCAAGAGACTTGCATTCCGCCTGCCTAATGCAGCAGTGCTGTGTGTGACTCAACAACAGGAAGACAACTGAGTCAACAGAGCAAATGCACAGCATGTGTAAATCATGTGATATTTAAAATGAGCAGTTTTCTGCAGTACAAAGTACCCTTTAAGTCTTATTTGTCTTTTCCTTAATGCTAGGACCTTAGTAAACCAGAGGAGCGTAAATATTTAACCTTCTTCTGTGTTTTCAGATCCCACCATGATGCGTAGAAGAGTAAGTGATGTGTGTGGGTGATGTGATATTCTAGCATGCCGTTACCACGAGTTTGAAAACAAAAGTCATTGTTGGTCATAGCAGAAAGTAGTTGGCTTTAGTGGCCTATTTCTTTGTGATCAGTCAGGGTTTGCCACCTGCCAGTCTTAAATTTTTATAACCTGCAGTGATCAAGCTGCAGGAAATATAACTTGGTACTCTCTGTTTAGTAGCAGCTTAAATAGATGCATGTATTTTTTACTTTATTCAAGTAACAGATTTAACTTTAAGCATGCATGCATGTTATTTTGTTTAATCTTAGCATTAACTTGGAAATTTACTTCAGAGAAAATTTAACAGACCAGCCCTTAGTCACAGGCTTCCAGCTAGCCTGAGCTAAAAGGAACTGGACTGCAGCTATTTGAAGATGTTTATGCATTGTTTCAGCCAGCACTCTCAGTTTCCAAACTCCTTAGAGTTCTAAAGCTGACATTGTTGTAAGTATAGAAAAAAAGTGGAGAGATAAACAAATTTACAAATAGCAGTTTTTGGGCATAGAAAATCAAGAATGCTTGGAATGCTAGTATGAGGAAGCTTGCATGCTGACAGGATTCATGCTCTGTCTGTGTTTTATGGATAAGCAAAATACCTTGCATGTAGACTGCAAAGACTATTTTTTGTAGGTATTGAATTATTTTAAAAACTGACAGTGGTAGTAAGTTTTTATTAAATTGTGTATGTTATTGGATTTTTGCCTTGGTTTGCAAATAAGTGAGCAATTAATGTTAACAGATACTTTTTCTTTCTTACTGTTAGGCAATTGGAGAATTCATTTTGGTGGAAAGAGATGTGAAAATCAAAAAGAAGGGAAATATCTACAGTCTAAATGAAGGCTATGCTAAATATTTTGATCCTGCCATCACAGAATATCTCAAAAAGAAGAAATTCCCTGAGGTAAAGATCCTGTTTCATAGAAACTTTCTGATGACAAACAACATTCATGATTTCCCGCTTTATGATTAATCACTCATTCTCACACACACTGTTCAGAGCTTGTTTTCCTTTCCTGTCTATTTAAAATATAACTTGATATAGGATTGCCAATGAGAACAGCAGTTAATATAACTAGATACTTCAGTATTCTCCAGTACTGCACTGCACCTCTTTTGGGTATTTTTTACTTTCTTCCTTTTTTCTTTTTTTGAATCTTTTTTCCTGAGTGAGGCCCTGAGTAATGGTGCTGGAGGAAAATATGGGCATTTGGTAATAAAGTAGAGAGTAAATATTGTCTGGTGATGAAGAAATTTGATCAACATGTGTTGTATTGCTGCTTCCTCACTGCAACATCTGGAGAGTGCAGCAGCTGGAGAGTGGAGTGGAGATGGCAGTGAGTCATTTCTCAGTGGTAACACGAGCTGTGTCCTAGAGGTGCCTGTCTCTTAAATTTTTTTTTCAAGGCCTGCTTTGTGGTTGTGCAACTTCCTGGTGTCAGAAGGCTGGAAGCTCCAAGGAGTGCCATAAAAGGTTCTCATGCCTTACACGTTTCATCACTGTAGTTATTATAACACTGACAGTGAAATGTGAGCACCTACTATTGTTATGTGTTAGTGTCCCTTCCTGACTTCCTGATCTTGCTTTGAAAGAAGATTGATGTTTTCATCATTTGTCTTTCCAGCCTTAAGGTGTTGTTTATGGGCATATTAAAATGTACTCCAGGGAGTAGAATAAGGAAATAACATCAGAAGTCAAATATTAACTTTTTCTTAACAAAAAAAAAATTGCAGAAGCTGGCCAAAATGGGAGGAAGAAGTAGGAAAGATCCCTTCTTTTGCTCTTTGATTATTTTTCTGCTAGAAAAGACAAAGCCCCAATATCGATTCCAAACACTTGAGTTTTTGCTACAGGAAGTGCAGTACTTTCCAAGTGTTAGAGCCAGTGGAGAGCTGGGATACATTTTCTGTTGTTGACACTACTGCTCATCTATTCTGAAGTCTTCTGACACTCTTTTTCCTTGGATTTCCTAGTTAGCAAATGAAGTGGATACTGACATTCTCTCCAAATTCCTCAGAGTATTATCATTGAAGCACAATAAGGAGATGAAAGATGTTAGGATTGCTAAAGAAGAATGTGGGGGAGGTTAACCTGGTGTGCTCTACAGTTACTTTGATTGGAATGTTTTTCTGTAGGATGGCAGTTCACCGTATGGTGGGAGGTACGTAGGATCTATGGTGGCAGACGTGCATCGCACACTAGTGTATGGAGGAATCTTCCTCTATCCTGCTAACTCCAAAAGTCCCAAAGGAAAGGTAAGCTTGAATAAGCCCAGTTATAGAAAATATTGCATTATGTAGCCATTTCACTATCAAGATCAATATTTTTATTACAGAGCCTGTGCTTTGTAACTTGGTAGCTTGTATTTCTTGTGTGCTGGGATATGGCCATCCCTTACACACTGTCATAAGTGATAGCAGCCTATTGTCAGACACCTGTTTTAGGGCTGCTGCTCACCTTTTTCAACTGCAGTGGCTTCTCTTTATCTATAAACATATCCAGCTTGTGGAACATACCAGGGGGTGGGCTGCTGAAACAGGCTCTCCTACACCATGTCAGCCAAAACTGGTGGTGCTGGTCCCAGCCGAGTAGAATATTACAAAGCAAACAATCTGCATTACCCTGAGATTTCTAGTACAAGCTAGTTTGTGAGACTCCTAAATGTAGTTGGCCCACTGGGAGAAGCTCTGCCAAAGAGAAAACTATCTGCATCTTCTATGTGGTAACAGGACTTCATCTGGAGGAACTGTGCCTGGCTGCACATGCCAGGACAATGGTCAGTCAGGGAAGATCATGCATGTACAGCCTGACAAGGGGACTGTTTATTCAGCAAAGACCTTTGATCTGTTTTTAATTCTCTGTAACGTATTGCTTCAGGTTGCAGATAAGGTACAGTTATTCATTAGAGAAACCTAGTGACATGCTCAGAGCTCATGTTTTTCCTTATTTTCACACAGTCCTGTGTGGTCTGCCTTGTTAACAAATGTGTCAACATACAAGCTTTATCTCTCTGTAAATAGCATAATGCAAACATGGGCTATGGAGAAAGCACTCAGATTGGGCAAATCCAGCATTCATTGTGTTTTTAAAAGAAAAATCCACACAGTTTCATTATTGAGTCAATGTTTATATGAAATAATAACTAAGTAGAATGTTGATTGTTTTAAAATCATATGCCAAATATATTTACATTTCATGATTTTTGGCATTGGCTGGCCTGACTTCTGCCATTTTGTATTTTGTCTTCTAGCTGAGACTGCTCTATGAATGCAATCCTATGGCTTTTGTTATTGAGAAGGCTGGGGGAGTGGCAACAACTGGTCATCAAGCAGTACTAGATATAGTGCCTGAGGATATCCACCAAAGAGTGCCTGTTGTCTTGGGGTCTCCTGATGATGTGAAGGAGTACCTTGAGATAGTCAAGAAGCATTCAGCTAAGTAAAGAAAGCTTGCTGGATTCACTGTGCACAGGGGATAAAATGTTTTACAGTTGCACCAAATAATGCGCTGCAGTTCTGTGAGATTGAGCTGTCTGACTTCGGTAGCAAAAAAGCAAATGAGCCATATTTTCATAAGATTTTTTTAAAGTGAAATCTTGTGCAATTGCATTGTGCAATGAAAGGCATTAAAAATTGCATTAAAGGAAGCATTAAAAATTAAAGCAATGGGAAAATTTGTTTTCTTTTTCATTTATCATTTGTGGTTACAAAGGAGCCACATGTGCTGCAAGGAAATACTGTGTTGCATTCAATATCTAGTGGGGAGAGACTCACCTTTCTTAGACAAGTTACAGACTATCAGCAGTACAGCTGACCCTGTCCTCTTTTAAAAGTCTTGGGAAGAAGACTCAGCAGCCTCTTACAGTGAGTGACCTTTCCTAGACCAGTGTCTACACCCCAGAAGTTGCTTGCTGTACTTCAGTCTGGGTTTACTCTGATGTAGAGTTAATGTTGGTGGAACAGGGCATTAGTGTATGTTAATTCTGACACATGATGTCAATATTGCTTGTTGCCACTTTATCAGATCCAGTTACACAAGGATGGAAAATTATATGTTAGTGTGGAGCGGTTTTAACAAGATAAAGAGTATGTGTAGACAGCTCATACATACACAGATTATGCTGTGAAGAGCTGGCTGTCTTTGCCAAAAATTAACCTGCTTACTTGATAAAAACATAAACTTGTATATTGCTAGCAACCTCCACCAGATGTTCTTTGTGTTATTTTGGGATTGCAGACTACCATGAAAAAGAATTCTGCTGTGCAAGCCGGAGGGAGATGCGAAGATCCCTCCAAAGCATACTGACATTTAATATGCTCATTCAGAGCATGCCGCTGGGAAGAGCACGCTAGTGCTTGGGAGCTAGATGGGCTGTCCACCACCATCCGCATACAGTTTTTTTAACTGATTAAAATCAGCCAATCTTTGATATTTCTCACTGCCTACTTACCTTCACCAAACTCAAGGATCACATGGATGCTGCTGTGGGTAGCCTACCACTGAACACTGACTCAATTCATGGTCTGGGAGGTCCTGTCCAGAGGAGCTATAAACCTGCCTGCCTGAGGCCTTTGCATGTATCAGTGCAGATAGCCTGTCTGAGTGTGGTTATTTTTGTAAAATGAGAGAGAAATGTGAGGAAGCCAAAGTCCAGCAAGGCATGCATGTGCAAGGGCATTCTCTGTGAGAGCTCAGACAGATAAAAACCTGAGACCCCTCATTCTGACAGGTCATCTGGGGCGTTCAGAGGCATACTGGCAGACCTTAGACACTTGTATATATGCATCTGTTCTCTAAACTGGTGGGGGGCAAGATGTTTCTGTCAGGGACTGAATGGCCTAGTTTCTGCTGAAAACGTTAATTCTGATGAGGCTTTGCTAGTGGAGACAACTTTCAGGGACCTGAATCCTTAAAAAGACTGCAAGAGTGCTGGCAATAATCAATTTGGACTACAGTACCTCAGTGGTCTGTTAGCATGACTCAGCAGACAGAATCCACAGCAGTGATTTTTGCCTAGTTACCAAAATTCCTTGTCTGTATTCTGCCCTCAAGCTTTACAGGCACCCTGGACTTCTTCTATCTATTTTTAATGCACCATACTGACAGCATGTAAAGGTTACAGGAGGAAAGCCAGTACTGTCCATGCTAGGTCAGTTCTCAGTGTTTTGTTTTGCCTGTAGGCTGACATTTCACACTTAGCATTTTACCCATTGTGAGCTAAGTTTGTGTCTTCTAATCAGTAATATGTAAGCCCACATTTGAACATCCCTGTTTAGCTACCAGTGGGGAGAACTACTTAGGAATCTCCTTCCGTATCCTTCTTTCCAGAGCCTTCCCTGCCTGTCAGTGCAGAGCAGGAAGGTGGGTTTGTCACAGTGTCTGCTGTTAGCCCCTGTGGCAGTTCTACCCACTGCCCTACTCAGAGGCTGCACTGTGGCCTTTGGTGAAAGGTCACTGGCTCCAGTTTCAGCTGGTGCCATCCAAGTGAGTAACATTTCATATCAGTTAGAAAAGGTGTCACCTTTATGGCCCAGGACTGACCCATACACCAATGCCAGTGTGAATAATACCCAAGAGCACTTTATATTAGAGGGCAAATCTACCAAATCTGTCAAATTGAGGTATTTATTTTTTGAACCTTCATATCTATTCCAACCCCTTGTAGTGAGAGGTTCTCAGGCTTATAGACAATCATCACACATTTTTACACAATCTGATTTTCCCCACCTCCCCCAGACAAATATATAATTATTTATATAGCCTAATCATTCCATATAATCATTTGTGTTACTATATTTCAGTGGATTGCAGTATTTATCAAAATAGAATGAATCTTTCATGCAATCCAATTGTGTGCCTTCATCCAAGCTTTATTTCTCTTTTTCGCTGTAGTGTTGACTGCAATATTTATGCAGTTGAAGAGTCTGTGTTCTTTACATAAGAGTGTAAGTTAATTTCTTATTGAAGGACTGTTATTTGAGAAGGTGAAAGCATTGTGTTTACATATACTAAAAAATCCAGTACCAATAAAAAAAGGGCAAATAGTGGACACTCTTTGACCCACTAACTCCAAAACAAACTTTCTGATAGAAGATGATCTGAACTTTGTCTTTTTGACCAGTGTGAAAGATCACTTGGAATAAGCAGAAGATCTACATGTGATGTTTTGACAAAAGTTAGGAGTCATAGGCCAACCCCCACCCCATTTCCTTTTTACTTATTTGATTTGGTATGCATATGGTATTCCAGCTACAGAGCAGAGAGATTTTGCACTAAAAGCATTTTGGTACAGGTCAGGCTGACAGCTGCCATGATGATGAAATAATGTGCGAATGTAATGGTTGTACATTAAGCCAGCAGATATTTTTGCATGCATAACGTGAAACTTGTCCCCTTCTTTTATTGATCCTACCATATGCTATCCCAAAGCTCCCGACATACATTAGTTTTGGTTTTCTACAAAGTCTATTCAAAAGAAGAAAGTCTCCTAACCAGGCAGAACATGCTATGTAACATTTGTCTTGTGATGTGAATAGTATCCTGTACTCTTAACTATATCAGTGTAATAGAAAGGAGAATCTTTGAAGATTTCTTCTTCAACCATTGCCTTACAGGATGTAGTATAAAACCTGCCTGTGGCTCCATCTGAGCAACTCCACTCACTATTCCTTTCTCCACCTTGGGACTAGACTGGCAAAACATCCCCAAAGCTAAACACATGGGATGGAAGCAGCACTGAACTCTGTCTTTCTATTAGTGTGTAGTGTTCAGTGCTGTCAGTCTCTAAAAGCCCTTTTTTGTGGCTGATTTCAAAGCAGAACACCTTAGCTTTCAAATCCCTTTAAAACTCTACAAGTAATGTATTTTTCATGGATGAAGAGACACTTCTAGGAAAGTCTGAAGAAAAGCTAAAGATTTTAAAAAAAGAATGCCAAGGGAAAGCAAAACCTTTTGGCTTCAGCGGCAGTTCCTATTAACAAAAGCACATTAGGTATATGTTTTATTACTTAATTTTGTTTCTGTCTTCCTGGTGAGATTTTAGTGGAGTAATTTGGGTTAACGGAACAACAGTGAAACTTAATAAGACTTTTCTTACCCAAGATTTTCCTGTTTTGCTGGTGGGCTTTCCATATCTTCTACTTAAAAGTAAGAGTGCTGCTAGTAAATAAAAGGAAGGCTACAGCATATAACAGTATATAGTTTCTCTTACTGCCTAGTCAGAGTGGGAAGACAGTGCTGTAATTAAAATCCAGAACTCCAGTGTTCCAGATAGCATATATCTAACTCACAGTCTAATACTTTACTCAGAGAGTTTCTGTCTACCTTCACATTGGCATCATGTGTTCCAAGGATATTGCTTGTAAGGAGTTACTGGCAGCAAAATTGCAAATTTGGACATACCTGTATTTACACGGTGCACTACAACATGAAACATAAAATTTTATTTTGTGAGTTATGCCATTGACATGCTTAAATCAGAGAAGCCTTATTTGTAAATTATTGAAGACTTTGTAACTAGTCAAACCACAATTAACCAATACTTCTCATTCATTCAAGCACTATAATATTACAAACAACCCAGACCAGGAATTAAATAATTAAAATGGAACTGCAGCAGACCAACTAGCAACATAAAACACTTTAACAAAGGTGTGTCTAGATGCACCCCCTCAAAACACTCCTTCTCCTTGGGCAGAGACCAAAAGAGAGTGAAAAAAAGGGCCTACGGGAAGGGAACTTCACTGTCTGGAGTCACCGTGGTGTGGGAAACTGTGGCACATGTGGTTACTGATGCCTGGTGCCTTCATTTCTGGTGCCTTGTAAACACAGCCTTGCCTATGCTGAGCCCATTGCTGAGCAGGATCAACAGGAAAGCCATTTCCAAGAACACAGCCAGCAAGAGTTTTGCATTATAATCAGTCTGATGTACAGAGAATATGTAACTAGAACTGCACAGAGCTAATTTCAGTGTGTGGGGGAACCAGACAAGCAGTAGTTGCTCAGCTGTACTCCTGTCTCTGGCTCCTTTCTTGCATCCCAGTGGAGCCATGGAGCCAGCCTGGGGTGCAGTTATTCCGAGCACTCAATCACATGGTCTCAGAAACATCTTAATAAATTCTGACCAGCAACACAGCCAAACACAGCTTTGCCTCAAAATAAAACAGCTACCCAGGATCTCAACACAGCTAGAGAGCATCTTGTCCAGCTGAGAAGACAAGAACTCTGGTACCCAGCAAAAATGACTGACAAAAGCCCCTTCGAAACGGATATGCTGACACTCACAAGATTTGTTATGGAGAAGGGACGCCGTGTCAAAGGAGCGACGGGGGAGCTGACCCAGCTGCTCAACTCCATGCTGACTGCCATAAAGGCCATTTCTGCTGCAGTCAGAAAGGCAGGCCTTGCCCACATGTGAGTCCTACCTTGCACTACAGGGAGCAAGAGGAAGCAGAGAGACAGCTATTTGCATAGCAAGTCTGGGGAGTGGGCAGGGATTCGTAAATAACTTGGAAGTGTCTTTTTTAAGCTGAGTAAGGTCAGAGCCTGGATTATCAAGAGTGGGAAGCAGGAGAGCTCTCTTTCTGGAGCATTTTAAAACTGGGCGCACAATAGACATTTAAACTAACTGCTCTTCTATTTTACTCTAAAAATGTAAGTCAGAACAGAACTTCAATACACTGCTCACCTTGTTATCTCTTGTACTTGTTGATACTGATCTATTTAAATCTACTGTGAATTTGCTGAAAATCACACCATGATATTTTTAATGCAGAATATCTCACTGTGATATTTTCAGCTAACATCCAACCCCTCTGCTAAACTGTGCCAATCAGGGCTTACTTTATTGTGGGAAGCTGATTTTCTGTTGTATAAGTAATGCTCTAAAGCTACAGCCCTGCGAGAAACTCCATATGCTGCCGTACCTGGGTGTATTTCTCTTTCCTTCCTCAAGCAGTATCCCACAAGCAGGGTTACAGGCAAGGACTCTCAAAAGTCCCTGTAGGAAAAACAAACGTAACAATTTGGCATCTAGTGCTTTCCCAGATGGAATAAAAAATGGCCTTAACAAAATGTGGAGTGTACTGAGCTGTTCCACGCAGACAAGTGCAATCAGTCTAAGTCTTTTAATGGTGATGTGTCTGAAGGAATTCAGAGATATGGAATGCCATAATAGAATTGTGTGTTTAAAACAGCAAGTTCTTGATATGTATCAAAAGATATTTTTCCGAATATGGCTCAGTACGTACTTACACCTGCATGCATGAAAGAGACCAGGAATACATTTGTGAAAGAAAGTCAATATTTCTAATTTATTTAGGGGTTTGGAGGTTTTTTTCCTTTCCATAGAAACACTAAAATATGTGACACTAGAGATTGGGGGGAATTTTGTACTTCTGTTGATTATTTGGTCCAAGTCCTCAATCATGAATTCAATGTCTCAGAACTATTACCCTCACTTTATAGGACTATAGTGCTTAGAGAGGACATGAGACATACTCAAAGTGAACCACCGTGTCAGGCTCCTCTGCCATTACTGTTAAACTTTGCTTTGTCTCTGCCCTTACTAGGTGAAACTGAGCTATTTTGCCTCCTTGACTTAAAGCAACAGTTGCTCTTACATAATTTTTATCTTTGTGCAGGCAATCTCTGAAATAGTTTGTAACAGCAGAGAAACTGTTTGATAGGCTAGACGTGGAATAACTTCTGATAATAAGAATCCTTCTTCCCCTTCAGAAAAAGAACAAACCATCCATTACATTAAGGAGCAAATGTTTCTTTTTACAAACAAAAAGCTTCAGATGTTGACTCAGAAATAGCCAAATATCCAAATGTACTTACAACATTCAAGTTACTGAAACTAACCATGAAATGTCAGGAATTCCCATGGCAAACTTTCAACCACTGTGAAAGTAGTTTGCACCCATCTGCATTTGTGCAGTTAAAGAGGTCTGATTTTTCTTGCCCCTCCAAATAGCAGAATGTAAGTGTCTTCTTTAATTAAAGCACTAAGCATGAATTTTTGACAGATTTTCAATTCAAAAGTGAAGGAGAGCTTTTTCCAAATCATAGACCTGAGCTGGGATTGTGCCTAAAAATAAAATAAGTAGAGAGTAGGTACTTACTACTCCCTGAAAATTGTGGTCCTTTTCAAAATCTTAAACTTGGCACTCAAATATAAAATGTCCCAAACACTCAATACTTCTGAAAAGCACAGGCAGCTTTGAGTAAGACAAAAGACCTAGTCCATTCCCAGCTCGGGCCTGCCACTGACCAACATTATCCTAGGAATGTCCGCCCACCCTTTTAATTTCCCTTAATGAATAAAAAAGCTGTGTCTTTTCCCTGTATGGTTTTTATATTTTTAAGATGTCCAGAACATGCATATTTATTGGGTCTAGATAGTGCTTCTTCAACTGGAAGTCTCAGAAACATATATATACTACAATACTATGTAACTAGTGTATTGCTAAAATCGGGATAGAGAAAAGAAGCATCATCCTAACTCAGCTGAGGATCACTGAATAAAACACACCTTGATCCTAAGATACAGTTCTATATGGCAAATTCCCTGGAGATGTTTTTAAAGTCCTGATTTGAGGCTGGCAGGGGTCTGGGGGGAATGTGGGTTAAAGGACCATCATGGAGCTCCGGGCAGCCAGTGGCAGAAACTTGCAGATGCTCACTGCGCTTTCTGCTTCCTCAAAACTGCAGCCAGTTGCCTCATGGGGCTGCCAGGGAAGCCTGGCACATACCACATGGGCTGTAGGCTCTGCTTCTGGCCAGGAGAACATCCACACAGGAGCAAAAAGACCCAGGTAAGGCCTTAAAACTCATGCTTTTATTTTCTAGCAGCAGTCTTATAATGCACCTTAGATGTTTCATCAAAAGATTATCTAAAGGTGTAGAAAGATAAGAGGAAGGAACAACCTTGACTTGTTGGGGGTTTTTTTCCTAAAAACCTATAATGTTGGCCTCCTTCAGGTTTCTCGACATTTTTACTGTTCTGTAGGTTTGGAATAGCTGGCACTGTGAATGTGACAGGTGATGAGGTGAAGAAGCTGGATGTATTATCCAACTCCCTGGTGATTAACATGCTCCAGTCCTCCTACAGCACCTGCGTCCTGGTCACAGAAGAGAACAAGGAGGCCATCGTCACCCCGAAAGACAAGCGGGTCTGTGCAGCTCCGGCATTCAGGGGGGTTGTCGGCTCAGGCAGCAGCAGGTGGCACTCTTGCTTCAAGTATGAAATCTAGCCCTGGCCCCCAAACCCCACCCTTACCGGGGGAATTCAGAAAATTTGCACCATTTATGCGTTGTTTTGATGAATAACTGTAGTGGGTGGCATTATTTCAACAGCTAAAAGAGATAGGGAGAGTAAAATTATTATTAAAGTTTTGTGAACAGGGGAGAATAATTATTTTTAAGCTTGTTAACACTTCCCAAATCCCAGGCCTAAGTGTACTATTACATTCCCTGACCACTGGCACGATGGTTTTGGATTACATTAGTATTTAGCAAGATAAAATGAGATGAGAGGCTGGCAGAACTGCGTTTTATGTTACATGTCCAAAGGAAACACCTGACTGCTTCATCAGGCTTTCCCCATGAGGGGATCGTATTACAGCGAGTTACTGTTCACGCTGATGTAACCTGCCCTTTCCCCAAGATTTTTTTCTTTCTGCATTCTTACCCTCAAACCTCACAACACAGCGAAATCCCTTCATTTGCAGCAAAAAGTAGCAAAACAAAACATATTAATTCGATGAAGATATTTGTTTCCAGAATGAGTCACTCCTTTTGCTTTTAAACAATTTCTTGCACTGCTTGGCAGCAGACGAGTGCTCCTCTCTGTCATCTATTTGTGCTGTCTGAGCAGAAACACATCCTCTCCAATTTCTCTGGTAGACCCCTGGGGAGTGGGTGCTGTGCTGCAGGGCCAGCTGAGTCAGCAGTGCAGCCTTCTCTGACGAGCTGTACCAGGGACGCTTGGAGGGCTAAACGCAGACATGAAAACATGCGAGTATTCAAGTAAAAGGCAATAATAAAGCAAAATAACATATCATTAAATAGTTCCCCTTGCCACTTCTGTTTTAGGGTAAATATGTGGTGTGCTTTGACCCCCTTGATGGTTCATCCAATATAGACTGCTTGGCACCAATAGGAACAATATTTGCTATCTACAAAAAGGTAAGAGGAGCAAATTACGCTTGGCATGATTCACTTGGTAAAAGTAAAAAGTCTTGAGTTCATCACCTTGCCTAGTTTCTTTCCACGATCCATTATGTGTCTCTGGGCAAAAGGGAGCCTTAGAAAGAGCAGACGAACACTTGATATTCACGTGTGCTAAAACGCTGCCTGAATTCACAGGAAAGGGACACGCAGCCCTGTGATATTGTTAGGTGGCAGCTGTTTCTTCCTCCACAGACAAAGGCACTTAACTACAACGATCTCACCCTCAGGGCAGCTTCTAGCTCCTTCAGTGCTGTTTGACTCAGTGTTAGGTGCCGAGGAATCGCAGTATTCCTGGACACTCTCTGCAGGGGGCTGGCAGCCCTGGACCGTACCGTGGTCAGCAGTGCGGCGGGCTCCCAGCGCCAGCTGCTGTGCCTGGCATGGATGGGAGCTCCTGAGCATGGAAACGATAGGGGCTGAAGGAAGCCATCCCCCACATTCATCGAGGCCCTCGGTAGCACGTCCACTCTCTTGGGGCTGCACAGAGCAGCAGCTATGCAGCCAATTACAAACACTGATAGTTATAGTCACGCCAAGTCTTGTGATTTGTTTGGTAATCTCCCAGCAGTTGGGGTTTTTTTCTAAAGCCTGAGCTCACGGTCATATGACTGTGGAAGACCCTCAGCCATTGCTATTGTGAAACAGTAACAGTTTACAGTACTTGTGACTTCAAAGAAGTGTTTGCAGACTCAGATGCTACACTTCAAGCAAATGAAGATATGTTTTTTAAGTCTCTCACCTTTTAGCTCATAATTTTCAGCTGGCTAGTCCTTCGTTTTTACATTTCTTGTAGGTAATACAATAGTCATTACTGTTGAGAATATGCATCTACTAGTGAATCAGTTATCTCAATCTCAAGAGGCTTGTGGCACAAACCAAGTCCTGGAATTTGGCTATCCACACTGTTAATGGTTAGTGCAAACCCACACCACAGATGCCGTGTAGGCCAATCAACACTGACATGGTGCCTGGGTATGATTTTGGAAAGAGCATTCCTGGGACAATACAATATCTTGCCTTTTGCAGGGAAAAGAGCTTATCTGTGTTGAGGCAATCTATGAAATGCACTCTAATGTTAAGTAGGGGGACCTCCACCCTTTTCAGTTATCTCTCCAAAGATACTCTAAATGACAACAGCGGCTCCCAACATTTGCAATAGACAATAGCTGCATTTTCCTTTGAAATTATTAAATAAGAAGTTCTTTATTGATTTTTACTAAAGGGTAGTGTGAAAGAATAAAAGTGAGATGTTTATTCGAGTGAGTAAGTATCACTTCAGAAAGAGAACATAATTTTAGGCCATTTAAGGTTCATGAAAAACATATTTGAAAAGCTAGAACCATTGTGATTCCAAAGAATGAACCTTAGCACCTACCAGTTCTGAGATGAGCTCTTGGCTGATTTTCTCACTGTGTCTCACCTTAACTTCATTTCCAAAGACACACTCTCCAAAGCAGAAAGATTTGGTTCATTTTAGAAAAAAAAAACAAAAGAGGTAATAAGCACTCTTACAGAAAGGCCAGACTTTGACAACACATTTCAGTCCTGAAAACAATGGTCTGATTGCTCCCAATCCAGAGCCTCCACCACAGTGGGTGGGACCACTTTCTCCTGTCAGAAAAGCACTCTATCAGTTTCTCAGAAAAACTCATGAGGAAATAAATACGATCTCAGCTTTATTTAATTTTCCACCTGGCCTTTGTTTTCTGAGGCCAGGGTGGTGCTGCAGAAAAGTGGGACTGAGGGAGGAGCCTTGCAAAATCAGCAGGGGATTGGACTACAACAGCTGCTGCCACAGACGGGCTCTCAGTTGCCAGTGTCAAGATGTGGTGACAATAAATACTTTTTGCTTGGATTCTTTCCAGGTTTTCATGCCACTGAACTGAATCTAACAATCCCTAATTCATACTGCACAAATATGCTATGAAGCTCTCTTGCTTTGTTTCACTCTGGTAACTTTCCCCAATGCCTCTGCTGTATTTTATTGGCTACCCTTCATTGTCATGAGGACAATGTCCTCCCCTTCATGTGGTCCCTCACAAAGAAGGTGTAAGAATTCAGTATAAACACAAAGACTACTCATGAAACACATGATACAAATGGAGACTTGGAAATCAAGTCATTTTAGTGCTATTCCCAGTTCCCAGTGCTGATGAGAACTCCCTCAAGGGATGTCAGGCAAAGCACAAACACAAAAAATTTCAAACTCAGATATCACCTGATGGTACCCCTGTAGCCATACTCTGCAGCCTTTGCTTCATCAGCCTTAAACCAACTATGAGTTATAGTGACAGAGTAACTATAACTCATTATTTGTTTGTAGTCCATAAATACCTCTAAAGGTATTTCACTAGCACCATCATAGTCAAAATATAATGGACAGGAAATCCATCCATGCACCAGATAGAAGAGAAAACAGCAATTATCAAGAGTGCACTGTCCAGCTTAATTCCCTGATTTGTTCAACAGTACATAGTACTTGGCAGTACAAAACTCCTGCAGTCCTAACATTGAAGTATCAGCTGATCTGCAGCTTTTTCACATTCTGACTAGCTTGGCAAAATGTTTCTTCCAAACCATTTCTCCTTCGTTTTGGAAGCTAGTTCTTGGAAACACAGTTGTGACTAAGGATGAAAAAACAAGTGAATTCAGTCCAAGTGCCTATACCTTGAGGGAGGAGTTCCTCTGTTTTTTTCAAAATAGTCAAAAAATATATAGTTTCTCAGCCATATTAACATAGAAAATGCATGTAAGAAATAAGACAGAAAAGCTATTATCAGAAAAAAATATTTTAAGTAAATATCATATATTATAAAAATATATAATTTCAAAGTTACATGTATGTACACTCTATTCTAGAAAACAAACTATTTTGCACTATTTATACAAAATTATCTTTTCTTTAATGAGAAGAGCATTCAAAAAGCTATGACAACCATATGTTTAAAACTAACTGTCTAAATGAATGTTTTATTCTGCATTTGATGCTGCAAATAATTAGTCTGCTATACACAATCACTGCTTTTAATGGTGAGATGTATGTGCTGTAGGGGTATATTTTTGAAAGAGATGATGATGATGCTATCTAGGCCATAATAGTTGCTATTGTAAGAATTGTTTTGCAAAGTATTAGCTACTATTAGTCAATATTCGGAACTCTGAAATATGCAAACAAAAGTTTAAGCTGGTCTTCCTTCATTAGCTGCATTGTAACCTCTCAGAATAAGCAACTTGACATAGTTTCAAGGGACTGAGTACCACATATATTTGTACATGCTATATTTCAACTCCCATGAAGTGCTGGTGGTCAACTGATTTTTTTATTTCCACAGAAGGACTTGGCAAAACAGTAATAAAAAGATTTGAGCAAAAGTACAGTTAAAAAACTGTAAGCTAAGTATCTTAAGTAACAAAGTCTTTCCGCTGAAAATGAAAACATTTTGATGTGAAGTTACTGTCTTCATGTGACAAGAAAGATGTTGTTTTGGTGTCCCACATCTCAGTTTTCCACGAGGTGTTGATATACAAAAACAAATGGGAAGACCTTGCTAGGACCCTGACAAGCAAATATTTTATTTTCTACACAAGAATACATGGTTAAAAAAGCAGGCCTTGCCCTGAATATCTGGTTAAAATCTTCATGGATTTTAATTTTTTGAACCAGATTTTCAGGGCTACCTGCTGTTTCTATTTAGCTGCTACTCAGTCTAAATAAGCCTATGTTATCACTGAGAAACTGTCTGAGTTTGGAACAATAAAGTACTAAGCCATGACCTGAAGAAAGGGAAGTGTTTCATTTCAGTTCTCCATGGACCACCACCAAAACATCCATACAAGACCCCCTGCAACTGATGAACTTTTAAGTAAGCATTGATATCAAGCAATCCCTACCCATTTTGTAGTAGCAGGAGATGAAGGCTGGAACCAGCCTTCCCAAGTACTGCTGGCTGTCCTCCTTACCTACCCACCTAAGCCATGGCTGAGGCACACCCCTAGAGCTGCCTGGAAGTATTTGCACCGTTTCTGCTTGGGCTACTGTTGTTCCACAACCAAAGTGCCAGATCAAAATACGTGCCAGAAATTGATTAAAAGCATGAAGTAAAATGTCACCTGAATGTTCTCTGTAGAGTTATAGATGAGTACCTACACACATGCACACTTTACATAACCAAATGCATTTGCTATTTTGTATGTAATATGATGAACATTTGTATATAATAGATGAACATTTATATCCCTTCAGTTATGCATCCCTTCACTGGCAGAGACCAATGAACAAACTTGGTTCCATCATGTTGTACCATATACCCTTTTATTCTGTACTATGGAAGCATTTTTCTGTAATGTTAATTGCAGCATTTATCTCTCAGTTATTCCCTCTGAGGGATGTGAGTATGATAGTTTATGTTACATTTACAGAAAATTAGTATCTCTGCTCTGTCTCAGATTTCTGATGATCCTCAATTAATAGCTGGGGCTATCAGCTTTGTGGCATGTATCATATTGATTGTGTGTCATGTATAAAATAACAAACTCTCAACATCCTGTCCTGGCATGTACGCTTGTACCAAACTTGCCCTGAACGAGGTGGGGAACAATCTCTGTTTTTGTTGTTTCGAAGGCCTGCATAGACAGAAAAAAGGAAATCTGTCTCACACTATTATTGAAATGCTGGTTTTATTGTTCATTATCAGAATTTAACCTTTGGTTCAATGGTAATTTTTCCTCAGGAAACAGATGATGAGCCCTCTGAAAAAGATGCTTTGCAGCCTGGACGAAATATTGTTGCTGCAGGCTATGCCCTGTATGGTAGTGCTACGCTGGTTGCCCTCTCCACAGGGCAAGGAGTGGACTGCTTCATGCTCGATCCGGTACAGACATGGTGTTAATCACATTGCCACTATCTTTTAGAGCTGTCTGTGCTTGGTTTTACTTGTTTTTGTTAATCCTTTTCTCTGTAACCTATCCTTTCTTTCAAGAAAACTTCATGCCCAACCTTCTCTTTATTAGTATTTAATAATATAGCAACATGTTGGTTGCAATACCTGCATGGCTTTTTCCTACTCAATAGAAGTGAAATTAAGTTAAATTGTCAATTAAGTTTGAAACCCTCTTCATTCAAACCAACACTTAAGAAAATTTAATTTGTACAGTGTTTCTGTCTTCACTTAAAGCAATCTGTGTTTATTTTATTCTTGATTTTTCTGTCTGAATAAGAACATCAGCATATTTACTGATTAGCCTGAGGCAAGGACCGTTTTTTTAATAGCTCAAGACAAGTGATATTTCATTTCCTGAGTGCAGTAGAGTTTTATGGCCAACATCTAGTGCATGGCCAAAAATTTACAAAAGCACAATAATGTCCGTACAATTGAACATGTACCACTCTTCAGTGCCCAGGGACACCATGAGTGTTACTGTGGGAATGCAGGAAGATCATTCATTTGTAAAAACAGAATTAGATATGGAGAATAACATAGTGTTGTTTTTCATGGTTTTTTTGGGGCAGTTTAAACAAAAGGATTAATTATTATCAAAACTTGTAATTTTTGTAAATAGTCTCATTCCAAGTGGAAGGAACTGGGAGATGAACTGCTCTGCTTGAGACAGAGAAAGAAAAGGTGGAAGCTGAAGTCAAACTGCAGACAGTAACACAGCTGTGTAGCTGACCACATTCACTTTAAGATATTTAGACAAGTAAGAAGACTTCAAAAATCAGAAGGCAGTGTCATGTCTTAATTTGCAACCTTATGATTTGAAGACAGAGATTCATGTTCCATCTCCTTGCAGGGCTGATTGGTGTTCTTTTGATACTCTGTTCCAATTAGGTTTTGTTTATGGTACCATTGTGACAAGTTTTCATTAATTTAATGCAAATTCTCTGCCTTCTGCTCTTTTTGAAATATTGTGGGGTTATACACCAGACTGGTGCCAAAAGGATCAATCTGTGCTAGCATTTCTGCCATGTCTAGTGTGACAACTGTTACAGAAAGTCAATTACATTTTCTGCTGCTGGCTGATACCTCATTTGTCCTATCCTGCAGGGTCTTGGTGAATTTATTTTGGTGGACAGAGATGTTAAAATCAAGAAGAAGGGGAAGGTATACAGTCTCAATGAAGGTTATGCAAAGTATTTTGATCCAGCAATGACAGAATATTTGCAAAAGAAGAAATTCCCTGAGGTAAGAAAATATTAGCACTGTACGCAATGTACTGTGCACTGGCAAGCACTGCATTCCATGAAGTCCTGGCCGATAGAAAAGGATTTGAAGGTCTTCCTGAGTTCAGACCCATATAAGTAATCCTTTCATACCAGCTGGTCCATTTTGGATATGCATGTAATGGAGCTTTTATTTTTTTGGCATCCTGACATCTTCTATAACTTAGACTTTGGTAAATATAATCATAGCTTGTTTGTGTGAAGGAAAATGTGCTGAGGAACCAGGTCTTTCACCAAAGCTCTGGAAATGTGCATGCCGAATTTGGGCATATCTTCATTTTCTTGCTTTATCTGAATATGCAGTTCAGTCATATGTGCAGTTGGGCATTCAGGGCTAGATTCCATGTGCAGCCCAGAAGGTGTTTTCAGGAATCTAGGTGGTATCACCTTCTTCTTCCTGTACCCTGCTGCATCTGAAAAATGCAGTATCATTCTTGCATGGTCTACTCGCATCACATGGAGCATGAAAAGCCTATAGGTTGGGGGAAAAAACCTAAACAAATGTGTGAGGCACAATTTCACTATATTTGGTGATTAAAAGAGAGACATCTCATGTCTGATGAACTTTCGGACAAATACAGTTTTGTATTAACTTATCAATGCTAGGAGGACAGAACACAAGCTCTCAATGTGGAAAGCTGGAAGCTCTCTAGAAAGTGTGACTATGTGGAGAGTAATTCATAATGAAATATGGTGATGTGGATAAACTCGGGACTTAATTTGGTCAGGAAACTGTTTTTAAAACTCTTCCTATTAAGAAAGTCAGATTATTTTTAAGGTATTTGTCAATGATATTTGTAATATGGTTTTTGTTAAATGAATGCATTCATAAAAATCTCAGGGTGCTGTAAAAGTGGAATATAATGAGTAAGCATTTAAACTATGGTCTCATGATAACCTCCTCCTTCTGAGCTAAGAAAATCTGGATTTATCATACCAGCTATAGTTGCAAGACTACTGACTGAATATCACACCCTCCTTTTCATATTACCCAGACTGTAGCTACAGGAGAATCACATCACAGCATTCTAAATATATTAACTTTGAATATTTGAAATTATTTTGAGACTTCAAAGTCTGCATTCAATTCAGCTGTGAGGGAAGCAGAAGCCCACAACACAACTTTCATACTTCCTGAAACCCTATTCAGCTGGGAAAGTGAAAAACATCTGTGCTTCCCATTCTGCTCATGTTATACCAGGCTATGTATTCAGTATAATGCACTAAGACTGGATTTATTAATTTGTGGTTTTGGAAAGCACCAAAGTGTTGTTTAAAGTAAAGCTCTTAAACAAATTCATCAACCCCAGGCAACTACGAAAGACTGAAGAGATTTCAGACTCAGTGGAAAGACAAGACAGAGGTATTTCCCCACAGGATCAAAGAGGACAGCTCTATCATGTGACTTATTAAATCCTTAAGTTAGGACATACCAGAAAAAAACTCATTTGCAAACACTATTGTATCCAAATCTGTGCATCATTTGATGAAAACCTATTGAAATTGTTGGTCTAATGCAATAGAAGTTGGCAGATATTTTTGTTGCTTTAAAGCAAACAACACAGAAGTGCCTGAGTTATTTGGGGCACAGGAAATCTTCTCAGTTGTGCTGAACATCCACATTTTTTTGCTGTTCTGTGGTGTACAGTTTTCTGTGTGAGAAGGGCTGAAGCACAAGTATTACACCCACAAATCACAATAAGTGCCCTGCCCATCTGAAGTCTGGTATGAACCTGAGTCTTGGAAACAACATAACTCAGTTCCTTGATTTGGAAAGGACTTTATATTTGCATTGTGGGGAGGACTAGAGAGAAAAGGTTTTGCCACTTCTCTGTAGCACGAAACTTGCTTCCTAGCCTCATCTGTAAGCCTAACCAGCTACAGCCACATTGGTGATGCTCCTATCTTCCCTACAGGAGCCAGGTAGAGATTTTAATGGTTTTGGTCTTTGCACCTTTGCCTCCAGCATGCAGAAGGGTCGTGAGGGTGTCTGCTGGATAACCCCTGCCAGTGACTTGAGGAGGAACTGATGTGTGGGCATGTAGGAACACCTACTTATTCAGGCAGATCATTCACCCTATACTCTTCTGGCCACTAGAAGCCAAGAGACCAGGCATCAGTTTTAGCTATTTGCCACTTTTTTGCATTTTTCTTCCTTAGAGCTTACCTCTGTTAACTTCTTTCTGTGGTTCTCTGTCAATATGCTGTTCAGGTAGCTCTCTGACATTATCACAAAACACTGAAAAGTTAAAAATAATATAGGGAAACAAAAGTACAATGTTGTCCACAACATCTCCTATGTTCTGTATTATTGTCATCAGCATCAAAACACTAAAAATCAATCATTTATGAGTAGAACAGAGATTTCCCCTACTGTCTAACAGCAGTGCCCCAGATCAGACCGTTTGGACTGCAAAGTTGCATTGACCCTCAAAGTTTCTTGTGGATCACCATTTACCTAAGGCATCAATTCTGAATTAAAAACACTAGAAAAATGCTGATGTTCTGCATGCCAGACTTAAGCCTCCTACTACTATCATGGGTGTCTCGTGGGAAACATATGTCTAACCACATCTCTTCTGGTATAAGAGTGAAGCTATTTTTTTATTCAGCATGACGAAACCACACTGCTGCTTAACCAGTTTGAAGACCAAGCTTCTGTTTGCAAAGTTGACTGTAATGCAATGTTTACTCCAGTCTGCAATGCTTAGTGGGCACTGCTGGGCCAAAAACTGTCTCTGCACAAATTATAACTCCTCCCTAAACTGGGTTCTTCCTCCCATAATGGCTGCAAGGCCCTAGCTTCTCTCCTCACTGGTTCACCCATAGAAAATCTGAAATGCACTGTGGACATTGTCACACTTTGCTACTTTTATCTTTGCTTCCAACAGTGAGGCACAAGAGAAGGTGAGTCTCCTCACAGCCTGCTGATGATGAGAGCTATGCAATTGAGACTCCCTGATCAAGGATTTGTCTCAGCAACGCCATTAGAAGCTTGCCCTCAACGGCACATCTCAGTATGAAGCATTCGTCTGTCAACTAGCCAAACTGTGTCTGAGTGATACAAAAAAGCTAGTAAAACCACCATTGTTTTGTCACCATATCTGTATGTGGAGTAAGGGATGCAGGGTGTTGCTGTTGTAGTCTGTAGAAAAATTCTTGCCCCTCCCTCTCCTAGTCAGCATATTTGTATAAGAAAAACCTGATCTTGTTCTGCTGTGGAAGAACAGAGCTGTCAGAAATCAGTAGAAGAAAGAAATGAAAAATTGACTTCTATCAGAATGTGAAGGAAAAAAAAAAACAAAGGACCTATCTGTTATGAATAATTTTTGTTCATTTGCATCAAACAGGAAAATAGACCAGCAGAAGGGGTAAAATGAAGAGTAGCCACAAGTTTACTCAAACATCATGGATGCTGACCAAGGGAACATGACAGTTCTCCAACTCTTTCATTGGCATCAACTAAACAATCAGAAGTACTTACTGAGCAAACACAGAGTTTGGCATTACTGAGGACTTGGGATGAACCTGTCTAGCATTCATGATCTATTATTTTGTTTGAGAAGAACGCCTGGGTATTATGCCAATACACATGCAATGCCTATTAACTTTCTCATCTGTAAAAAAAAAAAAAAAATGCATGAGCAACAAAATTGGAGAAACAAGGAATAACATTTCACTAACTAAAAGGGTTATTTATTCTTCCCATGCAGACAGCTGTATGCTAAGGGAAGTAAAATTTTTCTTTCAGTATGCAGTTCAAGTGATAACCTTATCAGAATGGAGGAATTTACTTCCTGTATTTTTCTCAACACAGTCTCAGCACTGTCTCTCTAGCTGGTGAATATCTATCTGGGTAAGAAGCAACTAAAATTGTAAATGGCATCTCATGAGCTTCGAATACCCAGAGTTGGAAGGGAATCCACAAAGCATCCTTTGCATAACACTGTCCATGCACACACAAATTATGTAAATAATATGCATGTGAATAGGAAATCTAGCACATTCCAAACCCATCAGATGATGTGTACACAGGTAACTCAGCTATGCAGCTCATGGTCACTAAATTTTATACCTGCGGTTTACACAGCCCTTATTTGATAATGTCATAGAAGCAATACTTAGTCTGGTTCAGGGCTGCTTGTTAATATGTTATGGCTTTTCTTAGTGTTCAACAAACTATTCTTAAGACTCAGTTAATTACCTATTAAGACCACAAAAGAAAGTTGTTCTGTTGATTGTATTTTTAAAGGTAATTTGAGACTGTAATCACATCTTTCCCAGACTTTAACTGAAAACTTGCATTTGTTTCTCTTTAATACCTCTTAAGGTTTTTCCTGACGTCAGATTTTTACAATTGTAAAGTCACAAGTACAGCTGTGAGATGGAGATGTTATAATTTGAAGCCTAAATATGCAATTATTTGAGCATAAGCCATGAAAAACATGGGAGCAAGTACTTAAAAGATTTGTTCACTTGTACCCACAATTAATAGGACCAGATTTCAACAAAATTAAATGTAAAAGCTCTAGGCTGGGTCTTATCCATCAGTCTTTCATAGTTTGAATTGTTTTCTTGTGTATTTTCCATGGTTCTCCTAATGAAAACCAACAAATGTACAGTTGAACAAGGGTTATTACATAGCCTGGAATAGGTCTCTTTTCCAATTTTACTATCAGCTATATTAAAAAATCCAAGTATTATGTTTAGCAGCAAAGGATTTAACTTTCTAGTGTTTTGTTGCTTTATAATGTGTAATTTCATGAGAATTTTTTCCATTTTAAAAGAGAGTAATTATCAAAACTTCACAGCCACATTGAACAATTTGAAAAATTGATCTCAAAACAGAAATACATTTTTCTCTATTTTACTTCCAATTGTGGATGTTTTTCCCCAGCCAACATTATGATTTTGCTGAGAAAGGTGACTAACTTGAGGTGTTTGAAGGTCTTGGAGCTGCCATTGCTGAACAAGTTCTCTATGTATTTTTCTAGAGCTTGTATCAGTACAGAATAAGCTTTGTAGAAAATGTTAAGATCTTTTATTAGAAAACTGATCCAGACAGGAAAAAAAATGCTGATATCTTTTCAGACTTTTAGCATTGTAATACAAAATGTATATGTGTATTAAATGTTCATGAGATTCAGTCTCTAGTAATGTTCTGGGAAGATGAAAATTCCTCCTCAGCTTTACTGAAGACAAATGGAGAGATATTAAAAGACCAGCAAAATTCCTCTCTTAAAAAGCTTTCCTTCAGTTTACATCTGTATTTTGTATCTCCCCTTCATAAAAGTATGATGACATCATATATCCTGAGTGGAGCTTATTTGATCTACTGTATGCACTTCTATTTGTTCAAGACAAATAGAATGTCTTGTCTTCTGTATTTCCAAACCATTTCTATGACCAGCAGACCTGAGACTGACTTGATTGTTCTTGCTAAAATGGCCTGTCCTTCAACAATATCAATTTCTAAGCTGATAGCAAGGAAATTACATTAATGGATTAATTGCTATCTCCCAAACTAAGCTGCAGAATGAATGCTGTGACCAATTTCACCACTTGACAAATAAGCTAGAAGGTTAAAGTTGAAGTCCTCTTGGAACCATCCGGATGGTTCCGGATGTAGTGGAGTGTGTGTAGTGGAGTGACATCCCTCCTCATGCTCTAGCTTAGAAACCAGTGAAAGATCAAAAATCAAATTATTTTGACCTTGTTCTGATAAGGTGAAGAAGTGTTCAGTCCCTTTGTTTTTCACAGGCAGGGGTTTGATTCCAAATTGTGCACTCAAATTACAGGCACTCTGGTTTGCAGGCTGTAAATGCAGCTCTTTAAAACTCTTATCTTTGAACCCTGTAGGTGATCACATCTTACAAAAGGCGGAGTTTAGGACTGTTTTTGGTATTTACAGTATCCATAAGCAGCTATTGATTTAAGCAGTTTTGATTCCTATTTCATAGCAAAATTACATTTTGCCTTGGTACTAGTTGTCTAGCCTGGTAAATACAGTAATTTATATGTTTTTCAGGACGGCAGTTCCCCATATGGTGCCAGGTATGTGGGCTCCATGGTAGCTGATGTTCACCGTACATTGATGTATGGTGGGATCTTCTTGTATCCTGCTAATCAGAAGAGTCCTAAAGGAAAGGTATATAATTTAAATTCCTTTCTGGTGACTTAGCCAACCTAATACCACTGGTACTACCAGAGCAATAGTTTAGATAAATAAACAAATAATAATTTTCCACTGCAGAAAAAGTATTAATGAAAATGACAGTCAGCAATCGAATTTAGGAAAGAAATTTAGGCTATTGCCAATTTAGGCCAGAAATCTTCCTCTGTGCTTTTATATTATGAAATACTCAAGTGGTTTTCACTGCAACCAAGGACTTAACAATTTTTCTAAAGGTAATATTTCAGTACCATAGAAACCCATTGAGACACCTGTGCATAGCTGGCAGATACAACAAGGAGCTAAGGAAAACCTCTGCACTTCAAACTGGCAACCAGAGTTATCCCACCAGCTGGTGGGATGTGCTGAGCCCCAGAAAGGGTTTCATCCAATGCTAGAAAAAACGGTTTTCCTACCTTGTATTTCTAAAGGACACTGAGCTTATATCACCAGCTCTGTAAACTCAGGCTTCTACTAGCTAATCAGAAAAGGTGATTACAGCGGGAGGTGGGTTTCATGCAGTATTTTAGGAAAATATGACTTCCAATTTAGACACCAATACAAAATGCACCATGACAAAGCAGGGCAATGCAATGCATTGATGGGCCATGGACCATTGTCAACCTCAACTTCTCTCCTGCAGCATCAGATACCCTTATTATCAACTTTCTAAACAAATATGTTTTAAGAAACCTAGTCATACAGCTGATCTGTGGACCAACAGTAACCTTCAGGTCATCCTTAGGAAGTCATTGGCTCAGTACATTATAGATTGGACATTGTTTTCTGACTCCAAGAATACATTCTTTCCTGATCTACACTGTGCTTAAAACCTTCCATTCAAATATTTTTGCATCCATGGGTGGTACATGGAGGAATCTGCCCATCTCCCATACTGGTCTCAGAATATCCTGATGTCTACAGTCTTTAGGGAGAGAGGACTGCCGGTTCCATCATGGTAAGCTTGTATTTCCTGAAATACCAGCAGATCCAAATGGTTTTCAAAGCAAAACCAGGAAAATAATTATCTTCAATATATACAGCCAAAAATGTCTGCATGTTTGTCTAGGCAAAAATGATTCAAATTTTTGAATCAGCATCCCATTAAAAAAAATCACAAAATACCACCCCAAAAAACCCTTACTAAATGATGTGGGTCTGTTTGTACATATGAGAAAGGGAAAAAAAGGAATTTGCTGTGTGTGAAAAAAATTGGTTTGCTGACTGGCCTCTTCAAATTAAACTTTTTGTTTTGAAATCTGTACTAAACCATTGTTGAAAAGAGAGAATGAGAAACAGGACGAAAGAACGAAGGAACAAAGTACTTATATAACTTTGTAGTAATAAAGTTTTCCACAGGAGTTATTCCACATATATTATTGGATTGCTCTGACTTGAACTGACATAGTAAAGAGGGTAATGGAAGAAAGAAAACATGCTATCATTACAAACAAGTTTTCTTTCTGTGTCAGAGTGCAGGCGTATATCGTACTTTTCACATATATCTTTTCTTATCGGAGAAATAATACTCTTGTGGCAAGTGTCCTGATCATCCTTCCTCTGAACGACAGTCTTTGTACTTGGTTAGAGAGCTGAAAAGAATAAAATGTCACTGGAATTGATCAAAAGTCTTTAGAGTAAATGCAAATGACATGGATGTAGGCCTATATACAGATCCTTCCTTAAGTTAAAGAAAGAAAACTAAATGCTCAAAAAACACTACAGGACAAGACAACAAATAAATATTCTTTTCAAATTAAATATTTTGAATAACATTTCTTGTAAACTCAAGGCTTATAGTTCTCTGTTAAGTGAAAATGCTAAATGCATCTGAAGACAGAGCCCATCTGAAGATCCCTAAGTGCAATTGCACTGCTATCTGAAGAAAAACTGCTTTCCTCAAGTTACATAGTCACAGCTTAGCAACAAGAAACTTGAAATGTGGTTGCATGGTGATACCACTGCTGCTTGCTGGCTCATGATCTTCCAGAATTGCACCAAGCAATAGGAAGAATAGTGAAAGATATTGGTCCTATGTTGCCTCAGAGGTAGAGTCCTTGTATCAGAAGTAGCATTTCAGTGGGCTTTAAAGATAAGAAAGGTAATATAGTGCTATTTAAGTTGTGGTATATCATGGTTTTATTGCAGTGTGCTAAAGGCAGAATGAGTAGTGAAGTCCTGTGTTCAACTCCTTTCTCTGTCTCTATATACAGTAGCATTCTGTCACACATCCTTTTTTCCCAGAAAACATTCTCTCTTTTGTGCATGTCAAGAGTCCTTTAAATAAAATATGTGCTAATATTGTTGTACATGAGCAGTTCATAGATAAACCTGCAGAAATAGTGTTTGTTCAGAACTGACAAGCTATCACTGATGTTCATTTAAACACAGAAACTTTTGGCATATGTCCTAAAAAATTTTGCATTCCACCAGAACACACTCATCCCAAGACATAACATTTAAAAAAAATGTAAACAGGTATCAGGGTTCAAACCAAAAGGGAAATTTTGCCTTTAATAAATAAGTGCAGCTCCTTCTGAAGCTACTATCTGGATAAGTTCAGGCCACTAATATCTATCTATATTTCTGAAGAGAAGCAATAAAATCCTGAAATTTGAAACTGGGTGCATCAAGTTTCAAACGCCAAAATATCCTGACTAAACATAACATGATTATCCCAAGCTCTGAGTTAACACATAAAGACTCCATATGAGAAGATATTTTGGCTTTTCTTTCCCAGGACTGTTAGCTTAGCTGGCTTTGCTGTTTTGCTGATGTCTGTGGGACACCCACTTTTGACATTTTTGAGAAAATACAGCTTCACTGGTGCTGCACATCTGTATGTCATCTTGAAAATGATAGTGGTGATGCCTGGATGTAAGGTCGGTGCACTGTTCCTCCAAACAAAAAGCTTTAGGAAAGGTCAGGAGAGGGAAGAAGGGGCTCTCTGAAAGACATTGCTACTTAGGTCAATTGAAGTTTGGTACAAAATTTTCTAAAATCACAAAAGGAATGCTAAATTTTGGCAAGTCATTTGAAACAATTTCCCCCAAAGGCAATCATGTGTTTCCTCTTTCTTCCTAGCTCCGACTTCTCTATGAATGCAACCCTATTGCTTTCATCATCGAGCAGGCAGGTGGGATGGCAACTACAGGGACGAAAGCAGTGTTGGATGTGAAACCTGAGAATATTCACCAGAGAGTTCCTTTTATAGTTGGCTCTCCAGATGATGTGCAAGAATACCTTACTTGTGTACAGAAACACCAGAAGAGCAGCTAAAGACTTTCCACATCAGATCTTGCTTGTCCATTTTCAGTCTCCAAGAAAAGCTTTACCTTTCAAAATGGTGGATTCTAGCATTTACCACCAATCTTTCAGTGAAAGTCCCAGTTTACAAGAACAGGAAAAATAGTGAGATTTTGTTTCTCCTTGCAGGCAAGTGTAAAAATCCCTCAATTCTGATTTATGCAGGGCAAATGCAGAGACAGAGTCATGACAAACAGAAACTACTTATTTTATATAATGTTAACAAAAGGAAGTGATTTGTGTCAGTACCCCCATTTAATCTGAAGCTTTACATCTGACATTACATGGATGGCATTGTGCGAGACAGGATATCCACATCAAAATTTGCAATGCCATTATCTGGATTTTCTGTCAGAGGTTTTCTTGCAGATGCTTTTTATCTTGACAGCCCAAAGAAGAGCAGAAATCTTATGCTGTCTAAAAGAGTATTTTTAAGCTGTGAAATATATATATTTTGGGTAATTACTAGAGATGAAAAGGCTGAAGCATTGCCAGGGTATTTCATATCTCATAAGAACAGAAAATATGTGTTATTTACACACACCTTTCAAAGCACAAATTACAATAAACCATTGCTATGGATGTGACACCCAAATCGTGCCTATTCTGTTAATCCATTGTCCTCTGCGTTGTCCTCTGACCCACTGCCCTATGCAAGAGGATACAGACACCTTTGTTTTCTCTTTGAAGGGTTCTTATTTCATATTGAAGCTTGCCGTTTTTCACGTTATATTGCCACTCCTAGTCACTGTGTTGTCCTGTCCCTAACTGGAAGGAAGCACCCAAGTTTTGTAGATGTTTGTGGTCAAAGGGAGCAACAAAAGTCAGATGGTCTGCAGAAGCTTACAAGACTTAGTAAATTCCACCTTGGCATAAGAATTGATACAAGTAAGTCCCTGATCTTGTAGAATAAGCACACAGCAGTGGGGTTAGGATAACGAGGGAGGGCAAAAGGGGAGGGGGTGGGAGGGAGAGAGAGAAAGAAAGAGAGGAAGAGAGAGAGAGAGATAGAGAGAGAGAGAGAGAGAGAGGTGAATTGAAGAGGAGGAGGAAGGCAAGAGAGCCACAGAGAGTCCTGGCTCCAGCATGGTTCCAGCTGATGGGGAGTCCAGGGACAGCAGGGGGTGCACATCTGCCTGGGCTTTGTGAGGATTCTTTTTTTTGCTGCCATGAAGACAACTTTCTCCTTTTCTATACTAATTAGTTATCATGCACAGTCTGTTGCTTCAGACCTTTCTGGAAATGGGTCAGAGGGCTTCAGGTGTCTTGGGTGGTCTTGATCTCTCCCTAGGGACATGCATACCCCCTTCTCAGTCTCATTCCTGTGTTTGCACTGTGTTGCCTTTATCTCCTAGAGCTACAACAAGGATGTTTGTCCTGGAAAAGTAATGCCCTAGTTATGTATGGCCACCTTCTCCAGCCACACCCTGTTTTTTTCTCACAGTGTGTGTTACCAACAATCACTGGTTGTTTATCAACAATCCTTTATTGGATCCACAACTATCTGGTTCCTGCTGTTTGAGGCATACACACTAGCCCTTTGTCTTAGGGAGTCAAGATCCTGCATGACCTTCCTGAGAGCCATCTTTGACCTCTTCAAAGACATATTTACAAGAATCCTGTGGGATAAGGCTCTAGAAGATAAGGAGGTCCAAAAGAGCTGATCAATATCCAAACATCACTTCCAAGCTCCAAACCAGTGTAACCCTGTAAGCAGGAAATCAGGCAAAAGAGACAGTAGATCTTCATGGATGAGCAGACAGTTTCTCGAAAGAAATTTACGGGATGTGAAAAAAGAGTCAGGCCCTGTGGGAAGACTACAGGAACATCATCAGAGTATGCAAGGATGAGATGAGGAAGACCAAGGCCCTCTTGGCATTGAATCTGGCAAGGGATACCAAAGGCAACTGAAAGGGCTTCTACAAGTACATCAGCAACAAAAGGAAGATCAGGGAAAATGAGGGGCCGCTGCTGAATTAGATGGCGGCGATGGAAGACAAAGAGAAGGCAGAATTACTGAATGCCTTCTTTGTCTCAGTCTTTACTTGTGAGGCCAGCCCTCGGGAGTCCCAGACCTTGGAGGCAGGAGAGGAAGCCTGGAGAAAAGAAGACTTTGACCTGGTCATAGAGGGTTGGGTTAGAGATGAGCAAGAGATCCATGGGTTCTGATGGGATGCACCCATGGCTGCCCAAGGAGCTGGCAGATGTTGCTAAGCCAGCCTCCATTATCTGTGCAAAATCATGGAGAACAGGAGAGTCGCCCAGTGACTGGAGGAAAGTCAACATTACTGACATCTCCAAAAAGGACAGGAAGGAGGACCTGGGAAGATACATCCTGTCGGCCTCACCTCCATATCTGAAAAGGAAATGGAACAGCTCATTCTGGAGGTCATGCCCAGGCATGTAGAAGACAATAAGGTCATTAGGAGTAGTCACCACGGGTTCACCAAGGGGAACTCATGCTTGACTGATCTGATAAACTTCTGTGGCAGCATGGCACAATGGGTCAGTAAGGGGAGAACAGTGCATGTTGTCTACCTTGACTTCAGCATGGCTTTTGACACTGTCTCCCATAACATCTCTGCAAGGATCTCTGCATNCCCCACAGGTAAGCTCAGGAAACAAGGGTTATAAATGATGAGGTGGATCAGGAACTGGCTGAATATCATGAGCTAAGACACTCATGATAAGCAGAGCACAATCCACCTGGAGACCAACAGCCAGGGATGTTCTCTGGGATCAATACTGGAACCAGTCTTGTTCAACTTGGGAAGGGAGAGAATATACCGGTAGCAAGTTTGTGGCTGCCACTAAACTGTGGGAGTGGCTGATCCACCTGAAGGTTCTGCTGCCATTCCGTGGGACTGGCTGGAGAGTTGGGCAGAGAGAAACTTAATGAGTTCAGCAAGGGCAGATGCCAGGTCCTGCACCTGGGGAGGAACAGCCTCAAGTGCCAGCACAGGGCAGGGGTTGCTCCTACAGAGCAGCTCTGTGGAGAAGGACCTGGGGCTCTTGGTGCATCACAAGCTGTCCATGAGCTGGCAGTGCCCTTGTGGCCAGGAGGCCCAAGGGTATCCTGGGATGCATCAGGAAGAGCATGGCCAGAAGGATGAGGCAGTTGTGCTTTACTCGGCCCTGCCAAGGCTGCATCTGGAGTGCTGTGTCCAATTCTGGGCTCCTCAGTAAAACAGAGACAAGGAACTGCTGGAGAGGGTCCAGCAGGCATCTCTCTTATGAGGAGAGACTGCAGGGGCTGGGCCTGTTTAGTCTGGAGAAGAGAAAACTGAGAGGGGATCTCATTAACAGATATAAATATCTTAAAGGTGGATGCCAAGAGGATGGTGCCAGACTCTTTTCGGTGGCTCCCAGTGGCAGGATGAGGACCAATGGCCATAACCTAAAACATAAGAACTTACACCCTAACATGAGGAAGTATTTCGTTACACTTAGGGTAGCAGAGCACTGGTACAGGCTGTCCGGGAGTCTTCTTCTGTGACGACATTCAAAACACATTTGAACAGGTTACTATGTAACTTGCTGCAGCTGATTGTGCCTCGGAAAGGGGGTTGGACTGGATGATCTCCAGACATCCCTTCCAACACTAATGATTCTGTGATTCTGACACTTCTAGGCTTCTGTACCCATCCATTCTGTATGTGTTCTGGTGCTAGAGCTCAGACTTGACACTGCCTAAGGAGATCAGAAATCCACTGTGAAACTAGCAGTCACTGACTAATGAGAGCAAAAATTAGCAATTAAAAGAAAAGTGTGATTCCATTAAGTGATAAGGATGGGAAAAACTGGGCTTTGGTCACTTTAAGTATTAGACCATCTTGTCTTACCCCCTTTATAACTCTTCTGTCTCATTTTATAACTGGTTTTTTGGGCAACCTTGATGTAAACAACTCCTGTACGCTCTTCTCATTTTCACCCCTGATCCACGCCCCCTGCTGTGCTGCTACAAAACTTTATTAAAAACACTCTGTGAATTACATTAGAACACAGAGAGGAGTTAAAAATACTCCTGCCAAGAAAATCCAACAGTTATTTTTTAACTTACAAATGTGTTTTATTATTCCAAAAGAAGAGGCAGGCTGAACAAAACCAGACAGAAAATTATTCAGGATGAGTATTTACGCTTATTTATTGCTATCCCAAGGGTGAGGGTGTGATTGCAGTGCTGCTTCAGGTATCAAAGCACTCTTTCTGCAGGTATTTATCCAGCACTTTTTAAAGCCTGACAACTGCCCAGGATCAGCAAGTACAGCATGTACTTGTTTATTTTGTTCCTCATCACGTGCTGCCAAAGTCTGTACTATCAACAGCAGAACACAAACAACACTTAAATCCTGGAGACTGAAGAGGAAGCAGGAAAAAGACAGTTTAGATAATAATAAAAAAGTCTTTTTACTGCATGATGCAATTGTGCACCCTGATTGTGGAAACTAATAAATCAGTTTTCCTGCGGAAAAATGTGCACAGAGTGCATATACATATATATACCTATAGATATACATATACTTATACATATATATATATATCTATTTAGACATATATACCTATATAGTAATTCTCTCTCTCAGAGTCTCTATATAGGAACACAGATGTTGATGTCACTAATTTATTGAGGAACTCCATTGCATTTTTTAAGTAGGAAACCTAAAACCAAGGGTAAGCTGAGGCCAGTCTAAGTTAACAATACTAGTTTTACATCAGAAGGATCACTGGTAACTTGGTCCTGTTCCAAGGGGCCAGGAGAGATGATAAGGCAAGAACTGAGATGTGGCACTCCTCAGCATAACCACAGGGCCTCTAAAAAACACCACTTAGGGATATACTGAAAGTCTGTTTTGCAGTGGGTTTACCCAGTCTAGGTTAATCTCTGTGTTCCTGCTGGCAGGATATATACACCTGCACACTGCAATGTGTCAGACATTCAGTGCCCTACTTACTGTCAGCCTTACAGTATCCAACTTGCCTTCATTCAAGCATAGTTTCACAGCAAAGCTTTCATCTAATCTCTAATCTCAGCTGCTATTTCCCCCACATTTTGTTTTTTTCCTCAGTTTGCACCAAAAGCACATGTTAGTGGAGGGGCTAATGCTGGGACACTGCTCTAACAGCTGCTGCTTAAATAATTATGCTCCTAGTTTGTGGGTTGCTGTGTGGCTGGTACTCATAAAGAGATCCATATCTGCTCTGTATAAGCAACTCATACAAACCTCAAAAGCAGATTGAGAAAGCAACAACTTAATTCAGTGTCAATAGGGGACTCTTTGCTGGAGTCCTGCTTCGATCTATCTCAACTACCTAAGTACTTGTATGTATTCTGCTACATATAGCACAACCCTGCAATCACACCACTCCACAAAGTCCTTCTTAAAGGCTCAGGGTGAGTTTTAAATTAAGTTTCCCTCTGCAGTGTGATACTAGTTCAGACCATTACTGCAGAGCTCTCTTGCACTAACTGTGGGGTGAGGGGACACCACCTATGAAGCCCTTGCAACACTGGGCCACAACTTCCTTCTATGGCCTCACATAATGGGTTTGCAAGGTATGTGAGGACTGCTGCGGAAGTAACAAGGATTTATTTTTTTTTCCTTCAAGAATCAGAGACTATTCAGTGGTTGGAATGGCGTAAAAGGCGACACACCACAAGTTGCCATCAAGGCTGCTGAGAGAAGCAGGCAGTGTTCATGATGAAGGTGTGGTGACTGCCTCCAGATGCAGATGTCAGCAGTGCCTGATATTATTCCTCAGATACTCATCAGCATGATACAAAATTAAAAATACATGGAAACACCAAGTACAGGAAGGAACAGACATATGTGAACTAGATACTAGTTCATGTATGTGCCTTTGTGCCAGTATTCAATAGCTTCTCGGCATAAAATTCTATATATCAGTGCCCATTTGACTCCCTATTACTTCTGGAGAAAGATGCAGAAAATATACTACTTGTACTGCACCATATATATCTATATATCTATATCTATGTCTATATCTATATCTATATATATATATGACTGTTGTTAAAGCACTGGTTGTGAAACTTGTTGACAAACCTAATTATTCTTTACTATTGGAACATTTGCACCTATTTCAGAAGTACAATAAAGGCAAACTACCTAAATCTAGTGGTGTCCAATAACACAAGAAAACACAGCAACCCCACCAGTCTCTAATAAACGAGCAGTTGTTCACAAATTACTTTGACTGGAAACTGAGTTAGTCTGAGCAGCCAGCCACAGAGAGGTGGCCTTGTGACTTCAATCACAAGATAGGGGATCAGAGAACAGGTTGGGGCTGGCAGGCTTCCCACCAGTCCCATGGCACCCTGGCTGCCTGTGCTGCTGCCCTGCCAGCCCAGCACTCTGAGGAGCTGATCCGGGACACTCTGCAGCAGGATCTCACTTGTCCCTTAGAAAGCAAGGACGCTGAAATGCAGACGCTCTTTGAAATGTAGGATCAAATGCTTCTCTGAGTATTTGTATCAAAAGCTGATACTTTATTCTGTGTTCAACAAAACATACACAAAGGGAGTTTTGCTGGTTTTTAATAAAGCCAACTCATATCTATGGAAAAGTCAGGCAAAAGTTTTCTTCATTTATAAAATGCCAGCTAATTAGAGACAGAAATCAAGAAAGAGCTTCTAGCTTATATGGATTATACCACACAGACTCATTGTGAGAAATGGGGGGTTGGCACCCATGGAAGAGAAGAGGATGTTTAATAAGAGGAAAGATGATAAAATCATTAACTTCTGACTGCGAAGGTAGAAGTATCTATTTTCCAGAGACATCCAGGGCCCAAAAGTGGGAAGAGCAGAGAATAAATGAACATTGAGATAGAGCATCTACACACAGTTATCCAGAGGTACAGAACACCTGAAGTTTTGGTGAGACATTCCCTACAACTCAAGCTTCACGTCATCATGAACAGTGTTCATAAACACCAGGTATTGCTACCAAAAACACCTTTGTTTTTTGTTCCTAGCTTTCTGCAAATACAGATATGGTTTCAGAGAACACAAAAACAAAAACCTCAAACCAAGCATGTGATTTGATTCAAGTGAACTGATTTTAATACTTCATAGAGATAGGATTTTGTACTGCGACCTGCCCTGAGGAGGTTGCTTTCATCAGATACTATGATTTGCATCGTGATTTTGCATCAAGTTTTTTTGCTCATCAGGAGCCCAGCAACCTGTTTTCTGGTAGCAGCTTCTGTAGTTCTGACCATTGCACTCAGTGAAGGCAGTTTGATGAACCAGCTTGCAGAGGGTGTTGGCCAAGACTGCTATGCACTCCCACGTTGATAAACAAGAATTTGGTGTAAGAATTTTGTCAGCTGCTGAGCAGATCACCCGGTGAATATTTTATCACTTTTGAAGGGACATCTCCTAAGGAGATAAAGTGCCCTCTCAATTACTGGGTCAGCTGTGCTCAGGCTGAATGTGCATGGCCAGCCTAATCCCAGCCTGAACATGACCGTTCACAGTGTCTGACCGATTCAGCAGACGCTCCAATGCACTGTCAGCACATGCCCAGGAAAAAAAGAGGTCAGCTTCTCTCCACGCCCAGCTGCCGTGGCACCGGCCTTGTTGTCATCGTGTGCTCTGAGTAGCACAGCTCTGAGACAGCATAACCGGTGACACACCATCTGTCTTTTGCCCTTTTGATCACCAGGTTTCCTGTTTTGTTCCTGCGTGGACAATTTTCTCCCTCTTTTAACAACGCAGCATGATTTATTATTCTGGCGCAGAAAGAGAGAAAGGAGACTGCTCAAACAAAAGCAGGGAGGATAAATGGAAAGAGTCATGCAGACAAACATAGATCTGAAATTTAAACTGAGTAGAGGAACACGAATGGGGATGTTTACTTTTAGCTCTTTTGCAAATATGCTGCAAGAAAACAAAGCCAAAGAGGGAGGCTAGCCTTCTTGCAAATGCACACCCACAACTGCTAATCAGTTGTCTGCCCTCTGGCAGGCGGCCTCACTGCTTTTGGCCTTCTTCCTCTCCCACTTTTTAGCTCTGTGTCAGTTTAGATTAGAAATTCAGCGTGGAGGGAGTTTCTTTTGCTCTTGGTTTGCAGAATTACTTCCAAAAAGGGATATAAAGTCAGTTGAAATGTCTGGAAATATTGCTACAAAAACACAACTTCAGAAGTATTCCTGATGAGCATCCTGTGTACACAAAGTTTGCTTGTAAAATGCTCTATTACACTGTGAGAGAAATGTGACAGAAACGCTCTTAACAGCACTGAATCAGAAAACACAGGTCCTTTCCAATTCTTCCTGCGACTAGCAAGCAACAAATAGCAAAAAGGCAGCAGGATTTATTCTTAACCTTTGCACAAGGCATTGGAATTTCTATATAAACAGAGAGAGCAGTTTCTTTTAACTACAAGAGAATATTATTATAAATCTCCAAAAGCCAATGCAATTTTACAACACAGCTGATGTTCCCAGTATATATTTCCTGTTCCAAAACAACCCTTCTGCCAGTTTATGCTTCACACTTGAATGAGGAAAGCAATACTGCTAAACATGCTGAGCAGAAGGAATGTTAAGACGGCTATTGAGAAGAACTTGCATTCACAATTCTGGCATTGCTGTACCATTATGGTAAAAGACTGTGCTATGTGATTTCATTTCTGGTGGGTTTGGGTTTTTTGGGGGGGTAGTTTGTTTTTGTTTGGTTTTCGGGGTTTTTTGGGGTCTTTTAGGTTGTTTTTGTTTCCTATATCTAGCAAAAATGGGCATCTGCACACACAGCAATAAACTGGTTTAAGAGTTCTGTGGGCAGCCCTATCTAGAGGTGTTTTTGTGCCTTGTTACTAGCAGCATAAACTGATATATTACATATATTATATGCTTAGAAGTAAGCTTGTGGGGAAAAAAAGCTTGACTTGGCAGCTCTGAAGCTCATTTGACCTTTGGTTTTAAGCAAAATCAAGTGTATTCCAAGACATGCTACAGCCTCAAGGGGCTCTTAACATCCTGTTTCAGCATCAGCTTCTCAGACACCCTATGCCAGTTTGAGTGTCTAGTAACCCCGCATTTATTTTAAACAGCTCTGTCATGGCATGCATGCTGTGGAGGAAGATTTCACTAGTAATTAAAAAAATAAAAATAAAAAAGAAGGAAAGAAAAAAAAAAACTCTTATTCACTAGAACTTGGAATATTTCCATGGCAGATCCTGAGACTTCAATTCTTCCTAGCAGAGGCAAGTAACAGCCGTAATAGCTTCAGAGAGCCCTCAGTGGCACCCCAGGGGAGCACACCTAAAGGAGAATATACAATAGTACAGACAAAGAACTTCGAAACGCAAAGTTAATTCCGGGTGAATGTCCAAAGTGTCCCATAGCATATGAACAAGACTTAAAAGGCTGGAAAATCATCTCTTCCTTGCTGAGCTCTTAGGCCAACAAGTCTTCCCCGAGAGGACTTCACAAAGCCACCCTTAACTAGAACAGCCTTCTTCTGAAGGTGGTGGGGAGGGTAAAAACTCAAGTCTCTGACTCTGCTCCATCTTTGACCACCTTTTCTGACACCAGGACTGCAGAAGGCACCAGGAATCAGCACTGCAGCACCTCACCTGACAATACACAGTGTTACTTCTACAATGTGCTTCCCAGCATCACTTTATTGGGAAAGTCTAACAGGTTTCACTCTGAAGTAGGTTTTGGATCTCCTAAAGGTGGTAAGAACCACCAGTGAACAAAACAAGGAAGAAGCACTTTAAAAAAGTACCCAGTTAAGTATTTTACAAATGGCCATTGGCATGGTTTCTTTGTTCCTTTGCACACAGAGGTTGGCAGCAGCTCTTCAGCACAAAACAGGCAGGATGGAAACAAAAAGTGCTGCAGAAATCATATTTTAATACCACTGGACAATAAAGCTTTGTGCAACCAAGCTTGACAAAAACCCCAAAACAGTCAAGTTCACATGTGAACACAAATGAAGATGGCATCTTCTGTGATTTTTCTGAGACTCCTAATCTATCTAATCAATCCATGGATCAGATCTCCACCCTGTGGCCAACCCTCCTGCTCCCCCAAAGGAAATTCCTGGTTGGGATCCCTATCTGTTTTCAGAAGAGCCTTACTGAGTATCATCTAAGTTCAGTTTTTGTGAAGTGTGAATGAAATTCTATGATTTTAGCCTTTCTTCCAAATATTTTAGCTGCCCCTGCACTTACCCAAGATTTCACTTGTGATTCGATAAAATTGTGATTAGCAAATAAGATAAAAACATCCCCATTACTGATTTAAACAATTATTTCTTCAAAACAGTGTATTAGTTGAATCAGCATTTTGTGCTATGACTTCTCAGCAAAAAGACTGAAGGGTATTGGACACAGAGCAAATAAAAAATGGTGCTCAATCTGTCATACATCTTGGTAAAGTCCAAAGAGAGCAAGAAAACAGAAACATCAGGTTACATTATGGCAGCTTTCAGGGTATGCTCAGTTCCTTGGTTAATAGCCAGAAACTGCTGTCAATCTCTAATGTGTAAAAACTGATTAACTGGTATTAAGCTTAAGACATATATAACAGAATTTGTTATTTTATCAAGGAGGTTAAGGAGCAAATGCTGCATAACTGATATTCAGCTCATTTTTGGTGTTGTTTTTCTTTTAAAGTGGATATTCCCATTTTCTCAGAACTACATTTTCTGAGTGCTGTTATGCAAATCAACAGGTAATCTTCCATTGTAGAAGACCTTCTCTGACACAATTCATCATGTTTGCCTTTCCTTTAAGTTTTTCACAGCATGAAATGACAAATATTTTCTTACTATACTTCTTCAAAGCATTTTGAAAATTACATTAGTGCATGACTTTTGTAGCAGAATAATAAAATTGTTTCACTGTTAATGTCTGGAAATTGATTTAACATTAGCAAAGAGAAAAACCAATCACATTAAAAAAACCAACAAAAACAAACAAACAAACGAACAAAAAAATTTCCATTCTATTCAGTAGTCACAGACAGTATGAGAAAGGAGTGCTCTTAAGGGAAAAGTTTCCTACATGACAGTTAAATTCATTTCTCACCAGACTCTAAAAGAAAGAAGAACTTTGTGTAAGTGAAATAATTTAATTTCATGACTTTCCTTGCTTCAGGAATATATATCTATACATATGTCCAGTGAGTGATAAATACATTCAAGAAGCAGAGCAGAGAAACTAAGTGACCTTTATGACAAGAACAGATGAAGAAGCATCAGTACAGGAAAACCAAAAGCGAAACTTCTTTCCTTCTCAAATTCCAATTAAGAGAGTGCATTTTCACAATTAAGATGCTAGCAAACAAGGACTGCAAAGGTTTATCACTGTACAGAACTACAATCTAGAATACAGTACAGTGCCCAGCTCATATATTTAGATAGGTGTAAGAACCCATTAACAATAGTAGCTGTAATTTAGACAGGGCCTGAAGAAGGCAGTATAGATAGGATTTTTTACTGACAATACGTGTGCACTACTATATTTTAAAATGTGTATATTTTAAAGTGCATTTATCTTTTAATAAATGCAGCTTCAGCAATCAATAGGAATATAAACCAATGGAAGCTTTGGAGAGAAAATACTGGAATAGTAATCATGAGCTTTAACTACCACAGCTTTCTCAGAACAATTCTGGAGCTTTCCATGACCCCACACAATGTGCATTTGCTCTATCTTCACAAAAGAACAACTCTGAACAGAGACAACACTTTCCCCAACAGCACATATACCACTGTGGAATCATTTGCTTACTTTACTGCAGTATTTTTGAAGTAAATAAAACAGCTTTACAAAAACAGGGCCACTGCAATGGAACCACAAAACCAGATTTAATATTGTTCATATTGCTCTCAAAACGTTTTTATATTCCTAAGAAAAATACTAACACAAACCACAACTTACACAAAAATGTTAGTCTTTATAGCATCTTGTAAGGAAATTCCGGGTGAAGCTGTTCCTTCAGATTGTATAAATATTCAGTTATCTACATGACCTGACTAACCCTGTCTCCTTTATTATTCCACTCTAAGGAGGCTATTCAGCCAGAACAGTCAGCAAGTTTTAATCCACAAAAACAGCTACATTATCATGTATTTTTTCTACAAAAGTCAAAGGCTGATACCTCTTTTGTGAGGTGAGCTACATGTCCATTCATGTGCAGATGTTTTGGGAAGTTACTTCCTTTTCATTTCCATCTGCTCATAAAAAATACTTCATTTTCTCAGCAACTTTTTTTAACCCTGGATTTTGCAACCAAACACCATTTCCCTGTTGCCCATTTTTTCAGCAGTTCAAGTCCCAGTAGGCTTTGTACTGGTCTCACTCCTGTTTTAGCCAATTAAGAAAATCCAAAGCATGAAGCGCTACCAGGCTTACAGTAACATCAGCATCCAGGACTAAAAATTAAGACAGACAGGTGTCAGTCCATTCCAGTAGCAAGAATGAAAATCATATTCTGCCGGCAGCATTTTGCTCCTGGCTCTCACTTTGAATGTGCAGACCATTGCCATTTCCTTCTGAGTATCAGCCTTTAGCATTTCCTTCTGAGTATTAGCCTTTAGAGGACCACCTGGTGAGCTCCATATTTACTCCATAGCTGCCACAAGCAGTGTGGATGCTTTCCACAACTAGCTTAGCAAGTCAAATTAACAGCTAAATTCTAACTAGTATTTCCACTCTATGGCTTGTTAAATAGTCATTGGGCTAAGTAAGGCTCTTACTTAAAAAACAAAAAAAACCCAAAATCAAACCAAACCAACCAAACAAAAAAAACCCACAAAAAAACAAACAACAACAAAACCACAAAAAACCCCCACCAAAACTCAAACAAAAAAAAGCCACCAAAAACCCGCTAACTTGTCAGGAAATTCAGGGTGAAAGAACTCATCTACAAGCAGCACATGAACAACTCAATTACTATTATGGATAACTCACCTTGTTTTCCTCTTCAAAAGAGTTTATTAAATTCAACCTAAAGACTTACATTATCAACAGTAAGGAAATTTATCATCCACAAGTTCTGGTCTAAGTGTTCCTTTGTGTGCATGGCTATCAGCTTCTGAAAAGATACTGTGCACAAAAACCTAAGGGTACATGAACTCAGAACTCATGCTAGTTATCTTGCAGAACTACACTTCCTTCACCTACAGCCCAAGAGCAAGAGTTGGTGTCAATACCCAAAACCCAAGCCAAGCCTTCTGCCCCTGCTGTTTTTGGTATTTACCATCCTCTGAAGGAACTACTGGTACCCAAAACACACCTGAATAGTAGTATGTAACAACTAATACTCATGTTTCAGCAGTGGTGATACCAGCAGAGAGAAAAGGACATAGGGCCCTGTGTAAATCACCTCAGTTAAGTCAGCCAGCAAGTATAGAGGTAACAAAACAGCCCAACGTCACCTTCACCTTCCATAGCAAAATAATTTGCTTTTATCCCGCTTCCTTCTCCAGCTGAAGCTGGTACAGGCCAAAGACAGTATCTAGTGTCCTACATAAACAAGCCCTCTGAACACTTTGGGTGTTCTGCTAAAATGCTCAAAAGGATGTAACGACACAAACTACAGAAGTGTGGTATTTTTTGGTGCCGTTAAGAAAACACTAACAGAGTTAAAGACTAAGTGAAGATCAGACGCTGCACACAGAAGATGACAAGACTGAAGATCTTTGTTATGAGACACAAGAGACCAGAGATATTTTTCCACTTCCCACTTCAAATAACCTGTATCATAAGTTCTACATTCATTTTTGTAACAGTTATTAGCCATTTCCGGATAGTGCTGCATTTTAGCAACCGATGGAGAGAGAGGTGCATGCATACCTAGGAGACTTCACCTAGGAGTATGATTTATGACACCTATCTGACAAAAGTCCCAATAGAAAAAAAGACCAAAATGCCAAGTCACCCTGTATATAGTGGAATTTAAGTATTTATTTGAAAAGTAAACCTTTGGACACATTGCAATTAAAAAAAAGGAAAAATACAAAGAATCTATTGGATTAAGCAGTTAAAAGCCAGCAATATTACAAGCTGTTTACATACCAACATTTACATTAATTTAAACAAGCGGCATGTCACCAACATGTAAAATATACTTCAAGAGTTTTAAAAATCAAGTTGAGTTTTGAAAGACACAAGGCTACCACATGCGAACATGGGTTTGGTCATTCAGTTTAAATCCCCTCTCGTACTGAAATGTTCAGTCTTCAAATTATACAAGTGGATAGCTAGCAGCTGTTGCTATTCCACAGTGGTTCTTCCTGTCCTTGGCCATGTAGATATATCCTTTGTCACCCCACTTCTCACCCCAGCTGAAAATAAAAGCAAGTGTTTACATATTCAGAAGTTATTTATTTACTGCCCTCACCTGTAAGTGTTTAAAAATGAAAACTGCTGCCTTCCACATGTGTGGAGAAAATCCAAGATAGCTGCAGCCAAAAACTTAAGGGTTTTCCAGCAATTAAAAGCATCCCAGGAGGCATCCCAAGCTCACAGAACTGAAGAATGCAGCCATTTTCTCGAGAGGTAGTCACATTGATGTGCAAACCTTGACTTAGAGGTGCCTGAAGCTCAGACACTGCCCCCAGGCAATATAAGGGAAGGCTGCGAAAACAGCATTTGAGGGTGGTGCCCCAGTAATGTTGAGAACATGAGACAAGCTCATGTGATGTGCCCTTTGGCATTAATTTATTTCCTCTCCAGCCTAGGAGGTAACTCCATCTTTAAAGTTCAAGTACCATCCTATTTCACAGAAGTGAGCAGCACTTTGCTTCCAAAAAAACAAATCCATCATACCCCTGCAAGAAGGCTTACTCCTGCTCCCCTGCTTTATTAGCTATTAGGTCTACAGACTGTTTCAGCACTGAGCTCCCTTAAATTAACTGAGCAAGCAGAGTAAGATAGCTGCTTTGGACTTACTTTATTAAGCTGCCAGCAGCATGAGTTGGATTTTACCTTTCGTCATACTACACAATCCAAAAACAATCTCCAGATTTCCCATGCACAGATTTTAATTACTGTTGTTTCTCTACCTCTCCCCTTAGAACTGATAAACTATCTTCAGTTCTCCTCTAGATACATGACAAGGATCTTACCTGTTCTTAACAATCCAGTACTTCTTGCCATCTACATCTTCCCCCTCAAAGCCATAACCTACAACCAGAACACCATGGTCCAAGTCTTCACTGCTGCAGTCTGGTTCATAGTAGATACCTGAAAGGTGTAAGATCCCTCTTGAGCAAAATCATCTGTAGAAAACCCTTATCCCTCACTAGAAGCTTTGTGTATTTTGACTTAAATGTTGCATAGTTTCTTCAAAGTTAGAGAAAGTAATTGTAAGTGAACCATGGCAAAAATGGAGGGAAAAGCAGACACATATACAGGAGAAATACATGTGGAAAACCTGACCCAGAATTAAAATGACTTCTCAATTATCATACATGGATTTTTTTTAATCTATTTAACTGTAGGGTTATGAATATTGGAGTAATTAGAGAAACCCAGTTCTCTGAATAAATGTAATTAACAAATCCCCACCTGACTGATAGAACTGAAATGAAGAATGGCCTGCATCAATAGCAACAGACACAGGACCCACAGCTGCAACTGCTTTCATGAGAGCTCTTTCATGTCCTTGAGGGATGTCAACAAAGCCAGTGTCATTAGCAGCATTGTATTCTGCTTTGTAGCGACAGTCTTCATCATCCTAAATAGAGAAAGTTGTAGTTATTACAGTTTTTCATTTAACACACAGGTGAGCACAGAACTACCACACATTATGTGACTCTGCTGCTTTGAAAGAAAGGGACTGAAGAGGATCCAATTGCCTCAGCAGCACTTTTCAAGGATAACAGGGAATACAGAAGAAGTGCTCTCAGTTTCTCTAAAGTACAGAAAAAGCAAATGACAATGGGACTCAAAAAATCCCCACCAACTTTACTAAGGTGCAGAGGGCCTTCACATTCTGGAACTCTACCCTCTTTGGTGGGCAGGACAAGTATCTTTATAGGAAGGAAAGAAGCCCAGAATGCATTCATGGGCAATGGAAGAAAGCCAAGTATTCATTAACTACAAAGCAATCCAGAAACTGCTCATTGAGCAAGCACTTAAAATCCACAATTTTAACATGTCTGAAAAGCTGCAAAGAGAGATTTTAAAGCTAAGAATTTGTATTACATGACCTTATGTACAACATTTTGGGGTGGTATTTCTAGTGGGGGTTTTTTTTTGTTTAGTTTTTGGGGGTTTTTTTGGTGTGGGTTTTTTTTTTTTTTCCAGTGAAGTCTGAACTGCTGATGTCACATACATCTACAGCAGGAGAGAGATAAGGTGAGGCCTAGTTTGGAAGTCAGGTCATGTGAAACTGAAACATTCAAACAAGTACATCCTTCCCTTTACCTGCATTATAGGTTAGTACCAAAATGGTTTCCCCAACTAAATGAACACAGACTACGGGTCAATTGCCTACTTTTTGTACTCAGCAAGTTAGGCACTGCCTATATTCAACTGGGATCTCTAAAACACCCAGGATTAGGGAAAAGTTGAGATCACAGGGACACAGGTAAACAGGAACCCAAATCCAACATTGTTCACAAACAATGTTATTGCTATTATCCACTCAGACAATACAAAACAAGCTGAAAGAAAACATCCTCTACAGTGAGCAGAACGCTTAAAAGGTAAAAACCACAAACCATGGGCTCTCAAGTGATACCAAAAATGACTACTGGTCTTTCATCCTTCTCTATCTGTTTAACATTTGATAGATCATTTAAGGGATTTTAAAAGCCTGTCATTGTCTCCAATTAGGCATATTTAGTCCAGAAACAGAACTCAAGGCATTAACAACAACTGTTGTTTAAAATCCAGCTGACACTAGCCACAAGAATTAGGTGGTCTATAGGTAGCAACTCTGTAATAGATCAGTTACGGTTGTCCTACCACTAAGTAGCATTATTGACAAGGGCTGGATTTTTGGTTTGGTGTGGCAACCACCATAAGGAATGATAGATGGGCAACAATGAGGGGGAGGAGTAAGAATACTTGCTCCAGTTTTTCTAACTGGTCTGTCAAGATTTTGACCTTAAAGACCAGTGCAGTATGCGATTCCTACTGGGGCTAACAGTCATGCTAGTCCTCTTAGCAAGAGGCAACAGGAATTACAGACACACTGATCTCTATGCAGATGTTTTCCTTTCTAGGTATGAGTTTCCCAACACACAATTTTTTCCACACAAAAAACATGGCACATGCAACACAAGTTCAGCTAGTTCACTTACCTTTGCAGTGTATGGGTAGGATTCCTCTGAATCAATGCCCCCATTATCCTGCACATATTGGAAAGCCTGGTCCATGAGACCACCATTACAACCTTGATTCCCCTCAGGGCGAGAGCAGTCCACCAGATTCTGTTCACTCAGTGAGACAAGTCTGCCAGTTTTTCTGAAATGCTGCCCTTCAAGAGCTCCTGTTGTGCTGAAAGCCCAGCAAGAGCCACATTGACCCTGAGGTATGAAGTGAAATTGTAAGTTACAAAATCAGACAGTTACAAAATGATGCTTAGTTTAGTAAGCTCGTACTAGGCACCATTAAACAGGTACAGTGTTTTTCCTCTATGAAAGGGGATACAGCATTCAGGAAACTGGACCTGTAACTGGTTAGACATCCACCATCAGATAGTACCTGGTCTTTAACTGGAGTTACATATCCCTTCTCTCGCCAATCTACTGATCGTGGAGCTTCCAGGAAGTTGGGCTCAAGGAATTGGGATCCTCTGTATTTTCTTTCTGACTTCTTGTGTACATAACCATTCATCAGCTGTCTGAACTCCTCAGTTGTCTGAAAAGAAAATCAATATATGCAGTCACTATCTATTACACACCATTACTTAGAACTGTACATTACATGTCTTTATACATACCATGTCACCAAACTGATTCATTCCCAACTTATAGCTGTGTTTTCCTAATGCATGATCCAGATTATGGATTTCAATCATCTTCAGATTCTTCTCCCACACCACTCTCCTCCAGCCTTCTTCTCTCTAAGGGGCCAAAAAACCAGCACACTTCAAGGAGGCATTTCAAACCAATTTTGCTTGCAAACAACAAGCTTTAAGGCTCACAATATTCGGGTAAATGTGGACTACTCGAATGAGGAGCGTGAACAGTGTTAGGAGGTGGCCTTTTTGCCGCCCTCGTAACAAAAACAAACGAGTACTGTGCAGCTGAGTCAACACACAAACACAGGAAAGGAACCTGGGAAGAGAAGGATTATGCTTTCCAAGCGCTGCCCATAGCCGGCGTTGTAACAAAGCAGACATGACTCAGCTGGTAGGGCCCAGCTCTGTGCGCTCAGCGCTTGCCCAGCGGAGCGCGTACCTCGGAGGGCTCACCTCATGATAGTCCTTCTTGTGCCATGACTTCCACAGCTGCCAGTGGTCGTCCAGCTCGGGGTCCAGCCTCGGCGCGCCGAGAACTACGCCCAAGCATAGGCACAGCGTGGTCAGAAACGGGTTCATGCTGCAGATCTGCCAAGGACGGAAGAACAGCGATTAGGCAGGGAGCCTTGAGTGCGGGGGATGCTAGACCCGAGGCCGCTCCCGCGTCCTCTGCTAGCAATCGGCCGCGGCCGAGCACCCCTCGCTGCCCGCCCCACCCTCGGCCGCGAATGTAAACAAGCCCGGGCGGCGGGGCCGGGACCCGCAGTCGGCAGCCTCCCGAGGAAGCGGCTGGAATGGCGGCTCCTTCCCGGCAGGAACCGCCTCACCGCGGGACAAAGACGCGGCCGAAGCCGGGACCGACCCCCTCCATGCGCCCCCGCCCCGCAGCCCACGCTCACCACGCTGCACTCTTCCCCCCGCACTCCTACNCGCTGCCCCGCATCGCCCCCGGGACGGGCCGGGAGCGCCTGGGGGCAATGCGAGTCCTCCCTGGGGCCGTCCTGCACCGCCGGAGCCGCTAGGTTGGGCAATGTTCGTCAAGTATTTACTCCGAGCGTTGTCTGGCCGGAGATAGTGGCAGCACGCTAAGCCTGGTGGAATTTAACCCGGAGGGATTTACAGCAGGCAGTTGGCAGAACGAAGGAAAAACTAAGTCTGGAGGCAAAGGGACACGGATGGCGGGTGTTGGCAGCCCCAGCGCCGTCTGTGTGCTCCCGGTGAGGGCTCCGGCTCGGGTCAGGTTGTTGCGGCAGCTCCCGTACTGCCCCGGTGGTCTCTGGCCCTTGGTACCACCGGCAGCCCCAACCCGCTCCTCCTGGTTTGGACAGCTGCTGCCTTTGCAACTCTGCCAGAGGTTTCGTTGAACACGGCCGGCAGGGCCAGTTCCATGAGGCTGGCACCAGGCAGGCATGAGGAGGCATCTCCCACTGGGCACAGCAGCATGGCGGTGACACTGCTGCCAGAAAAAATTCCAAGAAAGTCCTTTTGTTCCACCATGATTTAGTATCTGAAAATTGTTGTTTTTT
>VXBU01017963.1:136439-161738 GCA_013400315.1 Bombycilla garrulus | reverse complement strand
TTTTCCTTTTTTTCTTTTTTTTTCTTCCTGCCTCTGAACCCAAGCTCGGTAAAAAGTGTTTTATCACCAGTAGTGGCTAGTGTTTATGTGCATAGCAGCCAGTAATTCGTACTGGAAAATATTGTTTGTGACATCAAGATACAGCAGCACAGATGAGTACTGGTGGGTTTACACATGGACTTGGTTTTCATGTAAGCAGTAGTAGACAAACTTTGATCTTTAACAGGGAACTTGTCTACAGTAGTAGAATAAGTGCAAGTTGTGTGAGGTTCACCCTTAGATGCTTGTAGAGCCAGCACTGTTGATGGCTTTAGCTTATAAGTTTTAGAGCATATTTTTAGTGTAAAAATCAGGGCTTGCAGACTGATACACAACAGTGAAAAGGAAGAAATCATATGATAGGTATTTCTCACTTTTTTGATGCCTTAAGACTCACAGTGTATTGTTAAAACAAGCGATACGTGTTTCTTTACCCACATAATCTCAGGAGCTCTCTTTGGCCTAAGGAAATCTCACAGAGCTAAATACATGAATATATATTGGAGGGGTTGTCTTGTCTTTTTAAAGCACTTGTGCAAATTCCCTATGCATTTGTGTCTTTCCAGCCTGAAACTTTTCATTTCATAATCAATACATATTTAAATATCTCAGGAGAGTTAGATGTAACATCATCTAGTTGATTGACTCATAATAAGGGATTCTTTTTTATCTTGGTTTTGGGTTTTTTTTGAGACGTGTGGCATTTTGTGCTGGTATTTTTTGTGCAACTAGATTACTCAGTCCTGTTTAAGTTAGCTTTGTTTCTGCAATTGTATCTAGTATTGACTGAGATCGAAAGTCTACAAATAAACTATCAATGAACTATGGACAAAAAGTTATTTTCTTAGAGGACAAGATGTTTAGCTGGAGTGACAGGAGGTAATGTCTAAATTACAGAAGGTCTTGCACCATAAATCACATGGCTGCTGTTCTGTAATGTGCCCTGAGATGCACCAAGACAAACAAATGCTTTTCTGGATGATATGAGGTCCTGTCCCTTTGGGGAAGTTACCATGCAGTCAGCTAACATATGATACCACTGTGCTATTCTCTCTTCCTGAACACTCTTGGTGCACGTACACACATACACATGCACACAAAGGAAACAAATATCATTTTTACGATGAAGGTAAATTCACCCTAACAATTTATTTAACAATGGTACATAAGGAAATCTTAGCTGAGAATTTTTTTAAATCCTTGAAAGAGACAGGAATACTTTCACCTTCAGCATGTTGACTTAGGCTTCTACTGAGTCATAAGTGTTTTGTGGATATATCAACTCCCTAGACATTTTGCTAAAAATGTTTGAGAGCCCAAGTGCAAAAATATAAGCATATGCAAGGGCAATCAGCACAGCAACAGTCATGGTCAGAATCTGGTCATCACAAGAGTGGTCATTTAGAAACCTGTAATAGGAAGCTGAACTAGGACCAACTCCAACTCCTGAATGCACATTTCCTTTCTGAGAATTTTATTATAATGGATCAACATGAGCACTGACAACCATGTTCCAGCAGCTGTTCATTATTTCAGGCAAGGTACTTTTAAATCCTTGCCGTTCTTTGTTCTCCTGGTACAAGTGCACAGAAGAAGGGACCCAACTGCATCTGCCAGAAGACAACCCAGCAATCAGAAAAGCTAAATTCCTTTGTAACGGCAATTGACTTGCCCAGCTACAGGAGGCTGGCAATATGTGAAAACCATCTCAGCAATGTGAATCATCTGAGCAAATAAGAATATTATATCACACTCAGTTGTGACAAGAATGTGAGTACAAGCAGCTCCCCCAGACCACCAATCTCAAAGAGAATTCATGAGCTATGATCTTTACTGAAGTAAGAACAAGTGGTTTGTTTATGCATCATTTTATCTGAACAGCAAAGACAAATTCATTTTATTTAGTCAAAGTTTTGAATGGATTTTTGCATTGCTATTGAGACTAAATTCAGTATTTTTGTCCCTGAAATAAAAGTATTGAACTGGTTTGCTTAAAAAGCTGTGCATGTGAACATGTTTGTTTATACAAACATTAAAGTCCTCTAGCTTACAATTTAGTTTCTGTCATTTCACCCTACTACTACACTATGGCTTAAGAATAAATTTCTACAGGAGTATGGTCTCAGTGAAGATGTATTTTAGTTTTATATAGCCTAAAATGCAAATTACTGGATTTCATAGCAAGGTTTTACTGACCAGTTTCCATTAAATGCTAGCGAAACAAAACAAAACAAAAAACCCCACCAAATTTAAAAATTCAAATCTCATATATACTTCTGTTTAGCTAAAAATTCATACAGTTAAAAAAAATCACAGTTACATTGCAGAGAACACAGTGCTGACTTTACGTCCCAGAGTCTGATTTGTGTATAAGAAATGCCAGTCTTTAGAAGAACAAAACTTTAAAAAATACAAGCCAACTTTCTTTTCTAAAAAATAATCACGATTTTCTTCTACCTTATGGCAAAGATTCTTCTTGCCAGAAAATAGCACAATAAATTTCCAAAATCAGAGTGACTGCCTCAGAAAGCTGGAACAACTGCAGTAAGAATATCCCTATGATGCTTCCTTTAATAGTTATTATTAGTGGCACACTGAGAAAAGTTTTAGGAGCTGCAGATATTTTTCACCTAAATTGATTTGAACGTGCCTGTTTAAAAAAGACTACCAAATAAACATGAGTGGCTTCTCTTCTTCCGTGCAGTTCCATGAAAATAACCAACTTTCTGCCTCCAGCCTAGGTGTTCCTCACCACAGATCTGAGGTGGCTCTGGAGTTTATAATGTCCCTCTGAGAATAACAACGTTTGTTCATAAGTAGCCTCTTCAAAATCTTTGTTTCGATTCTCCCTAGTAAAATATACGATTCAAACTGCTTCAGCTGGCGCATAAACCATAATGAGGTTAGTTGCATTATTAGGTTAGAAAAGGAAGCAGCATTTGCTTCAAGGGGATCCAGATAGGGTTCTTTGAGTGTTCCGAAGACCTGGGAGATTGCTGAAGAACAGTGACACAATCCTTCTGAAAAACGTCTTTGTTTTCAATGGTCTTGTGATCTACCAGAATCACCATTTGCTCACCCAAGTGCTAGATAAGAAACCACATTCCAGCTTCTCTGCTGGCCCACAAGGCACAGACGACTTCGTTTGCATCTCAATGTCTCACCTAGACACAGGAGTTGGGAAATGATGCAAGGGATTGCTTGCCTTGCAAGAAAAACCGTGTGGAAGTCTTCCATTACTTCAGGGTTAGGGTTTCTCTAAGCAGTATTCTGTTCCTGCGAGGTTTTGTGATGAAAGCATTTTTAATTTTTTTTTTTTTTTAATGTGCTGGGGAGAAAAGAGATCTCTTTTTTTTTTTCTTTTACCTTAATTTTTTTTATAGAGACCAAATACTGAGTCATGTTTGAAGTCAGCTTTGAAGCTTTGACGATGGTGTAACTCACATGCTTAAAATCTTAAACTTCAATTTGATTGTTTCCTCATTCATTACTCAATGTCTCTTCCTGATTTCTGGCAGGTAGTAATTTCTGTGTTTTGGGGGATTTAAAAGCTAGCTGGGGGAAATAGTGGGAATATGCAGGAAAGTATAATTTTGAATTGTTGATGTAGAAGTTCAAAAATATAGCATATTTTTCACATTGTATTGATGTTTGTCTAAAATTTAAAGGTAATTGAGTTTTTTTTCCTCATTATACTAAGAAGAATATTAAAAAATAATTAAAAGCATTTACCATTTCCTGACTTTCCTGACTTAAAATTTTATCCTGACAAGTTGGAAGTGGTAAATCCAGTCTGTACTGTAAAACTCCTCTGACAAAGATAAATTTTTTACTACCTGTAAGTACTCTACAGATCACAGTGAAAGCATTTTAACAGATTTCAAAGAAAGTACTCTACAGATCACAGTGAAAGCATTTTAACAGATTTCAAAGAAGGTGTGGGGAGGATTTCACATACTTTTTAATATTTCAAATCACATTTTGTTTTTGTTTAATGAGCCAACATTTCTATTTTGAGACGGAAGCAGTAATAAAGTTCAGAGAGGTATAAATCTTTTAGTGTTTGATTATGATGTTTGTGCTTCTGCAAGCCATTGTAAACAGTTGCATAGCATAAAAGACAAATCTGTCTGTCTCTTGGAGCAGTAGTGTCTAAAGGGCAAGCTGACATGCTGGAAAGCATTTCCCATGATAAGGTTAGAGACTGTGAGTGAGGTGAGTAGTTATTTTTAAACTTAAAAGTTACAGGCTGGGCTTCATTAACAGATCATGTGAGAGAAGGTTAAACAAAAGCTGCTTGCAGAAGAGGAGAGAGGCTATTGAAACAATCGAATACTGATCTAAGTCTTGTTTTCCTGAAAATCAGGTAAGACCAAAATGACTGCATGTGCTTTTGGAGTAAGAGCACTGGTGACTCACACCTGCTGTTATTTCTGCTTTACAAAGAGAAAGACTGAGAAAAGAAGAAGTAGTAATGTGCAGCTGTGGCCGCTGAAATCAAATGAATGACAATGAACAAATCACTACATGCTCTTCAATACCGTGATTAGCCTTGGTAAATTGTAATGCATTGCATTTCTTCCTATTTCTACCAGTCAAGATAAATGCAAGAGTTACCTGATTTGGGGAATATGAACACACATGTGATATAAATGAATGAAATGTGCATTTCCTTGTCAGTCTCTGAGATTCAGTTGAAGCATTCTCAGCCCATTGATCCTCAGGATGCTGGCAATTGCTGGCAGTGTTACATATAATTTCACATATTTTAATAACTGCTTAATCACTGTGGTAGACAGACTACACCAGGTCTTTTATATAACCTTTATGGCCACCAAGGACCTTCTTGATTTGAATCTTCGTGCTATCAGTAGAGCAGAATTTCTTTTGATCTCTCCTTTGATCAGCCTCAGCCCATAAGGCATCCTAAATGTATGCCACAAGCTTCAGGACAGCACAGCAGCAGGCAAATGACTTCTGCACTGGTTGTTCATTTGGCACTGAAAGTGAGTGTGAGCAAGAGGACAGTCATCTGGATATGAAGTGAAGCCGATTTAGTTAGTGGCCAGCATGAAACAAGATACTTTTGGAAACTGTTTCACATCAAAGCAGTCTTGATAGCTCACCGACAAGGCCATACATAGTGCAGCAGCTGCAGAGCTGAGGGCTGAATGCTGCTTCTCAAACTTGTCTCATGAGCAGCTATATTTAAGCTTATGCAATTTCCTCTTGCTCCACATGGAAACATCCACAGGGATTTTACTAGGTCTTGCCCTTGGGCTTGCAGAAGAGCACAATGAGTGACTGACACAGTATTCATACAATCACTTCTCATCCTTGTCACCAGAGTCTTCCTCTGCTCTTACAGCAGTCTATCTCTTGGTGTATGTTCATTACCAGAAAAGTGGGCTGACCTGGAGTGGTCATGATGGTGCCTACAGTAGCTTACAGCTGTGCTGAACTGTGGCCCAGCTGCCTAATATTGGGGCCTGCTCAAGCCAAGCCTTACCATTCACATTACAGTGTACTCTACCTGCAGATTCCTCCCTCCCTGAACTCTGTTGCTCAAAGTCAGACTTGGATATTAGCTAAATAAGCTGTTTTACACACTGGCCTGCAAACAGGTCCTTACTGACCATATCCATGATCTAATGCAAAAAATTTGGCCTTTGCCCGTGGCTGGAAAGGAGGTGATGAAACCTCTTTGTTCAGAGGCTATCCCAATGCTGTGTACCTGGGTTGCCTTCTGCTCTCCTGCCCCCTGACAGAGGTCCCAAGCCCACCCATTAGCATGAAGGGCAGACACTTGAGCACACACTGCAATCCAAAGAGAGTGCCGACTGTTTCCTCTCCCTCAGCTGATTTTTTTTTTTTAAGACTTTGTTTTTGGCTAAACAACTGCTCAAAACAGAGGCTGTGTTTAAGGGTTTTGCCAGGGTGGAAGCAGACTGCTCCAGTGTGTCTGTTAACAAAGGCTATCCTTGGTGCAGGTTTCAATGCAAATTTTCAGAGGCGCTCAGTCCTGAAACTTGGATCTGGAACTAGGTACATTCACAAGCTGCCTGCAAAAGGGTAATCTCCAAATGCTATGATGAAGACAGACAGAGAGGAAGGGAGGGAGAAAGAAAGTGAAGAAATATACAAAAGAATCAACATACTAGTGGTGTAGAGTTTACCTGAAAAACCTTCATTTTGTGACTATTTTGACTATATACAGTAGCAAATATTAATGTAAATATTAATTTTTATTACCCTTCTTTTTCCCCTAGCAAATACCCTGATTTTTATTTCCCAGGCAGTATTTCTATGTTAGCACAGCTGGACATCTACCCTAAACAGTCTTACATTTTAACAAGGCAAGGACACTCAAGAGTGGCTCCATACTGGCACAGCTATTTTCTTCCTGGGTTTCATGAAAAAATATATCCATAACTCAAATATGAGATCACACACATTACTTCTTCTGTTGTTCGATGGACTAAGTTTGTACTGTCCTAAACCATTCACAGATTGTAATTTAAAATTCCTAGAAAGAAGGGTCAATTAGTAATGGAAAAATATCCTTCAATGATGTTCTGTATTTGGTGTACTATAATAATTTAAATTAAAATGCTCCATCATAATATCACTAAAAATATCTCCCCTTGAAGTAGTATTTAAAACTAAAACAACAGCATTCTGTAATCAAATACTGGATTAGACTTTGTTGAGTTGTCTAGTAGGATTTCTAATACCACATGGAAAGCTGTTTTCCCTTCTTCTTTACTTCTCACTGAAAGAAAAGCCAAGCAGAAGTGGCAAAAATCCAACTGGGACAAGTCCATACTTCTTTCTGTATTTGACCACATTTAAGAACTACACTGCATATTGACTAGTATGCAAGTCTCCAGTTGCCTTGTTTGTCTGAAGGGGACTGGAGACCTAAAAATTAGTCTTTAAGAAATAGTTTAGAAAATTCTGACTCAGACAACTGTCTGGCTTTTCATGTTAGCTTTCAAACTGGAATTGATATGAACATATTTTTAAATGATACCAGAAAGTCTAGCATGGATATGTCTGCAATTTTTAGCTCTGGCTGTAACATGCCCTTTTCACCTGGACTCAATGCAAATTCTGTGCCTGTCTGATGATCCTGTACAAACCCAGTGCCACTGAGGTTGTTTGCTCCTCCTGCAGTAACATCAGTGAGGTGGAAGTCCATCTCCTCAGCCATGAGCCCCTCTGCCGCCAGCAGTCTTCCTGTTAATCTTCCCTCAGATGACTATGGTTGTGTGCTGATGGCTCCTCATGCAGACTGAAAATGAAGACAGACAAAGGACAGAGTTGCTAGAAGTGACTGATAGTTGGCTTAAGCAGAATATGTGGGATTTTCTAATGTTTCCCCTGACTTTTCCACTCATCAAGTCAGTTCATAGTTCTTTATAGCACTGTTTTATGCCTCAAATACTTAAAAATAAAAATAGCAAATATAAGCTCTTCCTCCTCCCTGCCCCCAAGCTTTATCACCAAGACCATTCACTCTGTAAAATTTGATTTCATTAAGTGTTAGCCTTACCTTATCATTATCCTTTGAGAAAAGCAGAGGTCAGCAGCCACCCTAGATATTGTGTTAATGCACATTGTGTGTTTGTGGTTTGATCTTGACTGAAGATAACCAAAACAAAATTAAAAAGAGCTAATAAAATACCTCACTGTAGTGGTATCTCTCTAAAGGTAATATTTTGCATTGATTAAACACTTTCTTCTTCCATGAGCAATAACAAACAATGCTTTGTTAACCAAGACCTGTGAGGGAGTAGGCGACCAAGACTGGAAATAATTCAGGACCAGTGTCTCTACAAAACCTCCACACAACTATCAGGACTCATTTCTACATATTTTCCTAGCTAGAAACAAATTTCTGATTGCAGAAACAAATTTTTTGGGCTGGCAAATTAGCATATGTGTCACTGCAGCACTGCCCAAATTTTTGTGGAAGATGAAAGCCAATTCTCAAACTGATCTCTTTTTAAAGGCGAATTGCTAGTATGCTCTTTGACAAGGGCCTGAGCCAATTTTTAATGCAAAACACTGGAAAGACAACAAAAAATAATCTACTGGGTTTGTAATTCAATTCAGCTCAGATGGAGTTCTGCATCCTGAATTCACTAGAGGCTTGAAGGAGAAAATAGCAGTCCAGGAGTATCATGGGCCAGTGAGGTCTTGGCTGACTTTTTGTTGTTTTCCTCCTCAAGTAGAGAAATCCAAGAGGATACTGGTTACCTGTTCTCACATACTAGCACAAAGGTACATTACAGCCACTCAGCTTCAGGGTGCAGTGATTTTTTTTTTTTTTTATGAGACAGCAGGTATAAAGGGTGTGGGTGGCTCTTTATGAATGATAAGCACAGGAGATATATCATAAAGGAGCAATTTTATCCTCAGGTCTCTGGATAACCATATCCTTACCTTCAGTTGTGTACTTGCAGCTGTGTATGTGCATAATTTGCTTGCTTGTTGCCTGTTTTCCCTATATTTCAATTTTGTTCCTCTCTCTTACTGGTTCTGAGAACCATCAGGGTTACCTCACATTTCTCAAACAGCCTTCTGAGTAAAGACAATATTCAAGTTTCACATGAATCATAGTGAAGCACACAGTACTGTGCATCCTTACGTAGGCTGAGCTGAAAGTGGGAGAGTAAGAGTTTCACTAGGTTGGCAACGCAGAATAAATGGTGAGATTCACACTTGTCCTGCTCCCACTCCCTTATTCAGACCATCAGTACCTTCTGGTTTCTTTTTTTCGCATAAGAGAATATAGGGCCCAGGGCACCACATCATCTATATGTATATTTCCCTGCTGTATCTTTTGGGGACATTAGCCACTACAGGTCAGGTGAAAAAGGGAGAAATCTCCAAGTTGCCTAGAAGGCAGCTTTTTGGTAGGAGAGAGCAAACCAGAGCCTCTGCTGGGGGAAAGCCAGGGAGACCACAGCTGCCACAAACCAGTGCTTGGCAGCTGCACTGCAGTGTTCCTTGATATGAGCATCTATAGCTCCAATCTGTGGCCCAGCTTTCATTTGGTCAGGAATAGGAATTTCACTTAAGAATGGGAAAAGATACTGAGAGAAAAGAATGAACAGGAAACAAAAGAGAGTCTCAATAATAATGAAAATGCATTGGTTCTGCCCTCACACTGCTTCTTCTGCCAGCCATGTTGACATCTATCTCCACAGCTGCTCTCTCATTTACTTGCAGAAAATCCCACAGCTACCTCTGTGTTATTACTAAAGTCTGATAGACTTTTGGAATGATGAACTGTAGCTAAGAAGAACAATTCCTACCTGTGTTTCTTTTGTAAGGAGACTGAAGCGTGTTTAAGAAAATGCGCAGTGCAATATCCTTGTCTACAGAGCTGGAGACTGCACTGCAAGCAGGTATCCTACAGACAAAGGAGGAGGCAAAAGCAGGATGAGTTTTGTTTTTCTGTTTGACGGTTTCTGATTAGGTGAAGTCTTCTGGGGTAAATGAAATCACTAAAGATTGAGCATCCTGTGATTGCCAAATATGATGTGACAATGACCTTCTCACGAGTAGCAGAAACTAACAATGATAATAAAAATCAGTAATTTTCCTAAAAAAGCAAATTTGAAAAGCAGTTAAGATGCAAAGATCATCACTAAGGGTCAATATATTGGCTCAGTAATCCATTATTCAATACACATTTTAAAAATAGAACACTTTCCCATTTCTATAGGTTGCATTTCTACACTTGGCAAGAACCTCCAGTCATGCCAGTTCTGAAGACACTGAGAAACTATACCTTGTATTATTATCCACAGAGGTGGTCTCATATAATTCTGTCAATTCACTCACATGAATAAATTAACACATACACACTTTTAAATGTTTGGTGCATTAAGCCCTAAATACCTAAGCTCTCCGCTTCAGTGGGATGGAAGAATTTTTTTTTTTTTTCTTCTCAGGGATTAGCTGATAACACTAAGTCTTTTACATGCTTGTAATGCACCGCATCATTTTTTTTTTTCCCAGTACTGTACTAAATTTCAGGAAGACTAAAATAAAAAAAATAATTATAGGGCATATATATGCAGTCTACTGAATAAAGTGTCTTTTGAAGAGTATATAATTTAAGACAGTATTTCTTAGAGGACTAAATGGAGAGTAACCTGAAATTTTCTAACACCTCACTTGAGAAATTAACAAATATCTAAGAGTTGTATAAGCAAATTGGATACTATGGAGGCCAAGTAGAACTGTTAAGAAATTTTCTTCCTCCCCCAAAGCTACTGCGAAGACCACACAGCAGTTTTTGCCAGGGTTACTTTCTGCAATGAAGTGTATGAGGATCACTAGTGTTTTGTTTCAACCTGTACAAGTGTTACAGCAATATTTCATAGCTGATAGATAGATAGATAGATAGATAGATAGATAGATAGATAGATAGATAGATAGATATACAGATATATAGATATCTATATCTCCAGGGTCCAAAGGGTCCAAACTGAGAGCTTGAATATAGTGAATCTATGGTGGTGGTGTTGCTGTTTGTGTACAATGTGTTTCATGACAGAGGGAAGCTTCTCATTCTCCTTCAGTCCCTCCTGGTTTCTTCTGTTAAAAGCTGTTATTGCACTGATGTGTAGAGGAGAATGTTCTAAGCATCACAAGCTGATTTTCTTCAGGCAAGAGTTGATTAAGCTATGCCCCACAGATGAGATTAGCAGTCACATTACTTGTACGTGGAAACCAGCAGGGTTAGGGCAGCAGATCAAAGCTACTGTTTTACATAGACCGTCTTATGGCTGTATTTTTTTCTTTTTTTTTTACTTGTCTTTGAGCCTTGCTTTATGCTTTCTTGTCTTACTGTCTCTGTAGACTTTTATTTTGTCACTGGAATAATTTGATTTCTTTGGAGCTTCCTCAGACTGGAAGATGTGTTTGGTTTGTTGCCTGTCCCTCTTCTCTTTGACTCAAAAGTCATCCTCTGTGCTGTAAATATTGCTGCAAACCTTGGCTTTCCTTCTTCTCAAGTTGTTGCCCAGCTCTCTATCTGCATGAAAGCATGGAGCAGAAGACATAGTGGGGAACAGTGTCCTCTACAGTATGGCGCCTGGTCAAAGGGGTACATCCACACAACACTAACATGGGCAGATATGGTACCTCGAATGCTTGATCAAGAAAGGCATTATGCTTCTCTTTGAGAAACAACTCTCAGAGTCTTCTTGCTTCTGCAGAAGAAGCATGTGCCTAAATACATTCCCATCCAACCAAGTCTTTACAGAGAGGTTTAAAAGTGTGGAGCAGGAGCCCTGCTAGCATGGTAACTTTAAATGCATGTGCCCACACATGACTTACTTGGCTAGCAGTTATTGCAGGGAAACTAGTTTTGCCAGTAGCTTGGGTCGACATAGTATTTTTCCCATTAAATAGGTCACAATGTTGTTTTTTGATTTGTGCTCTTGTTTACCAGATTCTTACCTTGGCTGACAGATAGCCTGAAGGCACAGTGTTGCAAAGGAACAGTGGGATGGCTGGAGGTCTGATGAGGGATGTGTCACTCTTGCTGCAATGCCCTCTGTATCTCCCTAGAAGCCCCTGTACAGACAAACAGGAGGTGATAGAGGGGAGGAGATGGGGTCAGTGCAAACTGTACTATGCAGTTTGATGACTGTGCAATGCTGTGTCCCTAGGCAGAGACTTAAGTCAGTGCAGCAGAGCACTCCAGGGTCTCCCTGCACCAAACACCTCCCGTTATTTTACCAGAGTGCATTGCAAGCAGGCTATGCAGGAAATCGGATGTTATAGATTTGTGGTTATATTGCGAAAAAAAAACCTAACCAAACTGGTATGAAATCAGCATGTTTGTTTATCTTATGGAATGGACAGATGAGAGAGCCCTCACCTTTTTTCACAGGTGAATTGTACAGATTGTGCCTCCAAGAGTAATGAGGGACAAAAACTAGACCATCTCTCTCATCTCCCAGTGGCAACTGTGCTGTCAGGAATCAAGGAAGAATTGTAAAACAGTCAAACAAAGGAGGAATTTGGCAATGGTCATTTTGAAATAAACCTGTTTGCGACAAGGAGTGACTGTGCCAATATTTACGCTATGATTCATACCAAAATGCAGCACCTGCAGTTCTAGTCTGGATGACTTTTAGGATAGAAGCAGCAGCAAATACTATTCTAACATTTAATAATGAACAAGCAAGCAAGCATCCAAGCTGCTCTTGGCTCTGGAACTACATTAACTTAGTGTAGGACGTGTAAGAGCTGGCTAGAAACATCTTTACCTGCCAGGTGAATTTTACTCGTAACTGACTCACAACAGACTGGCATTTGCACAGTTGCCTATCTCTCTGTATTCACTTTCAGTTTCTCTTCTCTTTTATGTGACAATTTCAATTACAAGAAACTCTTTGCTGTCATATACCACACTAGAGCCCTTTGAGGATGCTCTCAAAAAGTCCCTTACTGCCTCCCACTCCTCCTTAATGACAAGACTGAACTTTCTTATGCTAAAGAGCCAGCAACGGTGTCTGTGTCTGTAAGCTGCAGGCAGCTCCTGCAAGCCTACTTACAGAGTTACAGGCATGTTATTCTCTCAGTGCTACTGGTAAACTGCTACAGCCAGGAAGACATCACAGATGCTTTATATGCCTGGTTATTGATGCTGTCAAAAATCAGCTTTTAGAAGCTCATCAAATTCCAGTGGACACCAGTGGGAGCTGCATGTTGTAACACTGCAAAAACAGTTCTTCTGAGGGAATCAAAAAGTCAGGTTCCTGTTTCTTTACAGAAACTCAGCTTCAGATTATGGGATTGTACTCCCTTTCCTGCCCTAATAATATTGATAAGTACCTAGTTAGTGAAAAAGCCTGGCTTACTGGCTGTCTTGGCAGGGGAAAATGAGATCAGAAAAGGGGGTGTCTACAGACTATTTCCTTTGAGAAAATCTTTGCTTCCAACAAAATCTTAAGCATTTGGACTTTTCAGTTTAGTCCTCAAAGGTACTTACTGGGTTTTGCTTACATAAATACCTGTGCAGGGAAGTATCTTCACAGAGGCTGTTAGGGTGACTTCTCTGCTTAGCACTATATGTTCTCTTATTTTCCCTGTACTCAACCATTGAAGCTAGTTTTGAACAGTTTAAGGAAAATGCCCTTAAACATTTAATCAGGAAAAAATAAGAAAAGAAACCATTTTTAAAGCAGAAAAATGACTAATCTAGAGCCTGGTAAGAATCGCTTACATGAGAAACCTGCTTGCTTACATTTTGCCCTTCTCGCCTGCCTCTAGTTTTCCACTCAAAGGATTTCTTGTTTCTTTTAATTTCCATTTTAGGTTTATGTATTTTAAGTCAAAGCAAATGTATCTCATATCCTAGCTAGTGTATTTTTTTAATTACTGGAGAGGTAAAAGTTGTACCTCTGCACTTTGGAAACAGGGTGAAAGGCCGCTGTTATCCACATCTGAAGCAGTGACAGATCCTTGGCCTGTCCTGAACTGGACAGCCTTGGCCCACAGCACAGCCAGGCATTTCTACTTATTTATTTTTATGGGTCTGTACATTTGCTTTATACACGAAGAGGAAATAATTCACAAATATAGATTTCCAAAGCTGTGATAAATTAATGGGTTTCCATACACCGTAAATAAAAGACAAAGTCTACATATTAATAGACTTACAAATAGCTTTCTGTACTCCTTTTCATTACACATGCTGCTTAGAGACACAAAGACTCTGGAAACTGTAAATATGAATACCATCCTCCATTCACATGAAGTGTAACTTTCCCAATCTGCATATCTACCCTACAGCACAGAAAACATCCTGGGACAGGGAGAAATGCAAGGAGGCTGCATCATTGATAAGTCTGTAGCTGATACACAAAAAATACCCTCTTCTCAGCAAGCAAGGTCAAATGGTGAGAAGAGAGGTACTGTAAGTTCTTAAGTAAGAAAATGTGGACCACTCAGAGAAGAGATCACCCTAATCCACAGAAACAGTTTATTTGTGGTATTGTCCACAGTCTGGTATACAGCTGCAATACCTGGGAATCCCACCATCCAAAAGCAATGCCTTAATCCTTGGTCACACTTGAGCAAGGGTCCAAGCTGACCCTTGCTCTAGCTCTCAGGATGGTGCCTTCTTTGGAAGGCTGGTCCTGGAGCATGGCCCCTGCAGACAACTGGGGCCATGTGCCAGCCACAGCATGGCAAACCCTGCTGCTTTGAGGGTGAAGAGTGAACAGATTAAATGAAGACCGTTCTTCAGAAGCAGGATCACAGAACATCTTTTAAATTCATCAGGGTTTGTTCAAATACAGGAAGATGCTTTCTGACTCACTGACAGAACTAGCATGATTTGTTGGCTTGTTTTTTAATATTTTCCCAGACGAGTTAGGTCTTGAATCCACCAGTACTATTGGGTGTGCAAGAAATGGAAAATTGAGTCTTGCTTTGTAACAGTATTCTGAATTTAAAATTTAAACTTGCTCATTATATTGGTTTAGGAAGCAACATTTGCAGCAGCTGCTGCCTATCTATAAAAGCATGCACTTTTCCTCCCTTTCTTTTCACATTGAAAGGAAAGCAACAAATCCAAAAGCCAATAGACTAAAAAATATCTGATGGATATAATGAAAGAGATGAAGGGGGACAGATGACACACAGATGAGTTTTGTGCAAAAATGTTTAATGATGAGTAGCACTACATTTCTTCATGTTCTGTGCATTTTCATCCATCTCCATCTAGCCTCTCTCCTCCCAGTGCTTGTTTTGTTACAGCATGTAATGCCCAGGTCCTGTTGAGGTGGGGTGGGGGCTCACATCTGCACAGGTCCTGCACCTGTGACAGTGCTGCAGGACCAGCATAGCCTCTCAGGAGCTTAGCAAAAATAATTGTAATTTGAAAGCGCAAGAGCTTCTGCAGCACTGAGAGTTGAACTAGTTTTAGAAACATTCCCTGAGCTGAGCTGCAGCCCAGCTCTTGCATACAGGGCATGACTATTAGCTGTCAGCACACCACAGAGGGTCAAGGAATGACTCTGTGACTTCAGCAGTGCCACAGGAATCCTGTGGTGCAGGCAGGAGCACAGCAAACTTCCTTTTCCTTTCTTCAGTACTAACCCTGCCTTCATCACCAGATAGACCAGAATTAGCTGTATTTAGGAGTTTGAGGAGAGAAGGAAAGGGCTTGGATGTCACTCTCCATTTGCTAACAGGAGTAACCCAGTACTGAAGAGAAGGCAGCTCAGGAGAAGTCAATCTCACAATGTTGCATTTGTGGTGTTGTCCTCTCCAGAGCAGGTGCAGCTGGTACTCAAGGCTTGCCTTCCTGGTTGAACATTCTCCATGGTACAGGCTTTCCCAGCTCATATCTGCTAGTGTTTCTGGATTTGGGATAGTTGCTGTTTCCCTGGAAGTGGGTAGAGGACTGTTTTATTCTCTGCCAAGAGCGACTGGCATCTAGACATTTTTACCACAGCTTATGGAAATACTTTTAGCTAAAACAAATACTGATGTCAAATCTTTACAGAGTTTGAAAGTATTTATAGGTGTGGTTTACCAAGCAATTCAGGCTAATTTGAACCAGGATTAGTGCTGAAAAAAAAGACATTCTGGTCCTTCCCTCTTCTGTCAATTCTCATTTCTGCTCTAAGCTGTAGCAGCAAGCTCATTGGGCTGCAAACAATGCCCTCAAAGCCAAGCGACAGCTTCCTGCTGGATGAGTGAACTGAACTGGCTGAGCATGCCAGGTATTAATGTGAACCCAAAAGACTGCAAAGCAAGGGTGGACAGGACAGGTCTTCCCCTTTTAGTGCAACATGGCTTTAGGTTAGTTTAAGAAACCCAGGAAAAATGTATGATCACACAGTGTTGAGACTAAAGTGCTGACTAATGTCAGAACATGGTTAAAATCTCTTCTGTGGCAAGCCAGGCAGAGATTCCCACCAACCAGAATATAATACACTTAGACTTACATATACATGTCATATATAAAATCTCTATTACTCTCAATTTTTGCCTAAATATTCTGGACTAAAGTAAAACTATAAAGTGGAAAAAAGCAAAACATGAGGAGCACAGAAGTTGCTGCAACAGAGTACCTAGCCCCTGTCATCTGTCCTGACTTCAACTACAAACATACATGCTCTCTCACGCACCAACCACTCTCCAAACAGGAGACGTCACCCTTGGCCACATTTGTTGCTCAGTTGCCAGCAGTCACCCAATCAAAACACATGGACTAAGGCTTTGAACTGTGGCTATCATCCAGAAGAGCACCTGCTCCTCTCTGTCCTAAATGTGTAGTTAAGTTAGCTGCTGCTTGCTTAGTTTTGTTTACTGTTTCCCACTAACCTCTAACCATGCTTCCTTTACAAAACCGCTTAGGTAAGCTGAACACAGCACTTAATAAACTGGCAAAATTAGACTCCTTCTTGCAATCAGTCTAAAGGGACTCTCAGAACTGGATGTACAGGGAGCTCCAGGAAACCATACCAGAACATGGGCTGGCTTTAAAAAGACTGGCTTATCTTATTTTCCAGGTGTCTTGTTTACCCAGACTACCCTTTCTCAACACTCTTTCTGCATCATGGGGAGTAATGAAGAGAACTTGTCATTGCCTCCAGCTGCCATTTAAAACTGTCTCTGCTCCCTGCAGAAAGCAGTGTAGATGTTTTCCAAAGGTGAGTGCTGTTTTCTGGTCTGATTTTTTTCAACACTTCAGTTATTCTGTTCCCACTCCCCAAAGTGCTATTGGAGCTGGCAATCACAGATAGGCCTCAGGGAGCAGAGGTTAGGAGAAGCACATCTGGCTTGAAGATTTGAAATCGTCTCTGTAATTTGATTACCTAATTGATTAAAAACTGTAAGGACGGACTATAGCTATTTATGATATAGCAAAGATACATAGTGAAATTTGTCCCTCATGCAAGACATCAACCTTTTTTTGACTGTACTCTAATTTCAGTTCCTGGCATCTGAACACTACACCTTTGATCAACAGCTACTAGTACCTAATATCCCCAACCATTCAACAAAGTTGAGAAGCCACTTACTTCACACATTTCCTTTTTTTTCACATTCCCATTCTACCTTCATCACCAGTTTCCTTCCATAGAATTTATAGAAATAGCAGGACGTGACAGAGAACACTGAATGAAGTCTCTCTCTCTCACTTATGGCTTACACTGTAGCCCTCCTCTTCTCACAGGGGCATCCAGGCCAGTCCCTTTGTCATGTCAACTACTGCATCTCTCCCCATCAGGAATAAGATAGCGCTATTCCTGGCTGATTCTGGGAAATGTGAGGACACAAGTCATCTGAACTGGCCTCTACCATAATACAACAGCTGTGGCTTTAAATACTTTTTAATGTATAATATGATTTGGACAACATTTCTCATCAACAGTAGGACTGATTCAAACACTAATAAGAGGAAGGACATCCTCACAATTAAGCATGTGTCAGATGAAAATTAAGTGGCAGAGGCAGTTTAATAATCTTGCACCACACCCTGCCTGATGGCAACAGAGCACTCAAAAAATCCCTGTTGTTGGCAGTGCTAATAAAGGCCTTGTCTGAGTTATAAACATGACAAAGTGTGTCTTCAGTTGGGTTTTTTAACTGCTGGGAAGCACCCCTCTGGTCCACAGTGGAGAGTCTTCTGCTTGGCACACAGAGGAAATCTTTCTACCAAGCTGAGGAGGCAGAAATCAGATTTTTCTCTTGGTGTGAAAGATTGTGCTCTTGGACAATGTTTACAATCAGCAATTCCAGCACAATTTCCTAGTCGTCTTTTTTCAGAATCCCTTATTCTCCAAGATTTCCATACTTCATTACATTTCCTCAATTTGAAAAAGACAAAGGAATTGATGTGACAAAGAAGTTTTAAATGTGGAAATTGCAGTAAGAGAATACAATCAGCCTCTTCTTACAACTCAAATTACTGTATTTGCAACTGATCTGCTTCCAAAAATTGTCATTAGCACTGTCTGCACACTTTACTTTTTCAGGTTAAGCTCAGCCCAATATAAGCCCCTTACAGAAATGTAAGCCCTTGAGTTGGCTGAAATTAGGCCTGCAGATCAGTTTCTCCAAGCTACAAATGGAAACTGGCTTTAGCTCATGCAAAATGTGGCTCTGGGCCTGGTGGATGTTAATACTAAGGTTGCGGTGGCATAACAGTCTTCACATCTGGTGTGTGTGTGTGGATGCAAGGCTCTAAATTCCTGTTAGGGAAGATGGTCTTCCTTCATGCTGTGCTGGTGCCAGGGAGAGGCGGGGCTGAGTGCTGCAGGAGGTTGGGCCAGGTTATTCTTCCACACCTCCCACATCGTGCCTGAGAGCATGGCTTTGGAAGGAAAACCCAGCGGTCCCAGCAGAAGGGTGTCACTTTGCCTCCCCCTCTCCAGTGGGAAGGTGTCGGGAAACACTGTCTGTGGGAGCCTGCCCCTCCTCTTGGCCCTTGTTCTCCACTGGTGCCGGGCATGGGAAGGTTGCCATATTGCCTTTGTCTGGGAAGTCATGTGGGTATGACCTGTGGGACCATCCAACATCTTGTCTGTGTTCCTCAGGGTGAATATACTTCTGTAGGTAAAACACCTTTTCTCTTTGTATGCTTTTGCTATTAATTTTGTTGTTATTGTGTGTTTTTTACTCCATTGTCTCTTGAATTCAGGAACTTGTTATCTCAGCCCATAGCCTCTGCCTTTGTCCCTCCCTTACTGGAAGCTTTGGGGGTAAGGAGAGTGGTTTTTTTGAGTTTAATTTCCTGTTGGTGTTAAACCACCACAACTTCTGTCTGTTATGCAAAGGCACAGTGAAGTCATTACTTCACTGGGGTATCGCTATGTAGGTGTATAACAAGGAGTTGTGGCTTCAGATTGATAGTGGATTACAGGAGTTTTTAAATACCAGATTTTGAAACAAATTCTTCTAACAGAAACAATTTGCATATTTTTCACAGTCAAAGCAACAGTTGGCAGAAGTCTCACTTATGAGATTATAGAAATTTCTGCCAAAGATTATGCTTTTCCATTGGAGAAAATTTATCTTCTAGAGATTTCATTGAAACGCATGAAAAACAATGTGGGTCAGAGATGATGATGATAAATATTTGCTGAAATCAAGTGGTTTTCAGTAATTTTATATAAATTGGTTTCACTTCTGGAAATAAAAATGTGTAGTCCAATGAAGCCTGAAGAGGCAGGAATGTTCCTCTTAGTGTGTAATGCAGTAGTACAAGTACACATGAACATGAAACTTGAGGTTAGTGAGACCCCTTTGTGATTATGAAGACTGCCCCTGAGCTCACTGGTGGAATGAGAAAGAAGCTTTAAGTATAGCACCTCTATTCTCCTCACCAGATGCCATATTTTGGTATTTACAGGTATATCCATGGGAAACGGAGAGATCATATACACACTGTGCAGCTGAATTTTGCTGGAGCTGGGCACATGGTTGAACTGATGGTAGAAAGAGTCCCATCATGTTTATCTAACAAGCACCCCATGCACTTGCTTTGACCTGTGCTCTCCTTGTGTGAAATGCCTGGCTCACCTGGAGCCACAGACAGTGTTTCACGAGTGATGTAGTACTCTTTCCCACAGTGAGCAATTTAAAACAGAGAGGTGGGTCTGCTAAGGGAATTGTGAAAATACTGTGCTAGTACAGAAGATTGAGTGTTTAAATACCTGAACATCCTTACCGAAGAAGAATCTATAAAACAAAGCAGAATTTCTCTCTGGCATGCTTTTCTTTGGTGGCTATGGGAGTTCTGTAGAGCTTTCCTAGCCGCGATAGTAAGAAGTAGGACAACTGCATGGTGCTAACTTACAGCTGGGGAGGCTGTTCTTCTTGTAACTCTCCTTCACCTTCTGCTGAAAAATATTCTCTCTGTTTTGCTGGGTACAAACCAACAGTATGTCTTGGAGAATGAATGACAAATGGGAAGTCACATGGTAATTTTGTATTCATCTAGTCATATCTGTCCTGTGGACCCAAGCTGACACCAGATTCGCATCCTTTCTGTGTTTTCCTGGGATGGGAGTAATAAGTGTTTTGCAAAACACTTCTCAGTTGTTATTACCTGGGATAAAAAGGCCTGAAAATCCTCTTCTTATGAGCTTTGTGCCTTGTTTCAGTTCTTGAAGCCTACATGGAAACTGTGTTAATCCATCAGTTTAAACATTCATGGAGCTCCTTTCTGAACCTCTGTAAGCAGATTGATACAGCAGATGATGCCTAAAGCTTTCTCTGAAACCTGTACTGGTACCAGATTACCAGGTCTAGCAGCTGCAAGTGATATTTCCTTCTGACAGTGAGCAACTGAGGAAATTTAGCCATCCTATCTAATGCTAATTGGGTTAAGGTGACTCACCTCCTTCCATACTTTCCAGGGTAGTTGCTACAATATTCTCCAGCTGCCAACACAATCCACAGGGGTCTGTAGAAAATTTTTGACGTGTTCTAGTTGTAGAGGATGGTGGCTATTTCGTAAGTATAACCAAATCTGAGTCTAATCCTAGCTATCAGGTGTTAGTGGGAAACACTTCTAAAGAAATATCTTTCCTGCTTCTTCTTCAGATACATACCTTAGGAATAGTGAAATAATCCATACTATAGGCTTGGGAGAGAAGGATATGTTTCTGTCCTACAACTCACCTGGACCTACTCTGGCTTTCATATGCACTGACACATTGCCTTTGACACAAAATTCCGGACTTGTACACTTTGTTTTCTCAGTAATAAAAGTTTTGGCTTAGCAGTAGTTGATTGCACTCAGTGCTCTTCAGAGTACTTTTTTCTCACATTTGCAACCAACAGAAAGCCCTAAAAATGGTACAAAGTTACAGTGCTTTGTAAGTAAAATTTAGTGATAGCCGACCTTCTCTCGGTGCTTTTGCTTAGCTAATTGCTACATTTATTTTGTCTTGTAAGCAGTCCTGTGCAGGGGGGTCTGAAAGTGAAGGTGATTCATCTTTCACGGGAAGCAGACTAGTCAAACTATACTTTGTGGCCAGGCTAAAAAAGTTGATTTTGCAATGCGATGAGCAGCTCAAAAAGTGAAGCACAAGATGACTCAAAGAGTCATACACATGCTGCCTTTTAACATCAGCAGTCTAGCCCCTCTCGTGCAAGAGACTTCCCCTCTCTCCTATGTTTCTCTGACAGCAGTTTTGAAAACTACAAATCCTTTTGTACATCCTTCCTTCCCTGTGCACCATGTGTTGGTGTCTCACTCAGTCTTTACTCATGCAAATTCCAACCCTCTCCCTCAGCCCTTCAGCTTCAATTGCTGAGGTGCAGCAAAAGCATCCTGACTGTACTTCAAAATGTATAGTCCAGAGCTTCTCCAAGTGTTATACTGGACCATTCAGACTGTGACCATGCCTGAATCCATAGGGAAAATGCTTCACCAGGCTGCTCTCTGAATCCTCTGCAGATACAACATAGTGTATATTCATGAGCCGGGGCACAGAGCCACCAGAAATTCCTACCCCATTGCAGCAGATGCTATTTTCTGCAGGAAGAGTATGTGTGGGCTCAGGCTGTTAGCATCTCTTGCCAAGAAATCCATGTAAGATGCAGCATGTCCAAGCATTCACTCCTGTCTGAGACCTCTTATCTCCCTGCGCTAAATTCTTCTTAGTCTTCATAGTCTTCCTCTCTGCCTAGGGTGAGTGAATATTGGCAGCTCAGGTGTTCTCGGCTTGGTGGCAGCAGGAGCCAGAGTTTGGGCAAGGTGATCCAGGTTTGCCTTGTTTCAGGAGAGGCCAGTGTATTTTAAGATACATCCAACTGACTCAGCACTATAATTGTTTTCTGAAAAACAATCTTTAAATATGTATGTGATGGATTTGGAACTCACCCAAAGTAGTCTGACTGATGCAGAAATGCTAGTTCAGTTTGGTTAATGCAAAATGGAACCACATCCACGGAGGTCCTCATCTGGCTTTGATGCAGTATAGCTGCTAGTCCCACTGCTCCTGTAAAGCTTGTTATGATAAATGGTGTAGCCATAGAAGAATACCACAGTTCTCTTCTATATACCGCTCATCTGACTTTTGAAGACACAAATACTTTTACCTGCAAAGTCTGAGTAGCTTGGCTGTAACCTTTTGGAAAGCAAGTCATTACCTTAGGCGATGTTGAAAACCACTTTTCTATCTCTTTTCCACCCCGTTTTGTCTTCTGAGTCAGACAATGCCTGAAAATAAATATGAGTGAAATTGTAGTGGGTTTTTTTGGCTTTTTTTTTTTGCTTTGTTTGTTTGTTTGTTTGTTGTTTTTTTTGTGGTTTTGGTTGGTTGGTTTTTTGGTGACATGGTGGACTGAGTTTAACAAATAAAAAATAAATTCAAAATAAATTTTAATATTGTGCAGTGCTTTTACGTCACCTTCAAAGATACTGTAATGCTCCATCTCCTCTGACTAAGCCAACAGCATGCTTTATTTACTTTGGAGTTACAACTTAGGCATTACTCCTCCATTTCATTGGCAAGGCTGAAATAGGATGCAACTCAAATCGAGGCACCTGTTTTAGAAGAATGATGCTGCAGCACAGTATCTCTGCAATAAAAAGATTTCAATGAATTGGGGGGGGTAACTTCTCCTTCAAGGGAGGAACACAGTCAACAGAGGTTTAGGACCTAGAATTAGAGCTGGCTCCAGCACAGCCAGCTCTAAAAACTTCACTGTTGCTCTCTGTAAAGACCCCTAACCATTTAGGAAACTGGCTTCTTTCTAAACCTCCTGTCTCTGTTAAGTATGTGACATTTGGGAGTTTATAAACTGTTGTAGTTTCATAACTTTCTCAATCACTTGAATCCCAAAGTCCTAAAACCTGTGACTCTCTTCATCTTACCCTTGTCTCCTCACCTTTTTAAGGTGAGAAAAATCATATATAATATATATACACCTCCACCTGACGCTGCGTCTGGATGCCTTTGGCCCACTTTAAAATCATTTGCATGTAACCACTGATCTCTTGAGGCTTTCCAAACTCAGCAGTCAGGCCAGGAACAAAACTTCCAAAGACAGTACAACCAGTAACACCTAATAAAAACAGCCATGTGAAGCACTTCTTTCATTTGATGCATCCTGCTGCATGCCAGAAGACATCATTAGAAAAATGGCCTGCACCAAAGTGTTTGCTTCTTCCCTATCTCCTTCAGAAAATTTCTTCAAGATTTGAGTCTGGGTTCTCTAAACTGTAGGGTAATCTGTAATGCATCTTGACCTTGAGCAGCAAACTTGAGAGTTTGTCTATATTATGGATTTTGAAGACAAAATGAAAATTGGCATTCATTGCTTTATCCTCAAGATTATGTTTCAGCAGCTCTTCTCTGAAGCTACAAAGATAGTTAATATCCAGCTTCAGTTATTTCACTGTCAGGAGCTAGCTAACCTTATAATGTTCCTTGCATGATACATTCCATACTCTCATGACTAAACTTTTTTGACCTTGCAAAGACCAGCATTTTCTCCATTTCTGGAGTGAATCAGGGCAGAATCTGTGCATCTTTTAAAATGTTCTAAAAACTGTAGAATAAATCTGCTCTTAGTCACATTCACAAAACAAAACAAGGCATTAATAAAAGTGAAGCAACAGAAGGGATGCTCACTTTTAACACTTGGCTAGCCTTTTTTTTTCATCCCCAAGTTGTCATCTAGGGAACAAATTTTTTTTTTTTTTTTTGATCATTAGCACAGGATTCATAAGGAAAGAGTCCAAAGCTATCCTGTGACTGTGATTCACTTTCCTGGGCCTATTACCATGAAAACTGTAAATGACGCAATAGGCCATGACTGCTCTTCAAAGGTTCATCATAGAATCCACTAAGTAATTTATAATCTCAGATCTGCATTTTACAGTAAATGGAAGCAAGGAACTGTGAGAAACATGCTGTTGGGAAGGGAGAAACAAAAAGAAGGTAAAAAGAGTAGTTAATCAGCGTTGGTGAGTTGAGGACACATCTCAAGTGCACATAAAGGACCTGGGGGAGGTGGGCAGGCGAGGAAACCTTTTCTGGTAGAAACTCAGGAAGTTTTATGACATGAGAAAGACCCCTCCACTTACCGGAATCTGACAGAAGAACTAAACAGGTCAGCAGCTGGAAGCTGAAGTATGGTAGTGGCCATTAATTGCCAGAGGTAAATACAGGCTGCACAGAACTGGGCTCTGTACTGAGCTACTTAGAACAGCAGTGGGAGATGCTGAACACAGTTTGTCAGAAGCAGAATATCAAAACATAGACAGCTCAAGGTAGGACTGCTCATACCCTTCTTATTGAGGCCTAGACTTTAAAAGAATGGTTAGCTATGGAGCTCAGCAATAGCTGGGACCAGGGGAAAGATGTAATGAAGCAAGGGTAAAATAGGTAAAGAAAGGCAGGGGGAAACAGCAGCTAGCATTTTAAGAAGATCTTGCTTAAATCCTTTGCCGCAAATACAGGGCAGAGGTATTGTGCAAAGCTGGCTTGCATAGCGTGCCATACCAAGACTGCAACTATCAGGGAGTGATGCTGAGGTTTTAAATAACCAGCAACAGGAAAATCCCTTGTGTGATGAGGGGATATTTAAAGTAAAGGATCATTATTGCAGCACAAGTTCTAATGCAGTGTTCTCTCTCTCTGCAGCACAGCATTATCTGGAGAATTCCTGATGACAGACTCACATTTTCTGTTTTGGTTTCTATTATGAAAAACCACAAAGGAAAAGCTATGTAGCAAACTCCTTTGGCTTGCCATTTGTTAAAATGAATGCAGATTCCTCTGCTGCACAGGGACTACCTCTGCAATAAAAACATCCCATAAATATTTCTGCAGCATACTAAGAAGTCCCCCTGAAGTCAAACAGGAGGTTCCCAGAACCTCAGAAGGCAGGCATTGCTTCTCCTCAATTCTGACTGTAAAGAAAAGTTTTGATACCCTTCAGCAACAGAATGAGATCAACAAGGATGCAACAAGCAACAATTTATTTGTAGAAAAATCCTTTAAAATTTACTACAATGTAAGATTAAGGAAAAAATAGTCTTAATATATATACATACAATATAAACAAACACATATCGCACCATGAAAATTACATGCTTTTTAGAACAGAGAGTGGGTCATATTCCCTCATATCAACTTTAAAGTTATCACTGCAAGAAACCTTGCTTCCTTTTTTTTTTTTTTTTATCCCCATCGAAGTTTTCAAGTACAGGAAGTAAGAAATGCAGGATCTAATAGTAGAAAACCTTTG
>VXBU01017963.1:117517-131667 GCA_013400315.1 Bombycilla garrulus | reverse complement strand
GAAATCTCAAATTGTCTCCTTTCAGCAGAGACTATCTTGGTCATCTGCTTGAAATGGCTATTATTTTCAAAATACTGACTGAATCTTTGATGTCAAGGGTTTTTTATCACAAGAACTGTCAAGTGTGCTGTTAGAACTTTGGAACAACAGGGTTTTCTGTATGCTTCATTGTTCTAAGTTTGAAATTTACAGTAGATAATTACACAAGATGTTCACATTTTGGCTGATTCAACGCAGACCATTAGACACTACTTACAGAAATTATCTGGCTTCTTATTTCTTGCAAGTGATTTCGGAGAAGCTTCATATCTTTAGACCCAGATGCTCCAGCATCCAGGACAAATAACTTTTCTGAAATTTCCAAATCATTTCCAAATCTAAAGGAAAATAATTATTATTAACTTACCCCCAAATCCAGTTTATTTCTTAATACAGTTGTACTTCAGTCTTAAATTATACTAGAGTTGGTTTTCCTCAAGAAATTATGAAGTTTAAATAATGAGCATGCTGAAATATTTTATAAGCACAGATACTATAACTGCTGCAAAATTTTCTTGAAAATAAGCAGAGATCTTGAGAGAAAATTGCTTTCTCCCAGGATGAGGAGTGAATATGCATAAGAAAATTGTAACCGTATCACATGACTTGTAATTACAAAACAAAACATTTTACTAGAGAAGAGATTAAAGGAATCTATTCTTTTTAAGGTCTTGGTATCTTTTGCTTGTTTTCTTCTCACTTTAAATAGTTTGGTAGCCACTGCTGTTGACAACTCTCTTTCTCACCTCCTTTTGACTTTCCAACCAACCAAACCTGTTTCCCTAGCTCTGGACAGATTTGCATTTAAAAGGATTCCAACACCAAAGGTGACACACAGGTATGTTTCTACTGGTTTATTTCAATTGATTACTACCCCTCCCCCACTACTGTGCTGGAATTGCTATGTCTGTTTCTTGTACAGCCTAGAGAAGTGTCTATACTCGGAGGTATGGGTGATTTCTCACACCCAGTGTTTCACACTGAATATAAGGTATTGTTACTTTAAAAAATAGTACATTTATGGGAAATTCCTTATTTCCATCTAACATTAGCAGATGCTACAGACATTGGCTGAAGAATTTGAGAAGTTTTGCTAACTTCTAGGTACCTCTTGGATGGCCTTGTCACCTGTGAGACTCCACAATGTTTTGCTTTTTGCAATCTGTGTGGGGAGTACTTCCGGACCTCATTTATGTTTTTTCATGCCTATCCTAAATCAGTAAAGAGCTAAGGGTAATTCTCTGGTAATGTTTCCACTTTTGCATTCAGAGTTTGTAGGTGCAAATGGCCTACTTTTCTGAGACTACCGCAAAACCTGAGAACCAAGGTGTTAGACAGAAAGTTGGAATAGGTCTTTGCTTGCAGCCCAGTGTTTACAGGGTGACACTGCCTACAGCACAATTAATTTTGACACCACTTGGCTCATTTTAGCTCACTCAGGGCAGCTTACTCACTGTAATATTAGTAAATGTTTCAATTTCAGCACAACATATGCTTCCTGAACGTATCCAAATACCATAATACCATACAAGCCATATAAAAACCTTTTACCTATTCCAATGCATTTTAGTATCTTTTTTTTCAGTTATTATGTTTAAACACTATGTATAAATATACTTCCCACTTACCTATTCCTTATTTCTTTCAACAAGGAGATGTCTTTGTCATACCAGAACTCTCCTGCAACAGGCCGAGGCAGATTCACTATGTCAGCATGTGTAGCAACCAAAACAACACGCAGGGGACTTTTCAGCTTTCCACCAAATGCTAGAAGAGAAACAAATGGACTCCCTCACTATGAGGCATGCCTATGGAGATGGCTGATACTGAGCCAGAAAAGCAGAAACACATTTTACATTCTTCATACCAGCACTTTTGTAGTGATTTACCAGCTCTAAGCACAGCCACTAACACTGTAGCTGCTGGTGCTCTGGCAATTATCTGCTTATAGGACTGTCTATATAAGGCCCAATTTTAATAGCTAGACTATTTGAATAACATCAGACACTTTTAAATTGTGTTACTTTATTGGTTTAACAAAAACTATGATAAGTAGCACTAATGATATAGCTACTAACTACAAACTGTAACAGGGTGAAGAAAAGATAGAAATAGCAGCTTCTTGAAAGGGTTTTGCATACTCTTTGGATTGTCTTTAATCTTACAGATGCAGAATAGAGGATTGTAAGAACACAAAATGTCTACATTCATATGTTGATATGAATGCTATTTTGCAGTACTTACACAAACAATGGCCTCTCACTTAGGTGAGAGTTAAGTAGGAAAGCCTGGCAGAAGCCATGAAAAAAGAATGAGAAAGAAAGACACAAATGGCATGAATGAGGTGATAGTACGGAACACAGAGTTTTCAATCTTTGCTCTAACCCATATGCCAGAAAACAAAAAACATCATTAAACTATTTTTAAAAGAGACAGTACACCAAATCATGCTGTTTTAGCCTTAAAAAAGTTACATGGGAGAAATATGCTTATGTCACTGCTCAGTTCTCATCAGCTAAGAACTGCATAATCTTGATTAATTAATAAAGAGCCACATTTCCCCAAATCTCTGCATAGCACTTCCACGCAAGTATTTTGTAACTCTCTTGGTGGGTTTTTTTTGTTTGTTCTTTTTTCGGATTTTTTTTTTTTTTTTTTTTTTTTTTTTTTTTTTTTTTTTTTNAATTAACAGAGACTGAGGAGTCGTGAAAAGCTTTCAGCAGTTGCAAATTAGTCTTGTCACCTTTTTCCAAATTTCTGAGCTTTAACTTTCACAGGTAATTTATTGTTGGTTAGATCCAAATGCCGACATTATTAACATTGTAATTTGATCCAAAATGGAAAATAAAAGAATGCAGATGCCTGAACTGAAAACCAAGGGCTGGCCTTGGCTAATTGTCTGGTTCAGATAATACATACAGAAACAAGCAGGACACAGAGAGAGAAAATAACTCTTTGCACAATGTCAAGTATTTAATGCATTTGTCTGGTGAATCCCTAGCATTGTTACAAATGTCCTCGAGTGCTGAGTTAGATCCATTGGCTGGAATAATCTTTCAGATCATTGAATCAAGACACAAGTCAGAACTTGGTTAGTCCAAGATACTGTTGCAGTCTGCAGAGCAATACTCAGCTACAAATGCAAACAAGTTATAAGTAACTGTATATACACCTGGACTAACAGACCTTCTATGAAATATGTTAGTTAAGTTCATTTATGTTTGCCCACCAAGTAACTTTCAGTAAGCTGGAATATACAACAAATAAAATTACTTACAACCTGTGCAAAATTGGAGCATATGTGAAATTTACAAGAAATACTGATTTCTGTGCATCAGCACCAAGAAGTTATCATATTTGAAGCCCAAATAGAACTCTAGTTAAACACATGAAAGTTGCACATACTGAGGGATAACGCTGCTCCATAATAACTGCTCTGTCCTGTTTCAGTGTGTTACTCCCAGATTCCAAGCAACACAATTATGACCCCAATAATTCAGGCTTGTTCGTCAAGGAAATGAGTTTATTTACTATATCATCTACTACTTCTTCTATATTCCCCAGTAAGCAAGAGCTGTGCTCTTTTTATAGAGCATATTGTTAGGTACAATCGTATTTGTCAATTAAAGGCAACAAGGGACTAATTGGTGAAGAAAGGAAAACAGTCCTCTGAAAGTGAAACATCATGTACAACTGCAGGTGCAAAGCACTGTTGACAATTGTTTTTTTATTTCTTAGGAAGTTTCTCACACAATACAGTCTGAGAGAAGTTGCCTTTCTCAGGCTTCTGCAGCTCCCCTCAGGCCAAGCTGGGAAGAGCTGCAGGCCTGTCAGGCTCTCTCAGCCTGTGTGCGACCACATCAGTGACAAGACTAATTTAAGCTGAAAATATTGTTTATTTGGGCTAGATATAAGAGGAATTTAAGCAATGTGTCTAAACTTGGTTTTGAATGGTTCCAGCCCTCTGAAACAATTTTCACAGCTTATCTGACAGAGAATGTCATCTGCCATGTACAGATGTAAATCCTAGTACCACAACATATTGCACTGTACTTTGCGACACTTTTTAATTGAACTAAGTAGTGTGTGCAACTCTTCTGGCTTCTCCCACAGAAAAAAAATCTCTTTTGCCAAGAAACCTAATGTAAAGTTTGAACACACAGGGATGAAGACAGCCAACACGGATGATGTACAGAGTTACAGAGAAATACAAGAAGCTTTACTCTACAGATCTCTAATTCTTCATTAACAAGCACAAGAACATACCTATTGGTTCCTCAACTGGGACCAATGATTTCAGGAAATTGAGCCAAAAGGTCACTTGGTTTAACTGGATTTCATAAGGCTCCTCAAGACTAAAAAGCACTATGTGAATTGCAGTGTGATCATTTGCAGCAAAGTAATCATAACAGCAGAAGTACACAGGATTCCCAGAGAATTCCCAGATGCTGAAATCACCAACTCCTGAAAAGCAGACAAACAGATAAAGACTCTTCATCAGTAAGCATGAAACATCTTCTGGCCATGGAAATACCAACAAAAACATTTAATCTGATTTAAACTTTCACAAGCATAAACTGTACACATGTGAGAAAGCAAGACTAAAAATGCAATCATGAACAAAGAGAACAAGTTTCAGAGACTTAGCAGTTGGACGCTCAAAATCTGTTCCTCTCTCACACGCCTCTAGGACATTTAGCTGGATGCCACATGTAAGTATCTGTGTTAAATGTGTGCAGTTTTCTGCAATTAAATTGAGCTTTGCCTTGAACAACAGCAGCAAATCTTGTAATTGTCTTGAAAAACAAGAATAATGGCTCCCATTCTTTTCCAGTTCACCTCAAAAAACTTAATATTTTTTATTAATTATTCTTCTTAACAAGCCACCACTGATTTTAAAAACCACTGAAGCACATTCTGAAGAGATGACACTTGACTTTACAGAACTGTGTTGGTTCACATTGTGTTGGTAAATCAGGGCTGATTATCATCAAGAGTTCCAAGAACTCCATGCTTCTTTTTGCCATCTCCTTCATCTTTGGGTGAGAAAAGTGTTAGTATGTTGCACTTCCCAGATGCTCCATCTGACTAGGGTGATGTCTGCTGCCCTTGTACTACTTCTAATTTTAAAAATGGTGATTAAGATGCAACTCAAACTTCAAGGAGAGAAGTCAAAACACTCCAACCTGCTGAAATGAGTACAGCTACTCAGAGTTCACCTGTGTGTACATTTTGTTCTGTATAAAGACAGTACAGGGAAAGAAAAAAAGTCCTTCTGTCAACCCATGGCACAACTCTGTTTCCCTACAGAATTTGACTGGGCTTCAAATTATACTGAAGGAAGAAATCAGCCTGCACAAAGAATAAGCTTTAGCCACTTGGCAAACTCTTCAGCATCTAGGGTAAATGTTTTGTCACTGCATTCGTTACTGTGCACTCATAAGAAGGTTTCTATCTCCAAAGTAAACCCTGATGAATACTAACTCAGCTTCAAAATTGCAGCTGTTAAGGCTTGCAAAAAAATTTCCTTATAGAGAAGAGATCTGGCCACTTATATAAATGACAATTAATATGTCTGGTGGAGTAGAAGGACAATTTGGGTGGTCCCAGAGCCAAAAGCCATGGCTTTTAGGACACCTTCTGTGATTGACCCCTCTTACTGCTAACTGGCTTCAACTGCAGAGCAGTTAGTTTCCTTGTAAAAAAAAATGAAATCAGAAGCTTCACTCACAATGAGTGATGAGCTCCAGGGCTCACCAAATATGCTCCAGCCCTGACATGGTGTGAGAACACTATGTCTTTCCGTTTATAGCTGGGAATATACTTAAATGGTGAGGACTAAATGGGACCAGACTAAATCTGATAAAATCCCCAGATGACACAGTATAGGTGAAGAAGCCTTCACACTAGTAGCCACTTTGCTGACCTGCTCCTGTCATACCAAATCCCTCTCTTCTAATCTCCCACTTACTCATCTCAAAAACAGTTCTATGTAATACCAGTTCTATGTAATACAATAAATACTGGATATGAGTGATTAAAATGTGTATTACAACAGCTACAGAAAGTAAATCTGTACTTTCTCCAACAAATCCCACCAGTGTTGGATTGTCAAACATGGACACTACTATACCAAGTCAGACTTTTCCCCCTATTTTTATTTTACAAAACAAGTAAAATGGCATTAACTGTCCTGCACTATTAAGGCACCCCAGCCCAGGACCCTTCTTACCATGCAAGCAGGCATTCTGGATGTCAATGGCCTTGGTGGACTGGTCATCAAAAGAGAAGTGAGAGTGATGAGCTGGTGATATGAAAGTTTCTAATACTCCTTTGGTAAGACCTGGCTCAAACATCATACTACGGCTTCTCACGCTGACATTTTCACAACCAGGATAAAGATTCGTAATACTTACTGAAACTGGGTGAGGGAAAGGAAAATGGAATTACCATGTGAAAATCACAAGATCACTTCAAAACAAATATGCAAGCCATAAAAGCAGATTAAAAAGCTCAAAGTGATAATCAGAGGAAGGAGATGTCTATGAAACTGTGGACATATACAACTACATTGTTATTCTGAATGATTAAAAGGAAAGTTTTAGAATGATCCTATAAGGCCCTTAAGTCCATTAGGAGATCTACCTCTGAGTGGGAAGCATAGAAGAAGACTGAAATTAATGTACAGCAGAGATATACTACTAAAGGCTACAATTTCATTGCATGATCTGTAGTTGTTGGCAAGGAAATGTCACATATTCATATTACTGGTTCCTGTAAGTAATGTTAAAAAATATCACTGTGTAACAAGTGTCTCTGGGGTGGTGGTAGAGAAAAGCAGACCCTTAGCCAAAATTATTTTACTAATAAGCAATTTTTAAATTTCTTGTTTATTCAGATTACCAGAGTGCAAATGAGAAACAAAAGGGCTTTTAAACTGACTTGCACCATCTAGTGGATAAAGATTTCTTTCCTCCACTAGCTGGAAAATGCTAATATTTGGGGTTTACAGGAGAAAGAGATTAGCTGTAAGACTGCATTTTCATGTTTCATCTCATAATGTAATATTTAAAATCTTTCAGCTCTTGTAAATAATCCTTTGTGAATTCACACACTTATTTTTACAGAATTTAAACACATAAACAAACAAATCATGCGACCAAGTATAGACCAAATTGTGCTGATTTAAATATTTATGTGATTATGTCACTCAGTCCATACTATAATTTACATGCTATATAATGATTTACATCCCAAAAGAACAAATACTGAAAGAAGCAAAACCCAAACTTCCAAATGCTAAAATAACACCATAGTAGCTCTGTATGTATAGAATTGCACATCCTTACATCCTTCTGGCTTTGTATCTAGGTAAGCTCTTTTGAAGGGCATGCTTCAAATTCACCTTTACTTCTACACTGATTTGTCAGTGTTACTGGCAGTCTTTCTGATTTTATGATGGTGTGTCCACATAACACCTCTTCTTTGGTTCTCTTACCAACCAACACAAAAAAAAAAATAACTTCAGTCAAAATTTCTTGTACTGCCTCAAAGAACATATTCTTTGAGTGATTTATCACCCTTTGTATGACACAGTAAATTAAGGTAAATAAATCAAGAATTTGATTAATTTAATAATGTTCTTTTTTGTGTTGACACAGATGTGAGGCCCTTGTGTTAAGTAAGCATCAAATGCAGTAACAATCTCTGTGGCATGGATCTTGCCTTGTCAAGCCACTTTGTGAAGCCCCTACAGATTCCTCAGGTCAGTAGAGAGAAAGTAGAGATGAAAACTACTACTAGCACTGTTCTAATTTTACTTAAAATTATGAACAGAATCCAAATCTGCAAGTATTATCCAAAAGTTTGGTTTTTTTTTTAATAAGGCAACTCTGGTCTCATCTAAAACTTGCACAGTAAGACCACTTCTAAACATCAATTTAAACCTGAGCTCCTCAACATGCTTACCTTGCTTGTGTAGGCTTCCAGCGCTAGAAAAAGGACCCAGACAAACAGTTCACTTGTCTTTCCACTGTCTCCCTCTGGGTTCTTCAAAACCTGGGAACACTCTTTAGTGTAAGCCTAGCTATTTTCTCCACACCTTGTAGGTCATCCCACCTTGCAGAGACCAGCTGGTACTACATGAGCAATCTATTCCCTAATACTTGCAAACATTTACTTCACTTTAGGAAACTTCTGTTTTCAGCTTATTTGAAGGCAATTTTAGACACCTCTAACTGGGCTAATTCAATCCTGTACCTTAGGGAAAAGCACTCCAAGGCCTCAGAGGCAGTTTTGATACCTATTATTACTTAAAAATCACATAGAAATGAAGGAGCCATTCCAATTTTGCAGTGTTTATTGAAGTTCCTCCAGCAAAAAGGAAGCTAGTAATGACACTGATGTTTGCAGCCTAGGACAATTTGTGAAAAATAAACAGTGGTGTTTCCTGTCCTCCACTCTGCAAGTTCACTTATCCAGCACGTAAGCAAACAAAACCTTAACTACTCATGTATCCCTTGCACTTGCTGGTCCTCTTCCTTTTCTTTAGGTGCCTATGCATAGAGAAGTGCAAAGGCACCTCTTCCTTTTTATTTTGTTTCTTACATGATTAGGCTGTCCTGTCTTTTGCAGTGTACCCAACAACTTTTTCTAAGGAGCATAGAGAATAAGAGGAAACTCTTTTCTCTTGCAAACGTTGTGGCTCAAAACCATACCTGAAGGTTTGGAAGACAAAGGAGATGGGGGGAATCTGCTTGAGTTTGTGGAGGAGAGCCTAGGCCTACGTCTCCGGAAAAAGCTTCGTATCAGGCCACACTTGAGGGACTCCACGAGGGTGGTTTTCCCAGTGCCAGAGTATCCAAACAACTTCAGTTTGATCCTGGGCTGTGGATTCTGTGTGAGCCTCAGCTGCTGGATAAAGATTCCCCGGTGTGTATCCTGAAATTCAACACAAAGAAGAAATCAGAATGTGAGACAGGGAACTTCTGTCTCCCAACAAACTCAACATGGGGTTTAAATATACTTTCTTGCTAGATTGGTATTCATCTGGTTCATTGTGAAAGCCACCAGTGACTGGATGGGCAGACAGGAGAGCTTACTGCTCACTCTTAAGAGCCACCTTGATGTTTCACGAAAATCAAATGTCTTTAGGTTCAAATCAGTGAATGGAATTATTTTGACCTCCAATGGGGAGGGTAAAGGCGTCAAAACTAGCCTCTTTCAGTGGCCATTCTCCTAACCCATCCGTCTCAGAAGGTTAGCCAGTATACATACTCTTATAGAACGCACATGCAGCACTGAGAATTTTACTGTGACAGCTATCACCTGAACCATCCAACAACTCAATGTGCATTTCTTCTTTTCTTTACATCAACTTTTTCGGTGCTTCTCATGTTTGGGTGAATTTCAAGGAAACAGGGAGAAAGGAGAAAAGTGTGAGGGCAAAGGAACTAGATTAATGTCCCCTTTCTTCATTCCCCCCTTCAGAGAGGGGCTCTATTGTTCTGCATTTGCACCTAATTTACATGGATAAGACCTCCTGAATTATAGGCATGCAGCAACTGAGCTGAGAAATTTCACAGAAGCAGTAGTGCGTACAATTTTGTTCCTTCCTCACCAGCAGGCATTTATTTAATAAGTTAGTCACAGTGCAAACACTGCACTATTGCAGCTGATACTGAATCCTCCACAAGCACCACTATGATAAGTAGGCTCTTCACATGTCTATATTAGAAGCAAGATACTTCACAAGCACCAAAAATAAGTGCAAAATACGCTCTGTACTAGATGATACTGACAATTTTAAGTAGTTTTCAGAGGTTAGATATAATTTATCATTTCAATTGATCAGATTCTCTGTTCCAAAGTATAATGCATTTTCCTCACATATACAGAGACAGGCCTTCATTAGTGTATATTCAACTACCAAGAAGAGAGTTACAGTTTACTAGTATTTATTTCAAAAGAGATCTCTCTGACCTTCTTCCTTTGCTCTAGGTGAATTTCTATGATTTTCATATTTACATAATGAATAAATCACAAATATACCTGCCTGCACAGAGACACAAATAAGAATCTGGTGATGCAAAACAGAGCTTATTATGACAAATTTAACAAAAGCTATCATTGCAAAGGATGTCTGAACTTTGCACTTTCTCACATCTTCACACACATAGTTTACAATCCTAAGAAGTACAGATTTGCTTGCAGGCCTAAAAGACATGATTCTGGTTCTACCTTGGCAATACACGGTGCGCACCATCTTCTACTAGCAATAGAAATGGTCATTTATTTCAGTTTCTCCAGCCACAGACTCATCATTATAATTATAACAGGATTATTTTAAGTGGTCTGGCTCTTGCCTGTAATCTCCAGGCAAGTAGGCTCTGAATCTTCCCAGCATGAGTGATGCTGCCCCTCTGACTAATCAATGTGAATCAGATGTGTCAGACATTTTGCCTTACAACAAGCCCAGATCATCTTTTTGTTCTAGTTGGCAAGACATTTAGATATACTGAAACTGCAGAATTAAAAGATGACATTGAGAATTTATGCAACTATTCCGTATGGTATTGACATTTTCATAAGGGGCACAAACCCCTCATCCTTCATAACCTTAATCTAAGTGAAACTGTGATGGTGAGGAAATAAGTTATTTTGGGGGATGTTCTTAATAGTTCTTAATAATTTAGTTTTTGCTAAACACCTTAGATGCTTTGCTAGGCATTGTCAGACACTGATTGCTATAAATCAGTGGTGCAGACTAGCTTAGCCAGCTTCTTTAATATATACATATTTGCTTTAATTGAGGGCATAATTTCAAATTAAAAATATAAAAAGAAAAAAGAAAAAAAAAGACACCATTGCAGCAAGGAATTTTGCAATAGCTTTTACAATGGCTTTGATGAAAACCTCACTTAAAATTTATGAAGGTTAATTCATTCCCAACCTTTTTAAGTCTTGCAAGCAGACTCGCGACATGTTCATGCTGCTCTGCTCTGGCGAGATCTTCTGCTGTTTTCCCATCCTGTTAAAACAGAAATTATTAGCAGCAGTTCCTTCATTTTTCTTTTACAGATGGGCATCTGGATGCCACTGTGACGAGATACTTTGAATTCATAGTCTGAGAGCAAAGTCAACACTCCTCCCCCTGAGTCTCTCTTCTCACCAATTAGAGGATGACAGTGATTTCTAGATATTGCCCACTGAAATATATCTAAATGGTCACAAAGAAGGGACACATCAGCACATTGACTCACATGAATAGCAGGTGAATATTTGTTTACCAATGGATAAAGACTGACAGTGGCATATCAGCCACTGGAGGATTCCAGAAAGCAAGAAACTGGTAAGGGCTGCAGTTGAAATTGCATCAGCGAGTTTAAAAGGAGAAGCAAAACTGCCTTCAGCATTTTGGTCTTGTCAGTTAGGTACCTATGTTTCACAGATCAGCAGTTTAATATTAAAAAGACTACAAGAAAAACTGCCCACTACTTTGACTCTTACAGCCATCTTATCCTATTGTATTGTCTTCATTTTGGTAAGAGGTAACTAATTTAGGAGTGCTTTGCTTATTTCACCATCTCAAATAAGAGAATTAGAAAATACATCCACAAGCCATATAGCAAGTTATTTTCCTATTCAAGCTTTCCTGAAAAGTACAGAGTATCTACACACTGGTATAGCAATAGGTAAGCAAAACTGACACAGAAAAAGGGCTTGTTTACAGGATCCACGAAAGCATATTTTGCACCTACTGGTAATATTTCATTACAGTTGCTGACTGGCCCTCTGTACTGAAAATCAGACAGAGTGCAAGAGCTGATCCTGAGTTAAAGAGGCATTTGCAAGCATCTGCATCCAATATTTTTAATCCATCTGACAAGTTTAAAGTTGGTTTAGAAAATTCCATGAGGAGAACGCAACAACATGGTGCCAGTTAACATGTGAGCAAACAGATTTTTTGGGGCAGTTTTCAAACATTTAAATGATTGTATACTCCGGAGTGGAAGGTTTTCTAAGGTCTCTTAACACCATCCATGCAATCAAATTGAAAACAGATTTGTTCCAAAATGGGCTTTAACCCAGAAAGAAGGTAAGGAATTCATAATACAGCCCAGTTACTTAATGGTGTTGGAAAAGTTAGCTCCTCAGAAATAGCATACTGAAGGAAGAAAAAGGCCATTAATTCTATTGCACTGGCTCAGAAAGAGCTACACTTTTCAGAAATGTTTAACAGCCTTCTAGCAAACCAAAGCAAAACTGAAATATTAAAATCACAACACACAAGTTTATCTGGTCTTCTCTTTCTTTTTCCTTCTCTCTGCCACCACACTGCTGGAATAATGGATGGTTACATATATACAGTACTAGATTTAGCATCAGAACTATTTATTTTGTTATGTCCCTTCAAACTGACCTAAACTAAAGAGACAAAATGTACTTTTACCTTGGAAGGACAGTGTCCACACAGGCAATTATACCAACACAGCTGTCATGACATAAATGAGGTGCAACAGCTCAAGAATTCCCCCATCACCCTCTTATCTCGTCTCCATGGTACTTAGTAATGCAAATACATATACACAATGGGGTGCAACAAACAAACAAAAAGACAAAAACAGGTGACAAAGGAAATCTGTAGAGCAGCCTACCAAGTCCACTGCATGCACATTTCATTCTTATTAATAGGAGACATGGCAGTATACAATCTAATAGTTATAAAAAAATAATTATTAAGTCCTAAACTTGTTTAAGCCACAATTCCAGGTTTATTGGCATTTTCGTCCTACATAAGATCTGTGTTTAAAAGAAAAAACTGCAGTGCTAAATCTAGAGGAAAACACAAAAATTAGTATTTTCGACCAAATAGGTAAAGCAAATGATACAGAAGTTTTCTTTCTTCCCCCCTCTATTTCAGCCATCTTGGGAATAATTTGTTAGGAAAAGAACTCTGAAAAATGTTCAAAGTCTAATGCCAACATGTCTGCCTCATGCAGAGTAGTAGTTAGTTCTAAGCAGAATACACCAGTTACAGTGAGTAGCAACGTAAAATGATCTGCTGGATCTGAATACAAAAAACATGGTTAGTTTGTTCAAAATACATGTAATGGTGTGGATGACATCTATAAATTTATCGTGGATATGGCAAAGGTCACTTAATTCCTGCTGTGGGTATGTCATTAGGAGGATGTTTTTCACCCAACTGAGAATGAAAAACACCTTTAGTGTTACTAACTGGAAGCAGTGGTGCTGGCTGATCTGACATGAATGATTTAGTTTACAAGGGTACTCACATGCTAGTTCACTCATCCATGCAACCACACATCTCCCACCATAAAACCAGAACTTTTTAGCCCCTTAAAACAAGAAAAATATTTAAGATACATACAATATTTTTGTATGTTTCTCAAATGTGATGTGAAATGATGTACATCTTAATGAAGTGACTCACTGTACTTATAGGAAACACAGTGATACAAGTAATTCTTAGATGAAGAAATTATTAGGTGTAGACAAAGTGGTAGCTGTAATATACTATAATCAGTTCCAAATTCAGTTGCAAGAAGGGAACAAGTAGACAAGAGAGATATAACAAATACCATTTATGTTGTATGACATACAACAGCCTTTTTTTTTTCAAAATTCAAAATGTAATGTCCTTTTCTTACACCTATCTATGAGTTCTTTTTCTACTATCATTTATAAAAGAAGAAGAAGAACAGAACAGCATCTCTCAATACTTACAGAGGTTAATGCTTCTACATTGGCACCGGTGAGGCAGAGGAACCGGACAACATCAAGAATGCCATTGTTTGCTGCCAGGTGTAAAGGTGTTCTTCCATACTAACATGAGGAAAGAAATTAGAAAGAACACTAGTCAAAGAACTTCACTTCAAACTTTATGAGTAGTAGTCAGACACATTATACAATTATACATACTGATACACAGGAAAGGTTTTGCAAAAACGGCATGAAAAAAATACTTTTGATTGCAGCTTAAGCACAACTGCCAAAAGCGCAATTAAAAAAAAAGGCTAGGTGACTATTTGAAAAACAGGGAAACTATTTTCTAGCTAAATCCCTCACAACTGTGGAGCAATCCTTTC
>VXBU01017963.1:107012-117465 GCA_013400315.1 Bombycilla garrulus | reverse complement strand
TTTCGGGTATTTTTTTGACTATATTTGATAGTGTCTTTTTAAATCCAGAAAATTTAATTGTCTTTTTATTTAATTAAAAATGAACCATTTAAACAATACTAATTCCTTAACCTTTAGAACTCTGAGTTCCACTTCAATCTGAAGATTGAAGATTAAATATCTGCTGAAGATTAAATATCTCCCCCTTTCACCCAAAGAAGTAAAAGGAATGAATGAAAGAAATCAGCATTAAAATAATACATTTTTTCAGTGAAGAAGGAAAGTGGTGCAAAGTATTGGCTTTTCCAATGTTTTCTTTTCTTCCATTATTTCTTTTCTTCCATTAATCTTTTCACTGACAACAGGTCCTCATAACATCCACTTCTGGTTTTGCCTGTTCAAAGCTACTGTTAAAAAAACTAGCATTTATTCTCTGTTGGTAGCCTACTATTACTTCACATTTTTATTCTTTCAATACTGTTCTTCCTGCCTACAATCAGAAACAACTCATAAACCTACATCTTGAAAGAAATAATTGAGAGCAAAGCCAGCACTCTGACAATTGGAATCTGAAAAGATGCTCAGGCCCCTCCAAACCCTACACCTCAACCCAAGCAACATCCTACTTGTATTACAAACAATGTGGCCAGCAAGACCTGGGCAGTGTTTGTCTCCCTGTACTCAGCACTGGTCAGGCCACATCTCAAATCCTCTGTTCAGTTTTTGGCTCCTCATGAGAAGAAGGACATTGAGGTGCTGGGGCATGGCTGGAAAAAGGGAATGGAGCTGGTGAAGGGTCTGGAGCACAGGTCCTGTGAGGAGCTGCAGAGGGATCTGGGGTTGTTTTGCCTGGAGAAAAGGAGGCTCAGGGGAGGCCTTTTCACTCTCTACAACTGCATAAAAGGAAGGTGTAGTGAGCAGGGTGTTGGCTTCTTGTGCCATGAAACGAGTAACAGGACTACAAGAAATGGCCTCAAGTTGTGCCAGATGAGATTTAGACTGGATATCAGGAAAAATTTCTTCACTAAAAGGGTTGTCAAAGCTGGAATGGGCTGCTAAGAAAAGTGGTGGAGTTACCATTCCCGGAGATATTTAAGTCATATAGATGTGGGTCTTGGGGACATGGTTTAGTGGTCGACTTGGCAGTACTGGGTTAATGGTTAGACTGTGATATTACAGTTATTTTTCAACCTAAATGCTTCTGTAATTCTATGATTCCAAATAAATGCATGTGATGTTCTACTGCACTGAATCTCTGAAAGAAACAAACAGTCTTCAATCATACACATGGGACAAAACAAAATGGTTGGACCAAGGACAGAAGTTCATTTTGTTAATGCCCTGTTAATACAGGGTTTGCTCATGAAGAAGAGAAGAAGAAATTAAGATTTTCTATTTAGTAACACTCAAACTCACCATTTCAAATAAAACACACTCTAAAAATCTCTCCAGAACACATTACTTCTAAAAGAATAACAGCAAAAGAATAACTACAACCACAGCTTCTATAGCCATGATTCCACAGCCACTGAAGATTTGAAGGCTAATTTTTTTTTTTTCCACAGCATGCTGGTGGTGACCCCAGCTCAGCATTCTCCCTTAGCATACAGGACAACAGCTTTGTGGTCCATTAATGCAACTTCTCTAAAATGTGCTCTTATGTGTGGATCTGGATAAAATTGCCTAGTCAATCAGATTTAAAATGAGAAGCAGGACTGGGGAGCTCATTGTTCTAAAGTTTTTCATTAGACTGCTGATGATTTTAGTTGTTGAAACCAAAAGTGATTCCATGGGCAATTCTCAAAAAAACTGATAATTTTCTTTATCTGGCTAATATAATGCAAGTGCTTTCATAACAAATAGAAGTGTTAATACTAATAAATACTAGCAAACTATTATTGCTAGAATGTGTACTTTTCAAGGAAAAACACGAAGAAGCTAAAATACCTGAATCAAAGAAATTACAGAGAGCAAATAAAGATTCCTGTAAGTAACTTTTAAGCTTTGTAGCATATATACAATTTAAATAGGGGACAGAAAGACATTCAGAGCTACCTATAAAGCCCTTGGCACCACAGCCTGTCAGCAGAGTTCAGTGGCTGACCTTGACCTATTCAAACTATATAAAGAAAGTTTCCTGAAACGGATCACTTTTCTCTTAAAAGACCTCCAGGATAAAAGACATAATATCAACCTGTAAAGCATTATGTTCAGTTATCCCTTACACTGCAGCATGGGCACAACAGAAAAGGCAGTAGTGTCTTGAAATTAAGGGACAGGTAATGAAATATTCTTTTTGGAAAGTGCTTAAACCAACTACAGATTGTTTGCATTTTTAGCTGGCAGTCACCTACAAACAATCATTGCAATCTCCATTTTTAGAGTTACAATATTGTAGCAGAAAACACACCAGTCTTCAATTCTGTGTATAACTTAATGTTACATATGAAATCAAAGCCAGCTGCAATGCATTTCATCTGTTCTTTTGCACATAGATGTAATTTGTATAACACAAAGCTAAATGATTAGGGAAGAAGGTTGGCAAAACATACTGTGATAATTCACCTGGGTTCTTTCTTTACGAATATTTAATGATCTATTCAACTGAAACGAACTTTGGTAAATTTGTGAAGTGAGTAATTTGATACTTTGCATTTGGCTACTTTGAGAGACAGAAAAATTAAGGAAAATACTTTTTCATATCAGGGAACTTGAAAAGGTCACCTGATGCAACAGGAGAGCTAATAAACAATGTAGTTTAGCCTCCATATTCCATTTACCTTATTAGTCACATCCAAAGTACAACTTGCTTCACAGAGTGCCATCACAATAGGCACATTTCCATCTTTGCAGGCCACATGTAAGGGAGTGTTCCCATGTCTGTCTTGGAAATCTACAAAACATCCTTGACTGATGAGAGTTTTAACTACTTCTATTTGACATCTTCTTACAGCAAGGTGCAGGGCTATGTGACCATCCTGAAATAAAGAGACAGCTTGTAAATGATATCCCATAATGCTAAAAATCAAAACATTTAGTAAAGTCAGAACCATCTTAAGTAACAGAGTGCATCTCCTTGCCTCAAGAATCACAATGATTTTTAATTTGAAGGTGGAGGCAGGGAGATTCACCATATCTGTCAGAACAAATAAGCCATGAGATGAAAGCAAATTTCTGTTAAGCCATTGATCTTTGCAGTGGAATGGGTGAAATACCAATACACATGCTCTTCTAACAGCTTTCCTTGGAGGGAGGAGAGTGATCAACAGTAAAAACCAGCTGAATATTGTAAACTCTAGTGTTTACTAGACAGAAGTTGGTGATGCAGAAGTCATGCAATCTGCTTCCTGATCAGTAACTTTAAAGACAGAGCTTTCTCACTGTGAATAACTTAAAGAGGCAATGTAACTGGAAAAAAACAACAATTTAATTAATTTTTCTGAAATAATTTAATAACTATTTAGTTAATATTACTAATAAAGGTAGCTGAAAGGCCAGCCATACCAAAAATACAGGCAATGAAATTCCAAATTGATTTATTGGGATTACATAATGAAGGACAAAAATTGATTCTGAATCAAATAGAGTCATATTTTTTAATAGTTCTTACTGGAAATGGGTGTGATTTATCCAACCCATGGTAATCAAAGGCTAACAGCAAATCCATCTTTTTCTCTGTAGTTAACAGTTTGTTGCCAATTACAGAACCTAATATTCCTGCAATTTTTCAAAGAGCATTACTCATGAGGTGATCAATGGTAAGGAGAAGACAAATCAGAGAAACCACAGTCATAAAATAATAATAATCAGTGCACAGCCCTAAAGGCTATTTCAGTCATCGATAGGCCCAGTGTGAATGGTTAAGAAAATTCACATTGAAACAACGCTGACTTACAGCACTCAAATGAAGCAATTGAGAGACATGGCCCTGTGATCTCCTGACATAACTAACCTTGTCTGTTGCATGAAGGTCAGCTCTGTGTTCTGCCAAGCATTCCACAATATCATGGTAACCCCTAGCAGATGCTGTCAAGAGTGGGGTCTCCCCTTCTTTGTTTTTAATGTTCACATTGCACCCTGCTTCACAGAGTGCTTTGGCAACAGAGTAGTAGCCATGCCAAGCAGCGCAGTGCAGTGGAGTTTCTTCTTCCTATCAACATTGAAAATCAAAATCCAGTACTTAATCAAACTTCAGGAAGAACAATTCCCCACCTTAAAAATACAAAAAGATGATATGAAAAAAAAAAAAAAAAGACAGTCTACTAAGTAAGTCCTATAAAAAGATGTTGCAATTTCTAATGCTGACATTCAAAAAAACAGGAATAACTTCAGCTGAACATACAAGTGATTATGGTACCTTGTATATCAGCAATCCTACTTTAAACCTATCCATGCTCCTGAGGCTACCTGTCTTGGTTCTCTCACTTGAAAACAGATCCTTGTTCATAAACAACTTCCTCATCCTGTGTGCTGTGACTAATCCAGCATCTAAAACAGATGGATTATCAAGGAGATGCAAATCCCACTAGACCTGCGGAGTTTGAGGAAGGTCACTTCTTACCATGTTGAGAAAGCACATCCAAATGTTCTAGGAGTGAAGATACTTAAAACCCAAGTCCTTTAAAGACACAATAAGCCTTCGAAACTGTCTGCACTTGGAGTTCAATTGTGACTGAAGAACTGATTCGCTTTTTGCTTGAACCCAGGAAACTTCAAAATATTCAACTTCAATTTATTGTATGTCAGAGCAGTTTAATGGAACACCATTAAAAACCTCAAATTTTTCACAAAAACATGCTGAAAGTAGCCCACTGAAAAAGCAGGAAGAATTAAAACCCACCAAAAGAAGTAGCTCTATCAAATTCTAAGAATTGGGATATCCTTTCTGTACCTGGCAAATATCAAAAAGGAGACAATTGAAGCTGATAATGGCAGAAGACTTGGACTGTATTCAAGGTTTCTGTAAAAATCTGAGTGTGAAGAAAGAGACAAAGAGCATGTCCTGTTTTTCCTCAGCCTAGGGCTCCTTAAACAATGAAAAGGAAGTCCTAGAGGATGCAGCAGTTAGGGAGGCTTGTGGAACTCATACACACAGAGTCAAATTTGGGTCAAATGCATTTCCTTTTCTGTTAAGCCTTTTCTTTCTTGCTTTCTTGCAAGAGTTCAGACCTCTACAGAAACCCACTTGATCTTGCCTCTCATTTTCAAAAATGAATCCTTGACACTGCAGAAAAATCCTATGACTAATAAAACCAAACAGAATTCAAGGCAAAAACTAATAAAAATCTTTAGCTGAACTCACAGAGTACACACTATCACCCACACCTTCATGGAATTATTTCTTGATCTTTAAGTTTTCATTTTTGAGAGAACCTGCGTTTTATAGCAGTAGTCCATTCTCTCACTTTTTCACATAATCTTTATCTATTAAGAGCTATCAAAACCTCTGTAATTCTGGTTTGCAAACATGCCAGAGGGTAAAAGTAAGAGTTGAAGTTTTGACCAGTTACACAAAGCCTTATTTGTTGAAAAAAAGGCAGACAGTGTTCATGACTCACCTTGTCTTGAAAGTTTGGATTGGATCCAATGCTACAGAGAAACTGAACCACATCCACATGCCCATACCGAGCTGCCACATGGAGAGCGGTCTCCCCAGACTGCAATTACAGGAGAACATGCCAGTGTAACTTCCTGTGTCACGCCATTGTACACACTGCCTGTACACCGTGCACAGCCTGAATGCCCTGAATCCTGCATGGAATGCTCCTCCCGCTCCGCTGCCCAGCTACACAGCTCCATCAGCAGAGCCTACAAACTGGTTGTACATGACAGACACACCACTACCTGGCAGGTAGGTTATTTATTAAAAGGCCTCATTTTTCCAGAATTTATTTTCCTGCTTTATGTATATATCTGTTCCAGATCACAGCCAGGATGGGATTTCTTAGCAATATGAGGAGGAAGCTGTGTGCAATTGTGTTGAAACAGATGTCCCATCTCTATTCTTAACATTTCCATACGCTCCCCCCTGCCCTGTTTATTCAAATCTAAGGAGCTGGCCTAACATATTTGTTTACCCTGGGCAATTTTAGTCACTATGTTTAACTATTTGCAACACTTTCTTTTTTGAAATTATATAAAACAGAAATGGTATTTTTATTAGGAGAGTAGCCTCTTTCTTAGTAGCCTTATCAGGATTCACACAACAATTTTCCTAATGTACCTTGCCTCGCATTAGTTCCCTCAGCAAAGTAAACTATGTTTCACAAGTGTAATTTCTTCTGTACTGGAGCTTTGGCTAGTATAAAATCATTGCTATGGTTCAGAAATTTAACAGCAACTGGTTTCTAGAGTATATGTTACTCAAATAACACTACCAAAGACAAGCTAAGTGCTCATCAGCTATAAATTGTTAGGCTTCTTATACTCAACTTAATAACAGTCAAATTTACTTGTCAGACAAAATTGATTTTCAATCAAGACGAATGAAAAACTGAATCACGATTTCACCCTGAGTACCAATGAGAAATCAAGTCTTCAAGTGAAAATTAATTTAGTTTTGTACTTCCCCACCTACCCACCATGTACTCACCACATTTAACATGCACACTTGGATAACATTTGTCAGGAAAATAATCAGCACATCCAGCTACTTTAAAGCTCTGTTATCACAGCCCTATATGTCAAGTTGGAAAACCACACTAAAAAAGCCAGTTAAATGCTTGGAATTGTGGCACAGCTGAAAACCATTTCAATTTAAAGACCTCTCTCTTTACTAAGATAAAGTCATAGGAAATGGCCATCTATGTAAATAAGGAGTTATTTTCTTACCTTATCTTTAATATCCAAAGGACATTCATTATCACTGAGAAATTTCAGAGTTTCTATATGTCCATGTCGAGAAGCCCAATAGATCGCATTAGATCCAGCCTGTCAAAAATATTTTATTTCAGATGTTATTGATTAAATTAAAATCCTAATTCTAGATTTTCAGCTAAGGTGCATGTGGGCTTAGATGTACAGACACACTGAAAAGCTATGCAAGCTTATATGAACACATTCACTTAAGAAAAATATTCAAATTGATTCAACAACCCTACATGCCAACAATGACAACAAAAACCTCTCTATGCATAATGATTAAAAAGATTACTAACTGTTTGCAAGGATAATCCTCTTCTCCCTTGTTAGGGAGTTCTTTGGAAAGAACAGTCATGAGATATATACCTTTCTTCTGCTTGCTTTACCATCTATTAGATGGAGAAGAAGACAGTTCTTCAAGCCTGCTTTAAATGAATTGTTACAGCACATTTGGAAAAAAAGCTTATTGCAAAGCATATCCTCCATCAAATATGAATTTTAGTTCAATAATCCCCATGGCTAAAACCTTCATTTATCATTCTATATTAAATAAGGTTCACCATTGTCTTTTAGGGCAAGCACTAATTTGATCTAATTGAGGTGGTTTTGTAAGCATGAACTACATCATCAAATTAGTATCATTCATATTATTTCAGCTAATAAAGTGATGGAAATCAGGGAATATGTAAGAAATTACACTGATAAAAACTTTTGGTTTTGCTGTGGAAGACAGAAAACATGTTCTACACCTCAAAGTTTTTAAATTCCAATACCACTTGGTCTGAACTGCTTGTCTCCTGCTAACTGTACTAAAAACCTTACAAAGAACAGCTGAAAAGCAGAACCCCAACCTTATCTTGAATATCAATACGAGAGCCACGCTTTAAAAGCAACCGAAGCATCTGAATGTTTCCACAGCCAGCAGCAATCAGAAGTGGAGGTGTTCCATGCTAAACAATGAAATACAAGCAAGAATGATATAATTAATTATTGAAGGATTAAGAAAACAGTGGAATAGAAGGCAGGCATTGAATAGAATTTCTAGATTTCCATTTTCATATTAAGTCTTCAAAAAATATTGTATGAAAATAATTTATCCCTTTGTTAAAAAAATTTATTGCACAACAATTCTCCATATTTTTGAGATGAATTAATGGTATATCATACAGTAGATTTATGCTTTTTAAATTAGGAATATTAATGTTAAGCTCCTGCTAGCCTTGTTTGGCAAGAACTTTTCCCTGTGCAATCTCTTTGCAGCTACCACACCACCTCAGACACAAGCCATCAGCAACATCTAGGAAAGTGAAATGGGACCACCCATTGAAACAAAAAAATACAGTTATTTCAAAAATGGTTCAAGACCACATCACAGTAAAATAAGTACATTTTACTTCTCTACTACTCTTCATGAATATTTCTGAAAGTACTTGTAATGAAGGTCACTATAACCACGCAAAAAAGTGTGACCTTGTCTTGAACCATTTAGGAAATCACTGTATTTTTTGTTTTAATGGGCACTCCTATTTTGCTTTCCGAGATGTTGCTGATGCATTGAAATACTGCAGTGGACAAGCAATTTCATTACTGAAAATGAACACTGCCATCTAACATGTTCACTTCTGCAGTTTGCAACTTCTGTTTCTAACAATGCTTTTCAAAGTCAGTTTTAGCAGTCTGGTTATTCTTAGGTATTCTGCCATCTTCATCGGCCACAAAAAACAGCAGCTGTAACCAAGAGTGAAGCTGATATTTGATACACCACAGTTCCTGACCATAGATTTGAATTATACTTTTGAAATGTCTAGGAAAAAATCCTGGTTTTGGCTCCATTTTTAATGTATTTTGAGAGGACTGAACACAAAGCATATGAAATTTTTTCCTAGAAAAAAGGCAGAATTTTTTCCTATTCCCTTGCCTTTTCATTTCAGGTGTTACATTTCTATTTTACAACCACACTACTCTATTCAACAGGGTGGTAGTTAGTCCCCCACACTTTTCACACCTCAACATAGACCCACACTACCTTGTTGGGTTGATTGACATCGTAATTTGTCAGAGATCCCAGAAGGTGCTGTAATCCAGGAACATTGTCATCATTGATGGCATGAATAATAGCTTTCATCACAAAAGAATCTTCCTCATCCTTGCAATTAAATGTGAAAAAAGAAAAATTGTTAGCTTTAAGAAAAAAAATTGGTATCTAAACAGCTGCCAAGATATCAAAAAAAACCCCAAAAAACCCTAAATTTTTTAAAATATTTTTTTGTAAAAGAATGCTTCAGCAGCAAGTTGACCCCTTTCATGAAGCATATGGCTAGCATATATGCATGTTACTTGGATACCCACACCAACACCCCCCACCATGTTTTCTAGTAAAATATGCTTCCCTCTTCTTCACACACAAACCTGTTACTCACTGAGATTCCACACAAGTTTCTTTCATTAGGTGTATTTTTTTTTCCTCATAGGAAATGTAGATTATAAATTTCAATAGAAGCAATACTTGTTTCTAATATGAAATTATGCTATGCATATATGTGACGATTAAAAAACCTAAGAGGCACATGAATACCAGCTGAACTATCAGGGTTTGTGCCATCCACAGGAGAGGTGCTTTGGTCCAAGCACTCAAATGGATCAGTTAAAAGTCTGGAACCTAAGTAATAAGCCTAGATACCTCTGCAGGTGTAACTTTATTTTTCTCCTCTGCACTAGAATTTCAAAGAGCTGAAATTCACAGAGCCCATTATTTGGATTGCTCTTACCTCCTCTCTCCTGAGGTTTCAGATTTTCTAGGACACTAACATTGGGCTACAAACCCTTCTGCTGGAATACAGGTGTGAAATGCTGATCCAGTGTTAAAAGGCATACAGATAGCTGAGGTGGGGGGGCGGTGCGCAGGGAAAGGAAAGCAAGAGGAGAACAAGAAGCACAGAAGCCAAAAGATAAGACGAGAAAAAGTGGAAATATGAGTATGGCGTTGCACAGGAGGGACATGGGGAAGACAGTATGCATGAAAAGGGTTTTGCAGAAATTTTGAAGCTTGATCCTACTAATGAACAGAAAATACGATATTCCCCAGCTCTAAACATATTAACACACATTCCTTGCTAATCATAGGGAATTTGTAGAGTCGGCTAAGAATGTTTTTGGATTTACAAGCATTTGTAATTACAAAACATACAGCAATTTCTCCTAACTACTCAACTCTAGTTATATCTAATACCACAAACTGAATACTGGCCAACTCTAAAGTTTCCTCCTTAAAAACTGCTTGTTGTGACACTGCTGTCTAGCATTCATTGGATTTAAAACAGTCTCAATTATTTTAAATATCTGGTGAAAATAAAAATTAATATAAGAATATTAATTTAGTTTACACAATGATGATATAAATGATGAGCAAAATTCAGATGACACTTTTTCACCATAAAATTGTTACAGTACAAAAAAATCCTCATGAATCAAATTTCAAAACCAAGAAATGAATTTTTGACACCAGGTATCAGCCTCAATACGGTAAGTTAAATTTCAAGGTTTCAAGATCAAGCTAGGGATAACTGACCTTCATAGCCTGAAAATCTGTTTCTTCCAAATTATAACATTAGTT
>VXBU01017963.1:56927-101366 GCA_013400315.1 Bombycilla garrulus | reverse complement strand
AAAAAAGAACTAAAACCAAAATCCATAATCCTAATTTTTATTTCGGGTTCTTTTTTTTCTCAGAATTTTGTCAGAAGGTGCCATTTCCCCTGAAGCATCTACGAAACTATTTACAGTTCGATAACTTCTTTCTAATGGCTGAGCTTTCCCCTGTCTACATAAACTAGCAAAACACAACTTCGGCCAAGATCTGCATGAGGACTGATTTGTGGCTAGAATTACAAAGGACTTTAATGGATGTTGCTTACAGTTGTCGAAGTTTTTATCAGTTCAACACACCTTAAGATCAAAGTGGGCTATTTGCAGAGAGTGGAGATACTGAACACCATTAAGTATCTGTTTGAGAAATTCTGTGGCTTCCTCCTCCGTGAGAGATTCTTTTTCAGCTAAAAAGTCGAAGAGCTCCCCACCTGCAACACTTGGAGAGTAGAAGCAGAGTTACTGACAAGCTTGCTTTAATCAGGGGGTTACTTTTAGTATAGCTGTCCTCAAACCTTAAAAAGCCTTGAAAAGGATCCAGATGATTTGTTTCAAATATCACAAAAAATAATGAAAATTACTTAATTCAATACCCAGAAGAGTTAGTAACTCACTCCCTTCCCCTGAAAATAACACAGTAAAAAGAGTCCTACTTTCAGACAAAAAAGAGTTTAGAAAACCCAAACAAACATAGCTAACAGTATTTAAATTTAAATGAAGTCAAAGCCTCCTACTCTCTGTATGCACATTTAAAAGAATATAATTAAATATGAAGTACTGATACTCAAAGCATACTAACATAATGGGCTTAACATTATCTAGAAAACAAAACATGAATTGGCTTATATCGAATTTCTACAGCCTCATTAAAAAAAGTAAAAATAAAGTTTATTTTGAAATATTTATTGGCAGCTGTCATGCTATTTAGTTTCTAAACTCTCCAGAACATCCAATTCTTTGAAAATAGAGTCTGTTTTTGAAATACCATATTACCTCAGCATCTATATTGTATTTGTACTCTAACATGGTGATACCTTTTCTACAATGAAATGCCCTTAAGACTGTTTTCAGCAAGTGTTCTAGCCCCACAGCAGAAAGAAAAGAGTAAAGACAGGGTACACAAGTGTGGGTGCTGACAGTCTGGTCATACAGAGAAATCAGCAACTTTTCCAGGCTGTCCTGAGAAGTTGTGAGAAAGTGCAGAGAAAGAATTAAAAACAATAATCTGCACCTGCTGCTTGTACATGAGCTATGTGATGTTTGTCTTGGGATGTTTTTCAAGAGGTTGTTATTCTTCTTTCACCAATGGGCTGAGAGGTGTCGCTTGCTAACGTGTTGGCCCGTGTGAATCTACCTAACAAACTCATCTATAAAAAGGACGAGTTTTTCTTAATAAATGCTTCTTTTGCCTTCTGATCTATTGCCGCTGAGTTAACTCTACAGCGACACATAAGCACATCTGGATTTTTGCATTTGAAAGAGAGAGAGGAATAAAGAGAAGATGACCCTCTTCTCAGCTCAGTTAAGCAGCTCTTGACTCAGTCAACAGCATAAAGAGATACTGAAGTGATAGGAAGCTGAATTAATAGAACTCGTTTCAGCTGAAGGACATATGACTGCCCACTGTGGCAAACTACTTTTCCCATCCGAGAAAGCATGGGTATTACTTAGAAACATCTTAGAGACTTTCCAAAATTAATCATAATACCCCCTGTGTTTTTCACTGTAATGATGTTAAAACAAATTCAGAAAGTGTGCCCTAATTTTTATTGCTTTTCTGCAGGGAAAGAAAATAATCTGTTCATGATTTAAAGCTCTGCTTTTGAAATATGAGGTAGTGATTAACATATAGCAATAGGTAAATAGTTCGGGCAAATTTCTGGAAATACATCTCACTTCTTTATCATGTCTACTTTTTAAGAGACTTAATCTGCATTGTTGTAATGCAAATTGCATGAAAAGTGTATTTTAATGAGTTCTTGGAGCTTTCATTGAGCTGCCTGGACAATAATGAGAGTATTGTTTTGGGTATTATTTGTGTTGTGTAATATTTTCTGCATGAAAGCAATTATTGAAACAAAGTGCCATTAAAACATAAGAATTATAAACTGTAAGGATGAGAGGTAATTTTAATGATTTTTTGTTGTTGTAGAGACATTAAAATAGAATTCCTAATGATTAAATCCAACTTGTTATTTTACAGAGACTGGTCAGAAGTGTCTTCCAAATGGACACACATTCTCTCATTGTTTTTTTCTGACTAAAAAAAAAAAAAAAAAAAAGAAAGTATTTTTAGGCTAACGTCTGTATTTCTGCAGCACTGCACTGAACAGTGACATTCATTTCCAGTTATTGGGCTAAAGGCCTTAGCATCATGTGAAGCTTGCTTCTACATGTTTACAAGTGGATGTTGTTGTGTGGCTGCAGTTGTTGTGTGGCTGTAAACTGGAGCACAGCCTTGCCACATGGAGCAGGCAGACTCACTGCGGCTACTGCCGTGGGCAGCTGGGGCCAAAGCAGCCACAGCAAAACCCATCACATGTATGCACTCAGGACGGTTTAGGCCACACTCACTGGGGCAGCTATCCCCAGTTTGGGGAACCAGAGAAGATAGATCCTCAGCTGAGGAGGAGCTTGTAAGACTGCACCAAAAGATCTCATCTGGTCCTGTTTTTCAAGCAGCTGGAAACCCTGCAAAAGAGCAAAAGCTCCTGCTGGAGCCTAAATAATTGATCAGCCATCACAAACACAAAAAAAGTACTCAGGAAGGCATTTGCAACAATGGCCTCTCCAAGCACTGTGCTCTCCACTCTGCAGTCTCAAACACCCAGGTGGTGTTAAGCTTCATGGCTCTTGTTCTTATTCCGTTGGCATTTTAAAGACATGTAGTCCGTGAAACTTAATAGTCATTTATGATTATCACTGATTATATACATTCTTTATAGATCCCCTGAAAAAAAGATTTAATTCCTAAAGTTTGCAACTTTTCGAGATATCTGTATTTGTATAAAATGGAAAGAGCCTCTTTAGTTTCTTCCTATCTGCAATTATTGTGTTTCTGTACCACTGAGTACTATTCTTCTGTCTTTACCACAGGTTAATTGTAGTGACATTTGTTTAACAACACATCATAAGCCTTATAATTGTGTGCAGTAAAACGTTATTTGTACTTCACAGGTAATATATCTAGGGCTTGCAAATCTAAAAATTGAGGGTCAGAGATGGTACAAGACTTGAAATGCTTCTTTTTTTCTTTTTTAAAACTGAAAGTTCATTAGCAAAAGTGGTAGATCTTTCCAATCTGTTGTGTGCTTCTTTGATGTTTAAGTACTGTTACCCTAAGTGTCTTGGCAGCCCTTGCTGAATGAGTAGGCGAGTGAGGAGGGACAAGCTGTAATGCACTCAAAGTGTTGTTCCAGAAGCAGCTGTACTTCTGTGGGACTTCGTTGTGCCCCCTCATGTTACACATCTCACTCTCGATGTCTAGGAGGAGGTCTTGTGTGGGAGAAGGGGGCCATTGTGAATTCTGCTGCTGGAAACTCCTCAGCTGTGGGGGGCGAGCTCTGGAAGCCGTGTTCTCTCCTCGGGCGCTGCCATAGCTGGCAAGCACAGTGCCCATCTAGCTGCTCCTGCTGCTTACTTATGGTAGGGACATAAAGCATGAGAGAAAAAGGGTTTTTATAGCAATGATGAGTGAAAAGTTATACTAGCATGCCTAAGGAACTTCACCTGGAAGCTCAGAAATGCCTGGCTTCCCAGAAAGGTCCCTATGTGCCATCTAGCCTCCAAGGGAGGCCCTTCTCACACGTGTAAAGCAGTGACCTATGTCCCCATGTGTTTTTCAGCTTCCTCTTCATGCATGTCAGGAGACTGCATATTCCTTACCCTTTTGCTGACTCAGGAAGATCTGATATTAAGTTCTACTACCATGGGCATACAAAAACCTATGGTATCACTGCAAGGCAATCTTCAAGTGAGTTATGGAGGGTTAATACAGGTCCACACTGAACATATTTTACAAGTTTGACTTCCACAATTAATTGACTGAATTACAATGTCCTCAGATTTATCAGCAGAGCTGGGTTTCATATGTTTCATGGTTGGATTATATATGTAGAATAACCAGATGATCTTGACTAGACTTCCAGATATCACAGATGAAGAAAATGGGTTAGAAGAAGCCAGTACAGACACTGGCTGTGTAAGCTACTGCGGCCTTCACAAGCCTTCTAAAACTGTTGGGTTGTCAAGTCTAGTCCTGTGCCTTAGCCAATGTAACAGATTCTCACAGTACATAAATGTTGATCAGAGTAATCTTCAAAAATGGAGCCAGAAGGCAGGGAGAGAGCCCCATTCCACCATTGTGGATATCCCATCTCACAAACACAAGCAGTGTTAATCTAAATAAGAAGGCACAGGTAATTCCATACCTCGACCCTTTTGACTGGTCTTTTTGAACATCACCTACTACCAAGAAGTACATGGTTTCCACCTCCATTACAATGAGCCCTTGTTTCTAAATTAGCTTTGGGGATGCTGATGCACAAATACTCTGCTGAAATCTGACTAAAACCAGGCCATTGCATGGCTTTCCCAAGCCATACAAACTTCATCCCAGCCTGCCTTTGGGCCTCTACAGACGGGCCCACACAACCAACATCTAAAAGACTGATGCCCCAGCCACCATATGGATAAAGATGCTTCCTGAAGTGAGTGGAGGCAAGAGGTTCACCAAGCACTTCACACAAAGGACTTTGGAGTATCTCTACCTGGTATCCCCAGGAAACATAGAACTTCTCTCTGTCCAGTTTCTCAGTTTGCTGGTGGGAATTACCAGACAGCTTCCAGATTAGGTCTTCTCTGCCCTAAGACAACTCAACTGCCAAAATGCTGCTCTGTAAAGGACGGACAGCAACCTATACCCATTCAGATTAGCAGAGAAACTTGATTACAGGTCAAGTCACAGTTAAATTCCTTTATGGCTGCATATCCTCATGTTCACTTTCATACACTGTTTTCCTCTAAAGCATTAATTCTTTAATGTTTCTGTATAAAACCTTTCTGTTTATGTTTAAGTCATAATTTTGCAGTCATAATATGTTGTTCAAATATTGTGCTCAATAAAATAAAAGTTTGTCCTTTGTGGCAGTTACATCTTAATTCCACCTAATTCTAATGTATTATTGACCATGTTGCAACACAGAAAGTCATAAGGAGTGAGTAAATCTATTTCATCATTATAACATGACCTTTTATATTGTTTTAATGTAGCAGAGCCCATGTTTTTAGAAGTATTTTGCATAAACACTTTCACTAAGAGCAAAGCTGATGTTTTTTCACTGATACTTCTAGGCAGAAGTGCTAGCTTTCCTGAAATGAGAGAAGAAAATTAAAGCTTTCAGCTGACTGCATTCTTTCTTATAAAATGCAATAGTGGTAAATGCATTTCCCAGCCTTCCCAAAGGAAGGTTGACAGATGTGATTGCAACCCACACACATCCCTCTGGGAAATAAAATACATCACGCCCATGGAAAAAGGATTTCTGGATAGTGCTTTTGCAAGTTGCCAGCCTTTCTTAATTATGAAACAGAACTATCACCAGATCTCAGAGGAAGTCATTATGGGAACCTACTCAGAGAACTTAGAATCAATTAACCTTCAAAATCAGCATGGTCACCTTGTAATGACTCAGTCATATGCTATGATCACACTGCTTATTATGCAATAGCACCTAAATGATAATTAATGATTATCTAAGGATTCCTAATGAATTTTTAAAACTGCAAATGAACCCTAAGATCTAGCTCCAAACCCCTAGAAGAAACATTTATCTTGCTTAGATTTCAAAACAACATAAACTAAGTTAAATAAGCGTGCTATAAATTTATTCCAGTTTTAAAACAGATACAATCTGATAAATTATCTGAATTCTTCTCTGGTCCAAACATTTCTTCTGTCAGCTTGTAAAAGAAATATTTTCCCTAGGGATTCTGTGGTCAAATGTGTCTTGTATGACAGCTGGTCATGCAGTTGTCAGCCCAAGACCAGATTCATATATTATTACTTCTATTTTATGTAAGAATAAGGGGGTTTACATCCACTTCATTTCACTGCCTTTATGAATCGTGCAGTTACCAACCCACTCCTCAGAAGTACAAAGCGTTCCAAACATTTTTAAACAGCAGAACAGAGCTGCTAGCTTATCAAATTACCTACTGGTTGAACAACATTGCACTTCAATTTCTCTTTATCTACCTACCAGAAAAATGAGGACATGTTCCAACCAGCATCACAATGCCTTTTCATTTTCATTTGTCCATCTTCTATTAGAGACAGTAACTGTCATGAAGTTGTCTAAATTCTTCAATTATACTGAACAAGAATCATTGGTCTCAATGGCCAGCCAGAGCCCATGCACCAAAACCAGGACTATAATTTAAGCAGTTAAGTCCTACTACAGGGAGAGGGGGCCTGAACACTCCTGTGAATCTTTCCTGAACTCAAACACCACTGGTTAGGTTTTCATCACTGAAGTTCCTGAAGTGCCCAGAGTCTGGATACGGCAGGTCCAGCAGACTGCCTCAGTATTTTGACCTCACCTACAACATTCAAATTCAATATATGAGGAGCATTCAGGTTCAGCAAACAAGAGGGGCAATGATTATGCTCAGAGACTGAAATCAGTTCCCCCTTTGAGACATGCTCACTGTGCGGCAGAGTCACACCAGCTCTAGAGCCTGTCCTGCCAGCCCTGCAAAGCCTTTGCTCTAACCCGTCTACAAATTCTCTGTGCATCTATCTGTGAGCCTGGAATGTAGGATTTTGAAATCCAAAGGTGGCACAAGATCTATTAATTAGTGCCATAGGGTTTGCTAACCATAGGGTTTATATCCCAGAATCACNAAATGGGAGAAAATGGGAAAAAATCTCAGAGGTATTTCTACAAAAAAACCCCTAAAAATCAAAGAAACCCTGTGAGGAGTTCAAGCTTCTCTAGAAGGCTATAACTCTATTCCTGAGCATAACTGTAAAAAGTTAAATTAAAGCCCTAGTAAGATAGAAGGGGAATTTAAAGAGTTCATAGTTATTTGCTCTTATTTACTCTTCAATGATCAATTAATGAAATTGTCATAATTTTTACACAAGGATGTATCATCCTCTCCTTGCACTGTTCTGTTTTGATTAATAATATCAAGCTACCAACAAAGTGAAAACTCAGAGACAGTGTGATGCACAGGACTAAGTTTAAAAGAAAGTTTATGGTTTCAAATGAAGCATAAATCCTAGTATTTAATGCACAAATACTTCTAATACTTTCAAAGCCTTCTATTTATTAAAAACTTATAAAATAGATAAACATCACTCAGAACCATGTAACAACAGATAATCATCTTAAATTAGATTTCAAATTCAGAAATGAAGTTATGTTTTTTGAAGGCAAAATTATGAATACCTAATTCCATCCACAACTTCCATGTAAAAGTAGTCAGGTATTGCTATCAAGCCATTTAAAAAAAATACCACCTGCATTGCTTTTGTAAATTCTAAGAAATGACTATGCAACATAGGATGAAAATATTTTTTTTTGTGTTGCAGCAAGAAACCATAACCTAGGGTTCACAAAGAACCACAAACTGAGCATATTTTATGTCTGCAGTCTAAATAAAGACATAACAAAGTGGAAGAGAAAATAAAACGGAAGGGAGAAATTATGCATACAAGGCCAAAAAAAGGGGAACCAAGTAGGTGCAAAACATGCTTGAGGAAAGAAAATAATTATCACTGTGCAGAGACATCTGTGTTTTCTAGTCTGTGAAGTCTGAAAAAATGATGGCTTCAGCAGAGCTCACTAGAAATAGCTTAGTACTGCTAACATATCACGGACTCGAATCACTGCAGCTGGATAAAAAAACTACTATGAAATTCTGACTAATTCAATTATTGGTGTGATAAAAGCAAAAAAAAAAGTTCCATAAATTAAACGTTTCATAGAACTTAGGGTTTTTTTGGTAAATCATTTCCTGATATAAGGTAGTTGAAAGAAAAACTTCCAAATATCTATGTGAATAAAGTAACTGTGTTTTGTATTTGGTGCTATGAGGACCTACTTGGCCACTGCAATAATTAACCAACTGCCCACATATCCCTGCATATAAATCATGACCTTGAATAGAATTAGAGAACGGTTTGCATTAGAAAGGGCCTTAAAGATCAAGTTCCAACTTCCCTGCCATGGGCAGGGTCACCTCTCACTAGACCAAGTTGCTCAGAGCCCCATCCAACATGGCCTTGAGCACTTCCAGGAATGGAGATCCAGAACTTCTCTGGGCAACCTGTCCTAGTAGCTCACCACCCTCACAGTTAAGAATTTCTTCCTAATATCCCAGTCGACCGTCTTTCAGTTTGATGCCATTTCCCCTTGTACAGTGAATTTCCCACCTCTGAGAAACTGCTAATTAGTAAGGCAGAAAAATTTTTAGGAGGCTGTATGCAATATAGTAAACCTCTTGCTGAAGCAGAAAATAAAAATCAATAGTGAGCAGGCCATAGAACCTGTTGCCCCGGGAATGTGCATGTTGATATATGGCAACAAAAGGGCAGATGCAGTTGCTCAGTTACACAAAATTGTGTGTCTTTGTGGTATACTGCCTCATTATTGTAGTCAGAACAGAAAACAAATGCCAGGAAATATACTATATTCTAATCAGAATGGAAAATGGACACTTAGAGTAGATCCTACAGATAGCAAAACAGGTTATTTAATGAGATTTCAGCTTTATTTCTGTTCATATGAAATTGTCCTCTAAGAACAAAGATTGTCAAGAGGGTAGATCCGTAGGAAAAATGTGAATATTAGAACATCAGAGAGAAATTATTACATATTTAATGTCTAAGCATGCAATTAAAATGACAATCTTGTCTTTTTAATAGCTTTATGTAACATCACAATGATTTTGAGAACTACAAAACTTTGTAGCAGTTAGCATATTCAGGTTTACGAAGGGATTGCTAATGTCACCTTTTCCACTTTCACTGTCTAAATAAATAAATGCATTACCTTTGTGATATCCAAAATGACACTTCTTCAACCTGAAAGACTCACAAAGCACTTTGAAAGAAGTGAAAAAAAAAAAATCTCTGATTGAAATCCCTGTATAGGGATTGCTCATCTTGCAAAACAATTACCTAAATTGCAATGTAAATAATTTGCTGAGCTTCATGCCATCAAGCTTATGAAATATGCAGATTGTCATTCTTCTGCTCAATAGACAGTAATGGGTACACACTGACACACGCACAGCAACCTTGCTGCTAAAAGAGCTCCTATTCCATGTGCAAAGTGAGGGTGCGTAGAGTAGTCCCATTCTTCCTACCACTGCCATGATTATCAAGTCTCCCTCACAGCTTTCAAGTAGACACTGGCCTGAATTCATCTGGACAGATTTCAGAGCAGAAGGAGCTGCAGAAGCAACAGTACTCTGACAGTAAGTTTAGAGAGCAAGAGAACACGAGAGTTAGCATTGAGCAGAGAGAGGAAGAAGCATCCCACTAATTTTGCTGCATATTCATGTCACACTTCAAAGAATTCTGAACAAAACCCAGAAATAGTAAGAATATATGGAACTTTTACTTTATACAGGATGATAATTTAGTTTGGAAAGAAATACTTATTTAAATTATCCAAATTTGGCAAACTAACACAAGCATGTATAACTGGAACTAAAAAAAACCCAAGCCAGAAAACAACTATTACAATAAACCATCACATGCTGGACTAGAAGTGTAAAAATATGTTTGCATAAGCATAACAAAGTAGTATCATGCATATACAGACCATAGAAAAAATGGAACTCCAAAAGCTACTTCCCAGTTCTTTTCAAATCTATACAGTAAATCTACATTTTACTGAAACCATGCAACACTGACGTATCTTTATGAAGTGGAAATACCATTTATCAAAGCCAGTAAACAGGAAGACAAAACCTATATAGGAAAAGTCACATGAACAGCCAAGAAAAAGACACAAGTGCTGCCCAACATTCTGGTACCAAGTCTTCTGCTTGCATGAAATTCTTACTCTAAAACATGTTAACTGATATTGAGCAGGTATGGCAATAATAAAGCACCAGGCATGCCATCTGTGCAAAGATACACACATTCCAGCAGGAGGCACTGACAGCTCTTAACAGGTGTCTAATACTTAACTCCTACAATTGCAGTCTTTGAAGAACTGAAAGTCAGACTTGAGAAAATGCAGAAGTAATCTCTGCTGACATATTTACCTCAATGTACTAGCAATGACATTGGATGAAAAACTGGGAACTAAACCAGTATGAAACAGTGTGAAAGTTCAGTTCTCATTTCAGCAAGAGAGAACTGGGAAAATTCTGTTCTGTTTATGGGTTAGAAAATGAGAAAGCTGAGGCCACTTTGCACCAATACAAAACACAGTAAAATTTGCTGAACTAATCTCCACTTGGAATCTTTATTTTCATGTGTTCTGATCTTCAAATCACTTTATTGAGTTCCAGGCTATTCTTCTGGATCCATAACATCAACAGTGATTAAAGTAAAAAGCAGACAAAATAAATCCTAAATATGCTAATTTGTTCTAAACTTTGTAGTGCATTTGGAGTGAAAAAATAAGTGTAGAAATCAGGAAGCCACTGAGTTAGAAACACAACACTGAGTTAGAAATGAAGATTTCTAAGGCCATTATTTGTTTTCTCTTGGGGTGATAAGGAACTTCCATTAAATCACTAGAATTCTCAAAGTATCTGTTTTTAAAAACCAGAGAAACAAATATTCTCCTACTCATCCATGGGTTCCTCGAGTTACTTACAGCTCCAGAATGAGAATGACATCCGTCTTGCTCTCATAGACATCATGAAGTGTAATCACATTAGGATGTCGAATCTCTTTTAGGATGCCAACTTCTCGCTCAATATCTTCCCGGCTTACTCCACGACGGCTGGATTTTGTTCTCCTTTTCTTGACGAATTTTGCTGCAAACTGCTGACCAGTGGTTTTCTCGCGACATTTTTTCACTACGGCAAACTGCCCACTAAAAAAAAAAGAGAAAGAGATATGGGATGAGGAGGGTTCAGTTCAAGAAAATTTAGAGTTAAGAGTAGCCTGTTTTAGTGTGGTGGGGGAAATCAGCTTTTAACTCTGCTCAGCCTAAGTACATTACTGCTTTTTATGCCATCTAGAATAATAAGGGATTTTTTTGAAAAAAAAACTAGAAGAGGCAGGAAAGGTAATCTAAGATATGGCTTTCACATCAGACAACTGTACACATTTTAGCACATCAGTAAGTAAAAGGTAACACCTTATCAGTGAGGACCACTAGATTTTTGACAAATATGTGCACTGGCAATTACTGGGCAAAATTAATGTTTTCTGGATTTCTTTTCCCATATGCTTGTTGAATATTTTTCTTTGTTCTGCAGTTGGGAGGATTTACAGTTTCTTACAATCTACAAAATTTGTCAATATTCACTTTATTCTATCCTCAAGTTCTGTTTTTTTATAAAGTTTTTAAAACAAAACTGGGCACTTGTTTCCTTTTAAAACAAAAGTGACACTGCTTTGGATTTTTGGAGCACTGGCAAAATACAGTAGTATCAAGAATTACAGTTACTCTATCATCTTGTTAAGCACAAGTTTGAAGATGAGAAAAGTACCGAGGCACTGAGAAACAAAACCCATGTTTGTATTACAAATCAGAAGAAACTCAAGGAAGCTGCTGACTCCAGCGCACTATCATAGATGTACTAGCCTGCTGTTGCTGGCAGTACACACTGATCCAGATCAAAAATCTCAAGGAATAAAGACAGAATAGGAGTTCTAAAACTGTTTTTTTAAGTTTCCCTAATCTCTCATTCAGGATTCTCAGAAAATCCTGTTCCTTCTTCTTTCACCATATGAAGGAACCACAGAATTACAGATTGATACTAATGAGAACGTTTTTTGAAGTTAGCCTATCCAGTTAACTGAAGAAGAGCTGCTCTCTAAAGCTGACTTAGAACAGCAATTAAATCAGAGCTAGCTCTAGTACGTTTGACTGCTTGAACAGGCATGTAGCATTCAGAGCTACACATTTCATGCCACCATTACTATGCTGATCCCACACAATACCCTGAGTGACACACTGTCTTGAATTGGGACATGCAGTTGGGCAAGGCTAAATGACTGTCACTCGTAAAAGGGCAGGGCAAAGACAGGACCTCTCATGTGAACTCTTAGAAAGATAGTCTAGAATAGCCACCACACCTGGGAAATTTTTGAATTGAGCCATGGGTAGTGAGAGAAGTAATCTTTGAGAGAAATCTCAAGTGAACTGCCCTAAGTTGAGATTTAGATTTATTTTAGTGTGATCATCGCCAGTCAAGTTTCATTCTTCATTGTTTACTGAAATCAATTCATGAACTTGTGAGAAGATGTTATGTCGCATGAAAAATAACTTTGACTTAAATTCCACCCACCCCCAATTCTGCACAAAGTTTTCAAGGATCCGATTTGCCATACAGGGACCCCCCACATTATTATTACAAACTGCAGTGGACAGAGCAGTGTGTCAGACCTCACCATACTCTCTTCTCCATCACACACAGACTGGAAACTTGCCCAAACTTGGCCTGCTACTGTCATCAGAGATGCTCTTTGACATGTAAGACATTCATATCTGAGAGCACAGACCTCTGGAATTCCTGTGTCATCCTAAACTGGTAGCAGAGAGCTAGATAAGGTGTCCTAAGTCAGCCTTCTCTGCCTGGTTCAGTCCAATTTCACAAAAAACTGAGTTTGATCTCAAAGATCTGAGCAATTTTGTACTGCCTGAGGTATTTGCACTGCTGAATTTAAAGCACAGCCTTTTTGGCTCTTGCTTCCAGAGAGAAAAGTGATGGTCTTACACTCTCCCCCACAGCATGCACATCTCCAGAGATACAAAGCTTTATTTAAAAAGCAGTCAGTTTTGCAGAAAATTCACTGTCACTGTAGAGTTAACTCAGCAGCAATAAAGACTCCATAGATCAGAGGGCAAGGGAAGTGTTCATTAAGAAAAAATTTGTCCTTTTATAGATGAGTTTGTGAGGTAGATTCGTATTGGTTAACAGGTTAGCAAGCAACGCCCCTCAGCCCATTGACAAAAGATGAACAACAACTTGAAAAACATCCCAAAACAAACATCATGTATCTCATGTACAAACAGCAGGTGCAGATATTGTTTATAACTCTTTCTCTACTCTCCCTCACAACCTCCCAGGATAGCCTGGGAAAGTTGCTGATTTCTCTCTCTGACCAGGCTGTCAGAATCCACAATTCACAGTTTCAGAGAAACAACAAAGTGGAGTAGTAGACAGATGCAGACATCATCACAACTCCAAACAGCTACTTAAGCTCACAGATCACAATGAAATCAAAAGTTGCTGTTTGTCTTTTAATCACCTGGCTTGATTTCAGGCTAGAAGTCTAAAATGCCTGACAGAGGAAGAAAAATATTTCTGCTTATGATTCATGCATAGGCTTGACTGCTGCATGGCTAACCACTTTCTTATCCATGCTCAGCCTCTAAGTTTAGCAAAAAGCTATGCTTCACTATGGAAAATCAACAAAAACGAAAAAGAAAAAAACAAACAAAAAAACCCAAAAAAACAAACAAACAAACAAAACAACAACAACAACAACAAAAAACCACATACAAAACAGTCTGATACCCAAGAATATTTAATTATAAAAGTTGGTGGGGATTAAGAGTTGTCTCTATTTTACTGACATTATGATTTTTACATAGTATTATTCATTTTTGAATTACATAATTTCCCAAAGCCACTTCATGCTTCCAATGCCTTTAAGGCTAAGACTGTCTAATCCTATTTTGGCAATGGGTCAACTATGATGTTACAGAATGAGGTTGACTTCCTAGAACAAAGGGGGCTACATAAGAAAAGTATATCTCCTCTCTTCTGAGATATGTAATTTAATTTTTCAGTCTTTCATTATTTTCTCTGTCTACAACATCCTGTTGGAAGGATGCCCTGATCTATGACTAGTCAATACAAAAGTGTTATCAGAAGTCCAATACATTGTTTTAAATACATGACTTTAGAGACTGGTCTCATCCACGGTTTTATAGGACATGAAGCTCCAAAAATCTTTGACATTGCTCAAGACTGTGAAAGTTATCAACTAACAAGTATCTCAAGTAAGCACCAGTTATACACCAAATAACCTTATTGTTGCTGTTGTGGTATTTATTCAGGACTCAACTGCACAATTAGCTGTTTGTTATTAAACACTGTACATGCAGATCACACTTAAGCTGCAATCAAAGGGGCTGTTTCATGCCTGTGATCCCTAAGCCACACCATTTTACAACTCTCTTTAAACTCCCGTTTTAAAAGCAGAGGGGATGTATAAATCAAAAGGCCTTTACTGGGCTTCCCCTTCTAGAACTGCAGTGACAAGCTGCTATAAATCAGCTTTGCATAGGCTAACACTCATAGAATATCCAGTAATATCTTCCCATAGATCCTTACATTTTCAGATTCAGCATCCATTCATACAGCATCTTCAAAGCCAGAAAAGTCCTTTTGTTTTTTACATTCCCTTAATTTTGTAGGATTTAAAGTGTATGGAGTCAAAAAATTACTGCCATTTTAGAAGAACATTGCACTAACTACCCTGCACCCTCTCCATGAAGTAAATCAAAAATTTACACTTAGTAAAGTATCTCACATCAGACTTTTCCCACATAGCAGAAATCTGGTTAAACAGCAGGGCAGGATGACAGCTTGATGTAAGAACAAATACTTCTGCTAATAATAGTAATTTGTTTTGTGATCTTGTAATCCTTAACTCAACCAGCCCTTAATTGCTACCCTAAACCTACTCTGTGTGGGACACTTGGCATACATTCACATCCAGTGATTTTTCAGACTCACTTCAGAGCAAGTACTTACCCATTACCTAATCATAACATTTCTGCATCCTTTTTATATTGTGAGACACACTGCCCTTTACAATAAATATATCTATAAGCAAAAGTTATGCAGATAGGGGATAGAAGCACCAATAAAGCCCCTACATGTCAACTTTTACTGGTCCTTGCTTAGTGGGATCACAAAACAACTACTCATTAGCATGAATTAGGGAAGTTTTAAATATAGAGACATTTGGTTTAGAATCAAAAGGAAAATACACGAAAGTTCTTTCATTGTTTCCACAAGGATGATGACAGTGATTAGGGGTGGCAGACACCTGTACTCCTTCCCACTCCCAACCGTCTGCACCAGCTCTTCCCAGCTACTTTCTTCTGCGAGGAGTAAAACTCTTGCCCCAAGAACCTGGTGAAAGAGTTCTAACCTGGACACAGAGTTGGTCAAGTAACCCCCAGGGACCAATTTTCTGGTAGCTATTGCCACAACAGGTCAAGAATGGGGCAATTTTCCATGCCATCTTCTGAAGACTGCATTCCAAAGTTTAATGGGAGCAGGAAATAGGAGTAAGGAAAAGGCATTAATTTGTCATAAGATGCCTTGGTATGTTTGTGACACGTAGGAATTTTTCTCCTGTTTAAAAATTTGATATTCAGTACACAACTCTGAAAACACAACATACTGAGATTCAACTATTTTTACTATTTGTTTGACTATTACAATTATACTAATCCAACAGAAAGAGATTTACATAATACTACTAGATTAGCCTGTGAAAGAAACTGCAACTCAACCATGGGGCCACTTGTTTCCTCCAACAGAACACCTATCAGCATACTGTACACAATTCTGTCTCTCCTCAGAGATCTGCTGCAGGGAAGGCCAGTGGACCAGGGGCTATGCAGCCCCAGGAGCATCCCAGCATCAGTCAGCTCCGTCAGCAACCACTGCTATCCATTACTGCTGCCTGTGACCAAAGGCAGCTGACCTGCTTCTGCTGATAAGGTTAGTTCTCACAAAACTCACTGGTGAGTCAGCAGTATCCAAGTATTTTCAAAAGAAAAGGAACACTTGTCCACAAACCTGACCAATTGGTATTGTCAGGTATCCTTCCAAAAGGAAGGGCATCTATGTACCTGGAAGGAGAAGGAACTGGACACACCTGAAGCCTAAAAGTCACCATAAACTTGTTTCAGGCTGCACATAAACAGTTGCTATAAGAAAGGGCATGGTGGCCATAGCATAGCAGATGTAGTAATTTTGGAAGTCACATGAAAGAAGCAGTAGTAAAGAAAATAAAAAAGAGAAGTTAAACATGATACAATATTTAAGCTCAAGAGAAAATACTCCTCAAATGATATGTGAGTGACTAAGCAGAAAAACAAACCAGCTGCAAACTGATGGTGGACCACAGAGATTACTGTTAATAACTGGCTCTTTCAAGAACTGCTAGTACAGAAAAGCAAACATAAGGATTTACCTAGATCTGACTGTGGAACAATAAAAAGTTGAGTGTTGCAGGTACACAGGCAGGAGAGGAACACATGCTAGGCAATTGTGCAGTACATCTCCAACAGGTGCAGAGTTAAAATTAACTTGGAATTTATACCCGTCAATATAAATGCATGCTGATACACTTTCCTTAGAAATATTTTGGAAAAGCAGCAAGACAAAAAGAACACCAAGGAAGGGGAAGAAAAGGGGAAAATAAGAGAGACTTATAAAAAACCCAAGTGTACTGATACCTGGTGTTTCTGAGTTCTGATAACTCCCAATTTCTGAACTCCTTGTTATGCTCAGATGAATTTATACACTTATAAACACCACATAGATTAAATTATTTTTCTTTATTTATTTTGTAGAATAAATTTTGGTGTCTAATTACCAAGTTTCAAAAGTACTGTGATTCCACCATGGTGACTCAATGTATGTGATGCTGTTTGATTATCCTCCACTATGAATACATCAAATACTTAATTAAAGTTATTTTACCACAATATGTAAAGCATAAAAAATAATTCCTCCTTTATGTAATATTTTAAAATAAAAAACTCCCAACTTTCAAAATTGACTCTATTATTACTGCATAATTTCTTTAGATACCTTTTTTGCCTCTACAGATCAACTGAAACTTCTGTTGTACTACCTATTCAAATATAGTTGGAACAGTGTAACTGTTAACTTTAAAAAAATAGTAGCAGCATTTTAATAATATCTATAGCATGACAACATGAAGCTGTCAGAATTTGAGGTTTCAAGCGGTGTAAGAAGTAGGTGGGCTAAGTCAAATTTTTAAGCATATTTATAGACTAAACTACCTACTATAACTTTGTGTAACTGAAGTCAGGTTGCATGATGGACCAGAAAATAAAGAATTATAGTGTTGTGACTTAATAGCAGATGGCAATCAACTACCTCTTCCCAGCCCCTCCATGGTGTGATGAGGAGGAGAATCAGGAAAAAACCAAACAAAACTCAGAGGTTAGGATAAGAACAGTTTAATAGCTGCAATGTTGTAAAAAACCCCAAACTAATAAAACCAATGACAATAACAATAGCAATAGAAAGGAGAAGGTGAGAGGGTGAGAGAGAGAGAGAGGGGAGTAAAACCCAAGAGAGAGAAGCAATGCACAATACGACTGCTCAAGCACACACCAATGCCCAAATCAATCCCCCAGAAGTGAATGCCCCTCTCTCATGATAAACTCCCCCTGGATTATATATTGGGGGTGATTTTCATGGTGTGGTATAACACGGCCCAAAATTGGCCAGTTTGGGTCAGCTGTCCTGGCTGAGCAGATGCTCACAGCTTTTTCTGCACCTGCTGGCTGGCAGACCACGGGAAGCTGAAAAGTCCTTGCCTTAAGGCAAGCACTGTTGAGGAGCAACAGAAACCCCAGTGTGTTACCAACATTATTCTTATGCTAAATTCAAACCACAGCACTGTACAAGCTATTAAGAGGAAAACTAACTCTATTACAGCTGAAACTGGACACAAAGAGGTAGAGAATTTGTCCAATCTATTATTTTCTCTAGCATTTTAAAGCTTGTGCCCCATATTTTTGTGGTTTGGTGATTTTAAAAGCAAATCATAATGCCTTTTAGCTATGTATTTATATCCCGCAGAAATCCTCTTGTGCTGTCAATCTCAGCACATAACACTGATGAAATTGGAGGTTTCTGTTGCTCTGCTGATTTCTGTAATTTCATTAGGTTGCTAACAGACTTCTCTAGATGTTTGCTAAGCTTACAGTGATTTTCTTCACTGTTTTCAGATACCCAGAAGAGACACTAGTCCTAATGGAGGACATAAGAGCATGACAAAAAAATTTATGACAGATCTAAATAGGGTATCTCAGAAAAATAAATGCACTGTTTACTGGTTTTTATTATAATTTCTTAAATGTTTTGTATTGTTCCAAGTAGTATATGAAAAATTTTAGTGGAATGGTTATACTGGATATGGGGAGAAAGAGAAAAAGAGATGAAAAGACAAGAGACTAACTTTGCCTGTATGATGATATGCATGTGTATGCAATACTGAGTGCTATAAAGTGTTTTAATTCCTCACTGTGACAGTGGTTTATCATAGAATTAAACTGCTTTCTGTGCCACACATTTAAAAAGGTAAGTGCCTGTCATTGCCAAGGCTCCCTATGGAGCCCATTTATCCATTTATGGATTTAGTCAAGATCACATCTCACTGAACACAGCTCCTCAGTACAGTAATTAGTTAAGTGTGAGCAAATTAATCAGATGGCTCTGGCGGGCTCAGAGAGAAGGGGATGAAGAAAGACAACTACATACTCTATGTGGAAAGTAAGGCCAAGCATGCCTGTACAACTTTCAATGTCCCTTCCGCAGCAGCCTCACGTAAAGGATCAGCATCTGCTTGGGATTTTCTTATTCTACTGAGAGAACCACAATAAAGTTTTTCCAACATACTTAATGTCAGGCAAGTTACACAGTTGGAGCATGAATGCAGCCACACACCTATGTGCATTTGCTGAGCTGAGAAGCACTTATTAAATAGTATAGTCCACCAGGCAGAGATGAGGCTCAGCATTCTGGCAGTAAACATCAACTGCAGATGACTGAAGAATTCTTCACATTTACGAATAAGAAGCTTAGAAAAAATGCAATTTTGGGATTAGGCTGAATTTCATAAAGTAGAATAAAGCACAAGTTCCAGCCACTCTCTATGTACACACAAATATGCATAAGTATCTCTATATACATAATCATGAGATTTTTTTTAAAAACAGGATAAAAAATATGAATGGATGATATTTTGGGATTATTTTTGTTTACTGTTTATTTTATACACACTACATTATGAAGTGAATAGATATTTGATATATTTTATCATAAGAAGTAACTGAGTTTCTGTCCTTGAAAAGGGCTTTAAATAGAAACATAGCACCTTGAAAAATAAATTTAAAGTCAAAATGTCAATATTTTCATCCTGCTGCTGTAGTTCGTCTGAAGGCTAATGCATAGCCCTTGCCAAGTATGGCTGCTGTGTAAGCAGAAGAGAATGTAGTCTTCTCTTTTATCCAAGGAGAGTGCTTTCACAATTCTTTCCTTTTAAAAATGGCTTCATTTCAATTCACAGCTTGAAATGGAACAGGATTTTGGTGAAATTCTGTGTTCTGACAATTGTCCCTATGGAGCTACAAGTAGATCTGCTCAGTGTGATTCCCAAGTGTTGGTCTGTGACCTTGAAGGGGGCAGAAGAGCGGAAGGAATTATGAAAAGTAGAGATCATGATGTGATTCAACACAAAAACAGTTATGAAACACTTGAACAAAAAGTGATGTAGGTTCTATTTGTGTTCAGAGGAAAGGGTTAAAAGGGGAAGAACAGCAAGGAAGATGGTGGATTTGCTCAAGCTGGGAAGGCCAAAGCCTGGAGAACATCAGTGTGGGAAACCATATATTAAATCTACTGCTGTTTGTCCTCTATCTGTTTGGAGAAGTAGAATTTCTGTGTAGAGATAACACAGGTGCTTCCAGAGGCTTGTAGGCCCTATCCCAGACATGCCTGAGCTCCCCACTGGGAGAGAGATCAAAGCAGAGGCCATACAAAGCACAGGGAGATCACAGTGTGGTGCTAACCTATGCGTGCTCAGGCCCTGGATAAATGGGCACAGCAGCTGCCCTGCCTCCCACTGCGACTGGGCTGAGCCTGACGGTGCCTGTGCCCTCATTCTGTGTCTCTGCTGCTTAGCATTGTTCCAGGATCCTCCAGTTAGCAAGGTAATGGAGTAAATTTATTCTTTGCATTTCAGCTGTGGTTTTGTGGTTGCTCTCAGTCACCTGCATGCATCGATTCATGGTTCAGAACAGAAGCCATTTGTATTCTCCTTAGATAGTCCAACTCCTTGATATTTAATTAGATGTGGCTGAACTGTGGTTTGCTTCACCACTTAAAAGGAATGTTTAGGTGAGTCATGATGCATCACACATTAATAGAACTATAGAACAGTTTAGGTTGGAAGTGACCTCAAACATCAAGATCCAACTCCCCGGCAAGAGGCAGGGATACCACCCACTAAGCCAGATTGCTCAAACCTCCATCCATCTTGGCACTGAACACTTCCAGGGATGGGGAATCCACAACTTCTCTGGGCAACCAGTTCTCCCAGTGCCTCACCACCCTTACAGTAAGGAATTTCTTCCTAATATCTACTCTAAGAATTCCTTCTTTCAGTTTAAAGCCATTCCTCTTGTTTTATCACTACATGCCTTCATGAAAAATCCCTCTCCAGCCTTCCTCTAAGCCCCACTTGAGGTATTGAAAGGCTGCTGAAAGGTCCCTGCAGAAATTTCTCTTTTCCAGGTTGAACAGTCACAGCTCTCTCAGTCTGTCAGTATAGAGCATGGCATTACAGTACAGGAACAAGTAAATGATGTTCAACCACAATATAAGAAAGACATTCAGCTATTAGAGAGCATCCAAACGAGGCNGAAAAATCCCTCTCCAGCCTTCCTCTAAGCCCCACTTGAGGTATTGAAAGGCTGCTGAAAGGTCCCTGCAGAAATTTCTCTTTTCCAGGTTGAACAGTCACAGCTCTCTCAGTCTGTCAGTATAGAGCATGGCATTACAGTACAGGAACAAGTAAATGATGTTCAACCACAATATAAGAAAGACATTCAGCTATTAGAGAGCATCCAAACGAGGCCCACAAGGATGGAGAAGGGCCTTGACGGGGAACCAAATGATGAGCAGCTGAGGCCACTTGATCTCTTCAGCCTGGAGGAAACTGAGGACAGACCTCACTGCAGTTACAACTTCCTCATGAGGGGAAGAGAAGGAACAGGCACTGATCTCTCCTCTGTAGTGACCACTGACAGGACCTGAGGGAATGGCCTGAAGCTGTGTCTGGGGATGTTGCATATCAGGAGGGTATTTTGGCACTGGAACAGGCTCCCCAAGACTGTCATCACAGCACCAGCCTGACTTTCCTCATGAGGGGAAGAGAAGGAACAGGCACTGATCTCTCCTCTGTAGTGACCACTGACAGGACCTGAGGGAATGGCCTGAAGCTGTGTCTGGGGATGTTGCATATCAGGAGGGTATTTTGGCACTGGAACAGGCTCCCCAAGACTGTCATCACAGCACCAGCCTGACTGAGCTCCAGAAGCATTTGGACAACACTCAGGCACATGGAGTGTTTCTTGTAGACGTCCTGTGCAGGGCCAGGAGCTGGACTTCGTGATCCTAATAGGTCATTTCCAACTCAGCATATTATATGAATCTATGAACATTATTAATGTTCAAGACCCTTTCCACTGCCAAAATAAAGGCAAAGATATTAAATGACAGCAGAGCATTAAAACAGAAATATGTATCACAAATTCAATATAAACAAATAATAAGAACATCACCTCTGAAGAATTTATTTGCACTGAACTCAAATTTCTCTCTATTTAAGGATACTATTGTTCAAAAGAATGAAGAAGAAGAATATGGGAGTTACAGCAAAGAATGGAAAGCTCGTATTTCAACAAATATTTATTACCTAAACAGACACACAAAGCATGCAATCGTGACACAGTCAAGGCTTATGAAGCCATTTCATAATAGTTTAAAAATATTAGACAATGAAGTTTACCTAGGACTTTAAATAAGAATTAACATCCAGAAATTCAAATTGGCAGGTAACAACTCAATAATGTAATAGAAATTTCATTAAGTCCTTTGAAAACTATCTGCTCAGAAACAAATGCTGTGCAAGAAATGTGCATCAGTCCTTAAGCTTAACCTTTGATGTTGCCTAAATTTTGTATTTCTATATACCTCATCAGTTAGTCTTAAATTCAGGTTAACATTTTTATTGACTTTTTATCTTTTTTAAGGGCAAGAAAAACTTCCAATGACTAAATTTCCCTCAATTTAAATAACTGTAAAATTAATTTGATTTCTCTTTTCCCAAGCTGTTTTCAAATTTATTATGGCATCAAAATAACCTTTATCATTTTCTTTTTCATATTCAATATAAAAGGGATCTATAAAACTCATGTGCAATATAACTGAAAAAACTCACACATTAAATCATTACCTTATGATCAAGACATGACACACAACTTCATATAAAATGCTATCTAAGTGTAAAATTTAATGCCAGTGAATACACCAGAAGATTTAAGAAATCACACAGAATTCTTCAAACTATTTCTCTGGGTAGATTTCTCTTTTCAGCACTGATTTAACGGAATCATTCTGGGAGGCACTTGAGGATTCACAGAACCATCTCCCATCTGTTAAATGTAATAAATACCATGCCTACTTTCAAATGAAGACCCTTGAATAAAGTGTTTTGTTCCTTTTAACACACAGCTGCAACCATTTCATTTCAGAGGTTATTCCACCTCCTGATTAGAAATAATGATAGCGGCAAGTCCAAGATTTAAAAGAGTTTGGAGCACAGTACTCCTGGTATTCNCCCCCCCCCCCCCCCCGGTGGTGACTGGGTTCCCTGGTTACAGTATATGGGATATACTAGCCTCCTTCTCTCTTGCCACTGTGGCAACGTATGCCACATAAGGCAATGGGCTCCATTTCTTCTGCTCTATAGTTTGTAGTCTTTTTTGGTCAAAATTCTGCAATACAAATGAAACACCACTTGCTTGCCTTTCACTTTTTATTAAAACTAAGTTTTGAACAGGCTGTATGGTTTTATAGGCTGTTTATCTCTGGTGCTTACCAGCTTCAATCCTCTTCATCCCATTCACTGTGCTCTTTCTATACAACAGATGAATTATTTTATACAACAAATATATTTAATACAACAAATTAATGATTTTCATCAAGGTCAGTCCCTTGTATTTATTTTCCACACTCAGCTGTCTTAATTCCAGATTTTTAGGACCTCCACCTGCATCTGTAGCTTCAACACTTGCAAGTAAATACACCTTCTCTTTTATCTCACTAAATCTCAGTCTTCAAGCCAACGTTGTCCAAAACTTGGGAAAATTACAAATATCTCCTCATTCCTTTCAGCTCTGCTGTCATTGTTACTGCTCTTTCCTGTCCTTACATGTTCACCTGACTCCAGCATGGTGGCCAGGCATTCAGATCTCCTCCCGAAGCTCAATTTAAAAAATGAATCAGTACTCCCCACAAAGTCTCTCCTAATGAGAGAGACTCGGAGACATTCTCCAAATCATCCTCTTACTGCCTATGCTATGTTTTCTCTTTGACAGTTGCTTTCCTTCCAATTTACCTAGCTCACCTTCGCAATAAAATGGCAAAGCATACAAAAAACATAACTGAAAAAACCCCAGCCAAACCCCAATCACCCTGACAACTATGATTCTGTTCTGGATTAAACAGTGTGCTGAATCCCAGTCATGATGTTCACACTAACCCAGTACTTTTAATACTCAGTAGTGCTTATTCAGTATGTAGACAGAAACAGTTCTTCAGAAACTATTATGTTCTCAGCTATGGATATTTGAAATTGATAGAGTCATTGCATGTTCAAGTTAACACACACAGTTTTAAACAAATAATTTAATCTACCTAAAAAAGGGAATAAACAGTAATATAAGTTATTAATTTGAAGCTTCTACATATCTCAATAAAAATACAATTCTGCTGCTTTCAAGGTTATTTACTCCCTTTTATTTAGATACCTTAATTACTTGGTAGAAGTCTTTTAATGAATAAATGAAGTCTTTTAATGAATAAAAAGCATATATGCTTTTATGCACAAAGACTAAAGTTTAACTTAACAGTTAAACAGATGTTAAACAGTTAAGCAGATGGCACATCATGCAGTTACCCATCAATCTGCAACATGGGTAAAAGGAGTAATCTGCAAATCTTGCTGCATAACCAGTATCAATATAGAAACTACCTATCTATCTCCCCCTCCCCTACATCCTCCCCTTCTCACATGTATTAAAAGAAAAATCTGTTCCTTAAGCAATAGTATTTTAGTGGGAAATTCTTGAACATTTATCTACCTACTTGCTTTTGGTCCAACTCAGTTCATTTTAAGTACTACCACATTTGAAGGGCAAATCTCCTAAAGTTCCAGCATTTGCCAAGATATTTCACTCACAGAAATTCTGCTGTGTATGAAGTTCCACATTTCTTTTCTAATTTCAATCCACTGTTCTTCCAAATATGTAAATAGAACTTCTTCAGGTTAGCTTGAGGTTTTTTTACTTCCTCTCTTTATCCACAGTCTCACCATAACTGAACTAAATGGCACAATTATCCAAAAACACACTAAAATAATTTTTCATTGGCTTACTGCATGCATATAGACCTAAATCTGAAGAGAGAGAAGACTGCAGCACCTGTCTGCAGTCCAATCTGAGAGCACAGTACAGATTCAGTTGCTGGAGGGGAAAGAAAATACAGTGACAAGAATTTTATTTCTCTTTTTATATAGCTAACTTCTAGCCAAATCTCTATAACGGTCTCCAACCCCTTTCCTTAAAATAAAAATAAACCTTATGACCTAGCAATTAAATTTGCACATCTTTATGTTAAAATATGCTGAACTGAAGATTGCTGCTTGTTATTATTTTGATATTGGTTTTGTTTAATGTGGAAATACATTCTATTAGAACTTTGTGTTACAGCAACAAGCACAGCATTCCTGTGAAAGCAATGGATGAAAATCATCAGTGCTGAAAACAGCTCACTTCATTAAAAACACAGTGTTCTCTTCCTTTGGTAGGATTTGGAAGTGCTGTTGTACAGCACCAGAGAGACAGCAAATTTGGAGCATGGGCCCAGGTTAATCACGCATTCTATTTGCAGAAATGCTCCTTGTGGAACAAGAATGAGGTTTCCAGTTAGACTTCTAGATGGAATTTGAGAAAAACTGGAAAACATCCAGTTTTTGGAGGTCTGATTATCTAACTTTTTCAGAACTTATATGAGAATAAGAACAGATCACTGAAAATTAAAAAGCTTATATCAAATTAATATAAGAATTAGAGGCATTACCACCTTATTCATCTACTGGGTCTCTTTCATTGCATGAAATAAAATATCAAGACAATCACTATCCTTTAGGATTCCATCCATTTATGTTCCAGACTCTTAGTAGCATACACTTTCTCTCAAAAAACATCAAATATTCCTTCCATGATTTTAACATGATTTCTGCCTATAAGAAATTATTTGACTCATAAAAAAAGCTAGCAGTATGCATTTAGTTAAGAGAAGAGCATTGAATGTTTCATTTTTCAGGGTTAGTTATGCAGAGAATATCATTAACCTTTCTTTATAATTAGAGGCAGCTGAGTTGATCTTCTTTTTAAAGCAAATAAATGGATGAAGTGATTTCTAGAGATGGTTTATAAAAACTATAAAGCTAGAGGATGAAGACATCCCACTTCTGCACCTGTGTACAGAAGCTCTGTCCTGTGTGTAAGCTTTGACCTAGCACCGCCTCCATTTCTTCCTTCAGCAGTCAGTGTTTTGAAGCAGTCAGAACTCCACAGGCCTACTTAATGATCTTTATAAAAGCTAGGGAAACTATTACATTGAAGGAAAGGCTGGAGACTTTTGTAACCAATGCAGACACTTTCGTTAACGCAAGGAGTATGCTCAACAAATATTAGCATATTAGTGATAATTAATACAACTGAAAAAAGGGGGAAAAAAGTTCCAAGTCCATATAAGCATAAACAAGTGGTTTTCGAAAATTCAGCTTCTTTATCAAAATAGAGATATTTTTTTCTAGGTTTGGTTTTTACTAAGGAGATTTGTCATCCAAACAGTTGCGTATTTAGAATTGCTAACATTACTGAGAAGTTTCAATTTCTACAGTAATTCAGTCAGTCTCCAAGAGATTCTAATGCATCAATCCCAGCTCTCAGTGCTTCAGCTCTTCCTACTCAGATGATGAGTTAGGCATCAGAATAAAAGCACATTCACATGGACTTCAGCTTAACAATCACTGCAGGATGCAGTTGAAAGCTTTTCTTCCTGTTACAAGGGCTGACAGAAAAGGACTGCACAAACTACAGGGAAGCACTTTAGAAATTATGGTCTTAATCAAGATTCACTTCTGTAGAATTTTGCAGTGTAAATTGTAACAGATCTACATAACCTGGCTTTGCCACCCTCCTTTTCACCCTTGTGCTTCTTAAGCTATGGCTAAACAATACTGCACCAGAGATAAAGCAAGTGCATTAACTTGAAGACATTTGGAGGAGGGATAAAGCATGTTTAAATACAGGTCCAAAATAAAGCAACAATTTTTTAATTAATAAATTAATTTGTAAATGGAGCTTCAATGGTTGTGTTTTTCCAGAAAGCTCATCTTTTCATTACAACTTTCAATAAAAAGGGTAGTACTCCTGTAGAGAGCAGTATCCAAATACATCCTGCATAAGAAGTAGGTATAAGCAAGAGTTGTAAGCTTCTTTCCTATTGCTACCACCAGCAGCAAGTCCCTAGATTCAGTTCCTCATCTTGCTTCTACTCAGGAGCTCCCTGCATGCAGACTAAAGATGAGCAAGGTCCTGGAAAAAAAAGCAGAACAAGTCACCCAATGGCATTTCAGTACTTCCAATGAACTTTCTCTACACATCAGTTGGCTCTCCATCCTCCCAGAGGTATTTAACTCTATTCTCTTTGCTATTATAACTTTCTCAAAAATTAACTTCAAATTCACTTCCTGAAAGCCTTAACTGTTTACTTTAAAGATTTCAGAGGGTTAGGGACAAGTACTGTAGATATACTGGAAGGGTACAAAAGGCTTTTAGTTGATTTTAACCCTGCATCAGAGCTGTAAAGTTCAGGAAAAAAGTTTGGAAAGTTTTAGTCACATGTTCCTACANAAAAAAAGTTGTCCACAATTGACAAACTGCGTTATGGAAGATATACTTATTGTAGTTACTAGATAGTTTTGCACGTGAAAGTAAGAGGCAAACAATTCTGAAATATTTCACTTCCCAAGCCACAGCCTACTTTGACATTTCATTTTCTAGATACAGACTTTTCAAGTTAAGATTTCATTAAATGGCACAGATTCCTGAAATTCTCTTGTATCTTTTGCCTCCCTGACAGAGGAAGCAGATAGAAATGAGAGAAGCTCCACTAGCGCAAACAAAGTTGTAAATAACTTCTGCTAAATTTCTGTTACAAATCCAGTTCACAAAGGCATTTTATTTTGGCCTCAAGAATAAAAATTCCATTTATGCATTTCCTTCCTTCTTCTGTCATTAAGCAATATTTATCTGTTTAAGTTTCATCTACTTGAAACATTAGCTGGAGCAAAGCTTCCCTTAGCAGGGACTGCTGTTGCTTGTCACAGAAGCCCCACTCTCTAATAAAAACACCGTGTCCATGTGCCTCGTGACTTCTTTCTGCACAGAGCTCCTGTGCCAGTACTGTAAGCAGCCTGCCTTTTCTACTGCCAGCCACCAGCTTTCCAGTCCAATACAAATTGTCTCAGGGAGGCCAGCACAATGTGACAAGCTTCATTTCTTTTTCATGTTAAAATGTCAAAGAAAAATTGCTCTGATTGGGTGTTTATCTTAGCTCTTTACACACGGAAATATCAATGAGGAGCTACCTGTAAGAGACCAGTATGGTAGTACATTTGCCACAAATGGTGTTGCAAAAGAGTGTGGTGAAGAACAAATTTTAATAGTCCTTTTTTATTCTAGGGAAAGAGATATTTTAATAAGGATTTATTATACTGGATAAAAAAACATTTTCTGCCAGAGTGTGGCAAGTGGCATTTTCTTGTTTCTCCTCCCATAAGTTCTCATGCCCAGCTAGGGAAGGCAGCAGTAGCTACTTGTCAGGAAGCAAGCATTCAAACACAGCTCCATGAAGCCAGGAGGCAGCCTAGTGTTTTGCAGGATGGTTGCATTCATATTAATGGTGGCTAAGTAACCTGTCTCAAGACTACTTTGTACTTCAGTTGTTCAGCACGCAAAACTCAAACCAGAATGCTGCTATCCCATGTTCCTGAAACCATTCCGGCTTTTCAGTCAATTTCACCAAGTTCCAAGATGCTAGTGGCAGAAAATGGTTTCTTCTTCCCTGCACTGATCAGGACCTGCTGAAAGCAGCACCCTCCTGGCAGAGCTGGGAGTCCTGAGGTAGGCCCCACTGCTGGCGGAAGGGAGTTAATGCACAGATGGGCCCATTATCCCTTCTGGATCACTCTCTTCTGTTGGGACCACTGCTGAGCGCCCAGCATGCACTACGGAATGCAATTAAGAGTTTGGCTGTCAAGAAGCAAGGGTGCAGCAGGCAGCCCTCCAGAGGCACTAGTGCCTCCCTGAAACCACTGACCTCAATGCCAGGTGGCACACGCCTGCCACAACAGGGGATCACCTCTATTGTTGTGTAGTTTGGGAGTTTGGAGCCATAAAACCAACTCCTATTTGCACAAAGAAAGTAAGACTGGGCTCCCAGGATGTCTTGGTTTGTTAACTCCCCTTGACTGTCTTGCACTTGGAAGCAAACACGTCAGGAAGGCAAGTGTGCTGGCATGCAATTCAGGATTCAGGATGGACTGTCTGTCACTGCAGGAAAGACTGTTTTGTTATGACAACCTGTGCAGTACATTTACTCCGACCAGCTGTGAGCAACCATGTGGCTACTTCTGAACAGCAACAAAAAAACTAATGGGAGACACTCATGATCTTGGTAGCCTGTCCAGAAAACCTGAGGACACCCAAGCTTGCATGGGCAGAGCAACAATGGCATGTTAAAATCTTCCTTCCCTTTACAGGTCAGGTGTTTCTCTGGCAGCAAGAGCTGCTTTGGCCTCAGAGCTCTCTCATGGCTGAATGCCAACAGTGTGCCGGAAGGAAAATGGGTTTTCAGAGGCAAAACAAAAAAAGATTGCCAGAAAACACAGACTGCTCTCTTTCTGTTTCCTAGAGTAACATCAGTGAAATTTTTCTAGCAATTAATGAGTTTGCACAGGTGTTACTCCAAGTGTAACCATAAGACTGTCTAGCTGGCAGAAGTGAGAGTGTGTTGGTGGTGACAGGCAGAAAGCTGAGCTCAGCTGCTGCAAGTGCATTACTTCAGGGTTGGCAGTCAAAAATCAGCTTGTAGGCTTGAAATGAAAATTTGTCAAATGGAATAGGGAATCCTCCAACACCTTCCTTTCTGAAAATGTACAATCACACAAAAAGTCAGAAAAGCTTCTGCATTAATTTTCATTGTCCTGGCAACACCACCAGTGAGTCTCAGCTATTTTACAAACAGATTTTAGGCTTAAATTCACGGCCATTCGTAGTGCATTCACTATGTACAACTGAAGATACTTACTGCTCTTCTTGAAAGCTTTCTCAAAGCATGGAAATACAAAACCCCCAAAAAAACCAAATCAAACAAAAGTCAGCATCAGAGAACATTTATCTCAAACTGTGAATCAAAGAATATTTGAGTAAACAAGCTGAAATCCCAATGCATGTGTGAATCTAGGCTTCCCCTTGAGAGTGAACAAGGTAAGCACAGGCATTGTTGCAAACAGCCAGACACAATCTTTATCAGGGATACAAATATAAATTGACTTCATAATGAGTATCAACACCTCGCAGTAAAGGTTTCTCAAAAATCCAGGTCCCTTTGGAAGATGCAATCCAGTAGGAGCTGCATGGACAAGCTACCAGGCAGCTATAAGATACCCCTGCACACAATCATTTCAGTACAGTGCCAAAAGAAGGCAGTTTATCAGAGATGGGAACAGAATGAGATTAAACTACATGACAGAAGGACTTGAAGTGGCACCTACATGAATGGTGGTGGCGCACAGTGAGTGGGCTGTAGAAGCGAACCACTAGCATTACCTAAGAACAAACACAGTGTTCTCACAACTGCAAGTACAGGGTCACTGGAATTACAAGTGAGCACAAGGGATCCCGCCCTCTTCTGCAGAGGCTACAGGAAACTGACAATCACATTGAAACCAGGCAGTCACCATGAAAACAGTCACTTTTTCTAGCCTCACATGATTTTACAAGCTATAATGCTGAGACTCTTCCCCATCTGCCACATGACTAGCAGAAGGAATAAACTTCAGTCAATACTTCCAGCGTGGCACAAAAAAGGTACTACCCAGAACTCCAAAACATGAAAGCAGGGATGATCCTATCATCCCTGATATATATCACGGATGCTCTTTTGAATTTTAAGCTCTCCTCCACAGTTCAAGCTTATGTAGGCCATACGTTAAACAAATACCTTAAGTAACTCAGGAGACTGCATAAAATTAGCATAAAAAGTAGTACTATCGAGACCAATATGAGACTTCTCTATGCAATTTATTATCAATTTATAAATTTTCCACTCAAAGTTCTCCCAAAATAGTATTTTTCCACAATTCAGTTTAACTAATTTTCATATTAACATCATACATTGTATAAACATTTGTTGGGCTGGATTCCTAGCACAGTGACAATTCTGCAGCATATGCATTGTGGAAAGGGCCTCTAACATGTTCCTTGTCTGTCTAGAAGTGAAGCTGGTACAAAAATGTCTGTGCATACTCTACTTACCCCCTGCATGCCCAGCTACTTCTTCCTGTTGTCATATTTTTAAACTGATCTCACAAAACCAACATTTACTTTATTAATGCTCAAAGATCCAGCTTAAAAAAATAATTTAAAAAATCCCAAACCCTGTTCATACAAGGCATGGCAGAAAGCACTACCACATGTCCTAGGATGAAATAGCAATGAGCTAAAATTCTTCATGCCAGTGTTGCTTTGTATTCTTTCTAAAATCACAGGCCTTGATTGGAAGGCACTTGAAAGATCATTTAGTCTCGACCCCCCCTACCATGGGCAGGCACAACTTCCACTAGACCAGGTTGTTCAGAGCCTCATCCAACCTGACCTTGAACACTCCCAGGGATAGGTCATCCACAATGTCTCTGGGCAACCTATTCAAGTGCCTCATCACCCCCACAGCACAGAGTTTTTGCCTAGTATCTAACCAAAACCTACTCTGTTTCAGTTTGAAGACATTCTCCCTTGTCCTGTTGCTACATGCTCTTGCAAAATCTCTCCCTTCATCCTTCTTGCAGGCTCCCTTCAGATACAGGGACTAAGATTAAAAAGCCTTCTCTTCTCCAGGCTGCATAAACCAAATTCTCTCAGCTTTTCCTGCCTCCTCTGGACTCACTCCAATAGGTCCATGTCCATCCTGTGCTGGGAACCCAGAACTGGATGCAGTGTTCCAGGTGAGGGACAGAATCCCCTTCCTGGCTCTGCTGCCCACGCTACTTTGGATGTAGCCCAGGATACATTTGGCTTTCTGGGCTGGGAGTACCCATGGCTGGGTCATGTCCAGCTTCTCATCCACCTGCACCCCAAGTCCCTTTTGCAGGGCTGCTCTCCATCTGCTCATCCCCCAGTGTGTCTTGGTACTGGGGTTGTCCTGACCCAGGTCCAGCACCTTGTACTTGGTCTTGTTAAACCTCATGAGATTCCCATGGGTCCAGTTCTTGAGCTTGTCCATGTGTCTCTCGATGGCATCCTGTCCTTCAAGTGTGTCAATAGCACCACTCAGCTTGGTGGCACCTGCAAATTTCCTGAGGGTGCTGTTGATACCTTTATGCCATTAATGATGATATTAAATAACAGTGGTCCCAGTACAGACCCCACTGGGCACCACTTGTCACTCACGTCCATTGGGACTCTGACCTATTGACCACAACCCTCTGGATAAGCACCCCCAACCATTTTTTTTTTATCAATTTCTTTCCAATTTAGAGAGAAGGATGTTGTGGGGGACTGCATCAAAGGCTTTACAGAAGTCCAGCTAAATTATATCTGTAGCCCTTGCCCTGTTGACTGATGTAGTCACTTCATCATAGAAGGCCACCGGGTTGGTCAGGAAGAATTTGCTCCTGGTGAAACCATGCTGGCTTCCATCACTTGCTGAACCTATGTGCTTAGCACAGCTTTCAGGAAGATCTGTTCCATGATCTTTCTAGGCACAGAGACAAAGCTAACAGGTCAGTAGTTGCCAAGGTCCTACTTTCTACCCTCTTTAAACATGAGTACAATGCTTCCCCTTTTCCATTTCCCCTGACTGCCATGACTTTTCAAATGCCATGAAGAGTGTCTTTGCAACTACATCAGCCAATGCCTCCAGGACTCTGGGGNAGTCACTTCATCATAGAAGGCCACCGGGTTGGTCAGGAAGAATTTGCTCCTGGTGAAACCATGCTGGCTTCCATCACTTGCTGAACCTATGTGCTTAGCACAGCTTTCAGGAAGATCTGTTCCATGATCTTTCTAGGCACAGAGACAAAGCTAACAGGTCAGTAGTTGCCAAGGTCCTACTTTCTACCCTCTTTAAACATGAGTACAATGCTTCCCCTTTTCCATTTCCCCTGACTGCCATGACTTTTCAAATGCCATGAAGAGTGTCTTTGCAACTACATCAGCCAATGCCTCCAGGACTCTGGGGTGCATCTCATCAGGTCCCATGGATTTATGTATCTTTAAGTTCTTCAGATGGTCCTGAACCAGTGAGAGCAACTTTGTTCTCTCAGTCCCCATACTCAAGGGGTGTGGGAAGGAAGGTTACCATTGAAGACCGAGGCAAAAAAATTGTTGAGTACCTCAGCCTTCTCCTCATCCTTTCACACCAGTTTGGCAGCATTGTTTATCAGGGAGGGTACACTTTGGCCTTCTCACCCCATTGCTACACAACTGAGCTTCATCTCTATGGCCTTCTCAGCTCACCTGAACTTCTTTCCACTACCTCTGCATCTGCTTCTTTCTGTTTTTGTCTCACCAATAGTTCCCTACTCAGCCATGCCGGTCTCTTGCCTTCCTTGCTTGACTTCTTGTCTCTGGGGCTTAACAGCTCTTCTGCTCTATGGAAGACTTCCTTAGAGATCTGCCAGCTCTGTTCCACTCCCCTGTTACACTGAGCAGTCTTCCAGGAAAGCCCACTGACTATGTCTCTGAAGCACTGGAAGTCTGCTTTCTTAAGTTTTGGATCCAAACTTTACTACTTACCCATATCCATCAGGACTGCAAACTCCACCAGTGCATGATCATTGCAGTCCACGCTGCTTAGTTTCTTCCAACCACAGAAAATTAATTACTCTCAGGTTAAGAAACAAAACTGAAATTAATTATAGCTAGTTTACTACATTTGGGAAAATATTATGGAAACACCAAATTTTATTTTTTATATAGGAAAGTTACAGAGATGGATCACCTAAAATCAAATATAAGCTCATGGTTTTAAATTAAGACTGACAGAATATTCAAAACAGGTTATAAAATTTTCCCTGTAGGTGATCTTCTCCCTAAACTAAGAAGCTGAAAGGACAGAACTGAAAACATTACACTTTGTTACACTAAGTTTACAGCAGTAGCACCAAACCATCTATGTTAAAAAGTACAAAGTCAACTCCAAATATTTTCATCAGCTTCCAATGATGACTTGACAAGTTACGCCAAAATTCCACAGAAAACAAGCAAAGGGGCCACCTTGCAATGGTTCTGAAGGCCTTTTCAAGTGAGCAGAATAGTCAAACAGCACAACTGTCCCTGTAACTTGAAATCCAACAGAAATGCTTAATACAATAAAGATACTCCTTTACTATATCATATTCTCATCTCAGAAGAGTATTTATGTGTGGCTTAAATGCTTGGGAACTTCAGCAGGAAGGATTGTACAGACAATAGTGATGCCATTTGCAGGACCAACTTTGGTGTCTCCAAAGGAAAAAAGTGATTAATTCAACAATTACTTCATTATGATCAGATCAAAAGGCCACTTTACATCTCCGTCTCTGAAACAGTTCTTCAGTCCGATTCAGAGTAACCTCTTCTAACCAAAACCACAATGGAATGCTCATTCCAAACACTACTACTACTACTACTGCAAATAGCAAAGAAGAGACTGTAAATTGACCTTTAGACACCTCTCAAAAGCATGTAAAAAATGTGAAATGCAGTTGAATCTGAAAAATGTTATGATATTGACACTAATTCTTTTCTTAATGTCTTTCTACCCTGTACAAAAACAGTTACTGTCAAATTTTCAGAATGAAAATTCTAAATATCTACACAGACATTAAATTTTCCATCACTTACTTATGAATAACCAAGATAAATTTTAATAATTAGCAATTTCAAAATTAATATAGATAAGATTTCACTGTATGATTCTTCTGATGATAATGATCCCAGCTTCACTATTGTCTTGCGACTGATTTTTAAGCTGAGGTTTTTGGGGGGTTAGATTTTTCTTTTTTTTAATATTCCAATAACTTTTGGTTAAAACAGCTATATCAACTTTAAGAAAAAACCGACCACAAAAACTCAACTGACAGGAATTCACTGCCTACCAAGGTGAGCTTGTTACTGCCAAGTCAACTTTCTGAGGAAGAAAACAATAGGCTAAAAACATAGCACAGGCAAAGGAGATGCTTTCAGACTAAACCTGTGGGTTTATTGAGTGATTAAGGACAGCATGGTGCATTTTGACACTTGGAGATAAAGTCAAGGAAAATATCCAACAAGCAGCAGGAAGTGAATATCATGTTGAGATTGAATAGCTGCCAAAGTGCAGAGGGCAGAAAGCAAGTGTAAGCAAAGATAACATCCAAGACAGACCAAAGGCAATGGTGTCTTGCTTCTGATGGCGTATAAAAACAACTGAACCTTAATACAAGGAGGAAGAAAGAGAAGGAAGAACAACAGGTAGAACACAGTTGATTTTTAAATAACTACATACACAACCAAGCTGTCAAATGTGCTTAACAACCTAGTCTGAGCTTTACAAAGATTAACCAGTTTCTTCCCTGTACAATCTTGAAACACAGGGAACCTACTGAAAAGATAAGGTGAAGACCAAAACTCCAGGCAACACACCTGAAACTTGCAGATCCTCTGTTAAAGCAAGACCCCTGTTCCACACTACACAAGGACAAGCCATTACAAATACCTATAGTAAAACTAGAGTAAATCTGCTCTCATACCAGAATAAGGCTACATGATCTATCTGAGAAATGTGTAGTAACTACACAAATGTTGCAGGTACATGCAACTTAAACACTCCCATGCACATTTTGTAACCACCAACAAGGTAATAATAGTAACCATATCCATGAAGCTTATCCCTTTCCCTAGAGAGCGGATTAAATTCTCATTTCAATAGATACCACATTATGTTATCTTGTTTTTTCCAGTGTTTCAGGTTTAATTGAGCTAGGAAAATGTTTCAAAAGACCCTTCTTTTTCTTTATGTCAGCTACTTGTCATTTCTGAGAACGTGAGAAAAACTACCAGCCACAAACAGTATTGAAGATAACATTACTTGGCAGATAGTAGAAAGTTGTGTTTAAATTAAACATGTTTAAAGTAGCTTGAAAATTCATAGTCCTTTCAAATGAACAAGAGAATTGAGTGAAGGAACTTCAGTATTAAGTATTTCTGTGCAGCTGACTGAACACTAGACCTTCCAAAACATGCCAATAACAGTACCATCTACATATGTGGTAAAAATAGAAGAAAAAGAAGCACAGAGACACAAGTACCATACATCCTGCATGCCTCTACAAACAGGCACACAGTCCTCTTCCCCTTCACCTCTATTTTTAAGAAAAAAATTGAGTCATCTCCCTCACAAATATATTCACGCTTGCCTTTACCTCTCATTACTTTTAACAGACCTGCTACAAGAGTACTTAATGTTGTATGCTCAAGGCCATGGGCTGCAAACTTTACAGCATAAATTACATACCAACAGAATTGTATAAAATGAACAATAATAATTAGAAAAGCCATCCTTGACAACACAGAGCATGCAGTACGCACATGACAATTAAAATGCAGTCACCCTATTGTCCCTAGCTTTTTGAAAAAGAAGTTACAAAAAAGACAGAATAACTGTTTAATACTGTAATACTGGAACACATAAACAAAAAAAAATTATAGTCTGCTTACTAGTTTTAAAATGAAAGTGACAGTCAGAAGAGCTCTTCCATCTCAGCTTTTTATTTCCCTGCAAAAAGCAGTCCTGATGACAGCATAAAGGATATTACTAAGTGCTACAAGTCAAATAGAATTCAATACAATTCAAAGTTCCTGCTTCGAATTCCACACAATTCATGCAATAAAATCTCCTACAGAGGCTCAATCAATCCTCCAACAAAAGATAAATATTAATATCTCACGGTTATTTTATTTAGCAAATTAATCCAATAGCAGCTAGGAAACAATGATGTTCTTCCTTGCACTACACTTTGCAGATCACCTACTTCAATAATCCTAAAACATTTCCTACTCGACAGTGAAGGTCTTATTTTAGCAAGTGAATTTTCCTGTCACTAGGCTACTCCATAAGCTTGAAAACTCCTGTGCCTCCACTTCATTTGTGGCTTGTTTTATTAGAGATAAACATACACAAGGAACTGGAAAGTAATTTCCATCATCCTTACAAAGGAGGCAGAGAAAACATTCCTTCACTTGACTCTCTCATTTATGTTACCATTACACACAGCTTGAACTAGAAGCACATTAAGAGAGTCTTCACAGCACAGCCCCACCACAGTGTAACCGCATATTCATCAGCACAGTGAACAAGGGCTGCCAACACACATTTCAACAGATGAAAGCTTCACTCTGCAGCAGAATACAGCTTCAAGTTTTTTTACAGATGGCCCTGATGAGCTAGACAGAAAATAACACCAGTACTGAAAAGGCACCAGAAGGTTCGCAGCAAGGTGCATCTAAAGAAGACACTGCTGACATGAGGCAATCATGCTTCCTCTTTTCCTCCTGCATTTGCTTGCTGCTGCGCTTTGAACTTTTTCAGAACATGGGGGTTAATAGCTGCATCACTTTTCTACTTTGACTTCTGGTCCCTTATTAGTTACCTGCTTGCAAATCACGAAAGCATTTCAAATTTACATGCCAGCACCTAAGCCTTATAAAAAACCATGTGCAGACACACAGGCACAGATTTGAGAGTTTGTCTTTCTGAAGTGCTGTGCAACATGAAGGATAGGGTTTTTCCAGAAGGAAGGGTAGCATGGCAATGGTATTTCAGACTGTGAAAGAAAGAGAAATGAATACTCTTGCAGCTGCTAAATTCTCCAAAGACAGTACCAGCACACAGCCCTCCCTGCAATTAATGTAGTCCTCTTTCAACTTTAAAGAAGTTATGACCACAGGGTTATCAGACAACATATGGGTTTCTCCATGATCATACTCTGCTAAGCAATTATGTCAAACTGTGCTCTTGAAAATTAGTTTAGTGCAACTAAAGGTCAAGGAATGAAAGCATGCAGGGGAGATGAAGCAGAAAAGAAGCAGAAGGATTTAACTCTCAAGCACATACAAAGCCCTTGCCAGAAAGAGGAGTTGCGCTGTTGCTAGAACTTTGTAGAGTATGAAAGGAACACTCTTGGCACTGAAAAACTGGCATCTGTGTACAAATAGAAAAGGTGTTCCAAGTTACGAGCTGTACACAGAAACAAAAAGGAACTTCTTCACATCAGTGTGCTCACCAGTACTGTCTTGTTCATTCTCAATTACACTTTTGTCAATGGATTGATGTGGCTTTGTTGTCAGGCAAAAAAGTAGATTTTTCTTACTGTTAACCAGAACAAAGAGATAGCATATGCTTTTACAGAGTTCTGTAATTCTTTTAAAAAAACATCACCAGATTCTTTTGCATAAGCAGGAATTCTGATGTCAGATTATTTTTCTTACATTCACATTTGGGGTTTGGAATGCAAATTTGAGTAAGTAAAGTACTCTGGGTCTATGTTGGCAGCAGATGTTCAGAAGAAAAGGCACACTGAAAAAGCTGGAAGCATTACTGATGGTTTGATGATTCTGTTCTCCTGGAAACCCATGGATTACTGCAAATACAAAACAGAGACACACTGACAGCTTTACACATGGCTGTAAGAAATTGACTGAATTATTCTTCTGAAAGTAGTTAGAGATTAAATTCTCTTTCCTGCTTTTTCTAGAACTGCTGAATAGGTGGGCGAGAGGCAAAGACTAGACAGGCAGAGACAAAACCTTCCCTCCTTCCTGTATGCATATAAACAATTTAGCTCTGTCTCCAGTTTTGTATTATCTATCCAGCACTCACTTGTACAATCTGAGTAACACCAAACATGCATACTTGTCACTGTGCCAGTAGACAAGACAAGAAATGCAAGTTATCAATGTTGCTGAAACTTCATACAGAAGACTGAGTAATGGTCAGACTCTATTTTTATGCTGTCCAATCCAGTTACTGAGTAGTAGGAACAGCTATTACATTATTGGGGGAAAAGGGGGAAGAAAAAAAAATAAAAGGAGCTGTTGGTTATCCTTTGTAAGCAAAAGCATAATATTCAGGAGATGACAAACATTTTTTTCTTGGTTCCTTACTGAGAATTCATTTTACCATAGGATTACATTTCACTTTGAAGTTTCATCTAATATAGTGCAATGTGAAATGAATGCAGAGGCATTATACAGACAGTTAGAGAAGCTGAGAGTTAGTTTATACAGTCTTCTCTGTAGTATGTTCAATTTTTTTTTCAGTTTTCTTTTTAATATGAGACTAAATATTGCAAAGCTCAAGAGCTCTCACCTTTCTAGTATACACACAAAAGCAGTGCTATACCACACTTTCACACCCACACAGTCTCTCCTTCTTTCACAAAAAGAAATGTAGTGTTAGATCGAGTAAATCTTGTTATTCTGTGCTTCTCTCTCAAGGGACATTTCTGTGTCACTAATCTTTGATACATGCATTGCTAAAAGGCAAAAAAGAATTCCAGAGGAAATTGGAGCTCCTCCTTTTCAGTTACAGTGGGAACAATAATAATTCACTGAATGTGGTGACATGACAAATGTGAAATGAACAGAACCAGTGTGAGAGTGAACTCAGTCTAAACATACATATGATTCTGGGTAAAACTTGGGGATGGTAAGAACAGCACAACAGTGAAAAAGTGAGATGTTCCTATGCTTCAAATGCCTTAACAAAATACTTAAGTAATTATCAAACTACAGAATGTGAAGAGCTAGCTAGCACTAGAGAAAATGTTTTTGATCAAAGTCTACTCATAGACAAAGGAGTTTAAAATACTGATGTGAAGTCCACATCAAAATCTAGTGGTATTTAATGCATAAGTGTGCTGGTTTGAGATTGACTGACATTTTGGTGGGCAGGAAAATAGCCACCCCTGGAAGTGAGGTGTGCCTGTGGAGGCATGGTACCCCTGAGAGGATTGAGTCAGACAATGGGACTCACTTTAAGAACAGCCTTATCAACACCTGGGTCAGGGAGCATGGCATTGAATGGGTATATGGGTATATGTGTGTGGCTGTAAAACTTCTAAGGCAGCTGTATATCAACAGCTATTAATGATGCCTGGGCTGGAGCTTGTAGAAACCCATTTGGTCTGAATACACGTAATCTGCTAAAGCCTTCTCAGAAATCATCTAATACTATGGAAAGCAAAGTACTTATACTTGTAAGCAGTTGAAGTAATAACTACATCTATAACGTATAGGAATATTAAAAAAAAAAATGAAGATAATGCAAAGAAAGCCACAGATTTTCAAGCAATTGCCATTCATGGTATTAAAAACTACAGGTACACAAACAGGGGATACAGCTACTTTAAGAATCAATGCATTAGCATTGCCATATTGTCCTGGAGTGACTTTGTGATGCCTGTATCCCCAGTCGTTTGTTTCTGCTGGGTGCTGAGTTCTGCATCTTTAAGACTGGCTCAGAGAGTGAAGAGGGGAGAGAAATGTGGTTTGTTATCAGCAACTGCACCCCCTCATCCTTCTGCTGGATTGTGTTGTCTGCAGGGGATGGCCCGAGAGAGCTCTTCTTTGCTTTTTAGTTAGTTTAGCTAGCTGAGGCAGAGAAATTCCCTGGAATGTGGTTTTGTTCTTTTCTTGGAACTGTTTTGAACCTGCTCTGGACTGAAAAACCCAGAAGAGCACTGGGAATTCCCACCTGTGGCCCAGTGAGGCCTGACCTGGGCCACAGCATTTTCATGAAATTTGTAAGCCAACTCAGCAATTAACATTAAATCGTAAGTTAATCTAGGTAAATGTTTAAAGACAGATGTGATATAAGTCCGACCTGGAACTGATCATAAAAGCTCAGTTATCACTAGCTCAGAAAATCTTAAACCAGGAGACTGGTGTGAATATTTAAACATACAAGCAGAACAAACGTTTTATTTTGGTGATGCTAAAGACTGTTCTTGCTGCTATGTCATAACTAGTATTTTGAGTTACACGCTTCTCTTTTCAGCATTTCCGAAGCATGCCTGAGTGGGTCCTTCAGCTTGGGGAAGAAAAGTCTAGTGATAATTCTTATCCAACCTCATTTGTGTGATCCACTCTTTCATGACAATGAACAGCCTTTCTTCATTTCACCTTTTCAGAAATTCCCTTTTTAGTAGCGTACGACCTATCATCTTAATGAGCAATAACACTGTGCCTATGAGCAGCATTCCGATGGAGATTTTGACTCTGGAAGGTATCCATGTTCAATGACCACAAATAAAAACACAGAAATTCATCACCTTTACATTAAATTCACCTGTTAAACACATTAAACAATGCTAATGTAAGAAAACTTATTTTCAGTATACTTGAAAAAAGTCATTTAATACAATCATAGAGTATAGATCATTCAAACACTTGCTAGAAAAAGGATGCAATCTAATCACTAAGAACAGAAGTGAGGACAGACTGCAAAGCCCCAAGCAGGTCATGACTCAACTTTTCCCTAGAAATTATACAAATTAAGGGTGTGGAAAGGATTTGAAGTTTGGTTACTTTCTACTTCAGCCAGGTATGAAGAATCACTAAAACAAAACAGGTGTATTACTAACATTTTAGTATTACAGCATAAGGAGAAACAACCTCCGTATGCACCATAGAAGACGACAAAGTAATTTTTTGTGTAGAAATATTCTGGATTTTCTCCTCCAATTATTAACTTGATGTCAGCTAAATATGTAAGAAACTCACCAAGCTATAAACACATCACTTAAGCCAGCAATGAAAACACTGCTTTTCCATGACTTAAAGGCAGCTTTTTAAGATTATATGGCATTACAAACAAAGCAGTTTGTGTCACAAACACAATGCTCTCATGCTAAGTGCCTTAGTAACTTCCATTTACATTATGGTTTTATGAGCCACTATTTATAACCAAGTAATTGCCTGCTTCTCCAGATCTTCAGCATTTATTCACAGCTATTCACCCTTGCATACAAGCTTGGACACTTCAAAATTTAGAACACCTTTTAAAAAAAATATAAAAGTATTCCAAGTTGTCCCCTCTGATCCTGCATAGGGCTTGTCTGGCTACCCTATGGCTGCTTCCACAGGAAAACATACTCGGACCGTGCTGTCACCAGTCTCATTGTCCAGGGTTAATCAGTCAGGTTTTGCTTCCCAGTTCAGAGTGGCTCTTCCACACAGTCTTAGCTGGCCAGAGCACACTCAGTGCAGGCTTTTCAGCATGGTTAGTAGGCTGAGCCAGTACCTGTTGCAAACAGAGGCCTCCCCATCCCACAGGCTCTGCATTCCTATGCTGTGCTGGCAGCTGGCACTGATCCTTGTCTGACGTGCCAGTGCTGACCCAGTTCAGGGAGCTCAATCTGTAATCCTCTCCCGCTTCCAGGCTGTGCTCACGATAGTGCTAGCACAGGAGAATGCAGCTCAGCGGGTGAGGAAGAAGACCATCCCATTCTCTGACTCTTGCGCTAGGCTAGCTTAGCCACCCCGCGTGAGCTCGCAGACAGGCAGAGCAGCACTGATCAGGCACTAACACACCCTTAGGAGAAACAGTAACGGAAAGGTTTCTTTCTAGAGGAACAAAAGAGGCAGCAGAACTAGACCAGCTTTGCAAGATAGAATCTGGAATGGTTTGTTCTTCAGCTACTGTTAGACCTGGCAGCAAAACGAGGAAAACAGATAACCTCCTTTCAGGCAAGAAAGTGAAGAGTATTAGAACGCCCTTTCAAATAAAAAGCCGTGAGAAAAGATGAGACATAGGGAACTGAGCCATTCCTTGACATGCTTTCCTTTCCCAGGGAAACAATAGCAATTCTATGCAGATGACCCTGCTCATGGAGATAAGAAAATACGGCCAGACAGATAATTCACCAACAAAGTCAGTGCTCCCATACCAAAATGTTTGAAGTCTGTGTTTGCAAGGAATAAAAACCACAAAAAAAAACAAACTCAAAGCAAACAAAACTAAATCTCTAAAAGAAAGAGAAAGCTGAAACAGAGAAGTTGAAATATCTATCTCTAGGATTACATCTACATCATATTCCTTAAAGGTAACAGGAACCAAGTGTCCCAACACAGGAATCTGAGTCAACAAGAAGAGAGGTATCGAAAGATAAAATTTATTAGCATTAAAGACTTTCATACACTTTTTTTTCCTTACACAATAATAAACTCCCAGCCTTGTTGATGGAGTTATTTGTGTTGATTTCTTGGCCTCAAAGTTGTAGGACCCAAGTAAGACACATACTAGTATTATTTTCCCCTTTGGACAAGGGGCTATGATTGTTTGATACTGGCCAAATGTCACAGCAGCAGCCGGTCTGTGGCTGCAAAGATGAATTTGGCCATGGCAAGGCCCTGGGCTCAACCAGCCTGGGGGTAGAACAGGTCCCTGGGTGAACAAAGATAGGTTGGATTTCAACCTACACAGGAACCCTCATCCAATGCCATTCAGCCCTAAATGTAGGTACATCACTGGTCNAGGGAATTGAGCGGTGTGAAGGCCAAACCAATCAACAGTCTAGATGAGGGAGTTTTGAATCTCCTATTTAGGAGGATGGGAAGAATAAAACATGCTGTTTGCCACATGAGCTCTGAGGTGTGGTCTCTGTCTCCAACCTACACCTCCTGTGACAGCCAAATATCAGGCACTCATGAAAGGCACTCACTCACACTCCTCTGCCACAGCTGGGCAGAGGAGAGAAAAAAATTAACAAAGGCTTTAGGAGTTGACATAAGAACGATGAGAAAATACTCCAAGGGCAAAACAGGCTCAACTGGGAGGTACAAAGTTCAATTTACTACTAACAGAATCAGAGGAGGATAATGAGAAGTAAAATTAGTCCTTTAAAAAACCTTCTTCCCCCCAGCCTCTCCCTCCTTCACACTGACAGTGCAGGGAGACAGGGCACGGGGGTTTTGGTCAGTTCATCACCAAGCTTTTCTTCTGCTGGTCTGGGTGAGGAGTCCTTCCCCTGTGAAGCTGTGGGGTCCCTCCCACAGGACACAGCTCTCTTTTCCAGCATGTGAACTTTTCCAGCGTGGGTCCACTCTCACAAGCAGCAGTCCTCCCAAGACTGCTGCAGCGTGAGTCCCTCCCACAGGCACACAGTCCTCCCAAAATTGCTGTGACGTGGGTCACTCTTCCCACAGCTGCAGTCCTCCCAGGACAAGCTGCTCCAGCCTGGAAGCAGGGACCCCCTCTCTCCTCCAGGTCTCCCACGGGATCACAGCCTCCTCCAGACATCCACCCACTCCAGTGTGGGCATCTCCTCCATGGGCTGTGGGTGCATCTCTGCATCCCCCATGGATCCTCAGGGGCTGTGAGTGAATCTCTGCATCCCCCGCGTGGATCCCCAGGGGCAGCAAGGGCTCAGCTGTTTCACCATGGTCTCACCATGGCCTGCAGAGGAATCTCAGCTCCTGCACCTGGAGCACCTCCTGCCCCTCCTTCTCCACTGACCTTGGTGTCTCCATGTTGTTTCCCTCACATGATCTTACATCCTCCTCTGTCTCGAGAAAAGAAAACAAACCTGTGCCCCCACTTTGGTTTGATCTTCTTCTTAAATATGTCATCATAGAGGCGTCACCACCATCTCTCATTGGCCCAGTTTTGGCCAGCAGCATGTCCATCTTCAGAGCCATTAGGGACTGGCTCTGCTGGACATGGTGGAAGCTTCCAGCAGCTTCTCACACGAGCCACCTCTGTGTGTGCCCCCCCCCCCCCCCCCAAAAAAAAAAAAACAAAAAGTGGAAAAAA
>VXBU01017963.1:12876-42808 GCA_013400315.1 Bombycilla garrulus | reverse complement strand
ATAATGTAGGTTTGGTCTCTGTGTTATTGTATGTTTATTTAATAGAAAATAATCTGCAAATTATTGATTTTAATGTTTTGGCGGAACAGTTTCTGAAAAAAAGAAACATTTTGACAAAGATTTTGTTAATGTAAGGTAGGTGTGTATTTTCTTATGTTTAGTTAAAATATCATTTTCGGTAGTATATCTTTTTGTTGCATGTAGGATAATATATTCTGTGGGGTAAAAATATATATGTTCTAAAATAGCATGACTAAGTCCTTTGTTTTTTTGACTTTTTAATTTTGAGCCCAAAGGGTTTGTTTTCCTACAACAACAAAACAAATCAAATGTAACTGCATTTTTCGTAAATTTTCTTCAGTCAGGCCAAAAGATATTCTAAATCTACGCTCGAAAAAAGAAGTAAAGAAAGCACTTGCTGGAAATCCTTGGTAATTCTCATGCTACCTCAAGAGTTTTACATGTTCAATGAGGAACTTATTTGTACTGTATATTGCACTATAAACCTTGAACTGGATTGGTATTTCAGTATTGTGATATTCAGGTTTAATAATAAATTTTATAACATTTGCTGTGATAAAACAATGAGCTTTGCATCAGCTTTTACATGATAGGCATTAGATTTCCTGCCACTCAGCTCTGAAATATGAAAGTTCATCAGACCTATCAGTAATACATGATACAACATAAACATATTTACTCAGATCAGTAAGTTTCATGGGGTAATAGATGACAGGAGGAGGTAACATTTCATGTCCTGTCTTTATGTCTATTTATTCTCTTTTCTTTTTTAAGGGAGGCTCTACAATTCCAGTCAGTATCGAAACACAGAAATCAAAGTATACATAAATACAAAAGAAAAAAACACAAACAGTTAATAATGGAACTTAAATTTATATAATGACTTTCATTCAGTGCTCCCCAAGTACTTTGCGAACATTGGTTCCTTTAATCATCATTTCCTACACCTCTGTAACAGCTACATGAAAAGTAATTTTATCAGTAGACGCTAAACAGGTACTCCATGCACTCACCATAGTTGAGAATCAGCTTTAGAGAAACCCATGTGAAGGGCAGAAGAGATTGGTAGGATAGTGCCTGTGGTGGTTTAGTTTGGTGTTGTACCCCACCAAACTCCCCACACCACTCTCCTGCAGATATCAAGTGTTAGAAGGTAAATGTGCTTGCTGACACGTGGCCTTGGCTCATTGCCTGCCAAAGCAACCTGCGGATTCAAGTTCCTTTGGCACTGTATGGTAATGTGTTTTTCATAACCTTATCCATAGAAATAAATGCTGAGTAGTGTTTAATGTAATCATTTTACAGATAAGGCATTGGAAGTGCAGGCTGGATACAGGGTTTAATCCCCAAACAATGGATGTATGCTTAGCTGCTAAAAATATTTTTTTCTTTTTTAGCTAAACATGGGTAAACTGTATATGAAGAAAATCTGTAAGATCTGAGTGATGTGCACAGTATCAGACTTGAAATAAGTGATGATGACTGAAAAAAGATGTTATCCTCACTTAACTCCTTATTCCAGTTAGACTCTAAGATTGTATCTGTCAGATACTGTGAGACAAGACACCAACACAATGGTGTTTCCTTTGAGGATGGACTGTGAAAATCTGGATTTAAAGTCATTAATGCTTTTAACTGCTGCCCCGGATTTTTCTTGTCTCAGCAGGTCTGGCATGACAGATCTACCTCTGTGGAGTGCACAATAAGTACCTTATTACTACAGCAAGCATTACTATCTCTTTGGGTTTGAAAGCATATTTGCCACAGGAATCTCAAATCTGTACACTCATCCAAATCAGTCTTCACACTGGTGCTTGTATGTGCCTGTCACAATTTTTGTTGGAGAAAAGCTCATAATGCAAGACAAATGCTAAACCAGAACAGATAATAGCAGGTGATATTTAAAGGTAGAAATGTGGGAGACTTCTTTTGTGGGATTAGTACATGATCCAGGTTGCTCAAAATACTGGGGAATCAAGGGCAGCAGTTTGAAAATCATGAACTGGGATCAACGCATCAGCCGCCTGCCACCCTGACAAGCTATGGGTGGAGTGTTAAAGGAGTAGCACTCTCCAGCTATTTGTGAAATGCCTATGTGTGAAATCATTGGCATATGAAAAAAAAAGCCGTCCGACTGTTTTGCAGCATTTGCTCTGTGTATTTGGGCATTTCTGAAAAGAGAACAAAACAACCCTAAGCCTGAATCTACAACAAACAGGAGTTGTATAGAATTGTCATCTAGATGTTAGGGAGATAAAGTAATCATGTTTGGCATGTTTCATGCCCATATATTCCATCTGCCTATCTTGCTTACATGTACAGCAGTGAATAAATTGTGCTTAATTTCTGAAGGGAAAAATTGGAAGTTTATGCTCAGTTTCCTTTGTATGTGATTCATTTGCCAGGTACTGTCCACAACACACTCTGATTGTCCCGAGTGCTTTCCTGTGTGTGTGTATGCCATGCAGAGAGCTAGACAGAAGCACATCTAAACTTCTGCAAACTGGCAGACTCATATAGCAAAAGGAAAAAACCAGAAGAGGCTTCTGTTATGTAAAGACGTATAATCTTGGAGAGCTGATTAAGAGATGCTGTATATTCAAATACTCTCATCAAGTCAGTTGAAATTTCCTGTGGTATAGAAAAAAGTCTGTCCTGATGAAATTCCAGTTTCTGAGTTTGATCTTTAAGTTTGTGTGGTATAAGTGGTACTGGTTGTGATGCTCAGCCATTGTCTGCTGAATTTTGTTTCCCCAGACCCTCCCCTTCCACTTTATTTTACCTAGTTGCATTGTTAGTTCAAGATAACACAACCTAAATATGTTCCACCTTGCTGTGGATGGTTACAAAAGTCTGCTGAGCATCAGAGAGTCCGACAGTTTACCTCATAGCACTTCTTTGCTGGTGTAGCTGGGAGTAAAAATGGTGAAGGAAGACTCTGGGACAAAATAATAATTTCCAGACTAAGACAGGATGTATGTGTAATGTTGAGGGCCAGCAGTGAGCACCTCCCATGTAGTGTGGTTCAGAGGGCATTAAAAGGAGGGTCAAAACCATTTATCTCAACTGAATTAATCCTTTCCAGCATGTCTTCAATTAATTTAGTATTTTATCCCTCAAATTGATTTATTATTGTCTCGCATATTGTATTAGTGATTAGCTGAACAAGTGATGTAATGAGTTCAGGTACTATGATGGATGGGTACTGTTGTATGTTTTAGTGATTATTTTCTTTCCGCACAATTTTCAAAGGAAAAGCAGCAGCCATATTCCTACAAACTCAACTGTGCCTGTAGGATTTTACATCCTGAGTCACTGGATAGATTTTTCTTCTCTGTATACCCTAGAGGCTTCTCAGCTGAGAACAGAACAGGTGTGACTAGTGGGATTACTGCTGTATTGCAAAAACCAATATATATTTTATTATTTATTAGTGATTGTCACAGCCCCCCATTAGCATGGAAACTTCTTGCAGGAATCAAAAGCAGATCTGGAGGTTTAGATGCTAGACATAACAACATGAACTCTCAATCTGGTGGAGTAAAGCACTGCTCACACAAGTACAGACTGGAGAGTTTGTAATCACTCTGCTGGGAGAGCACCTGAGTGTGCAGCATGGTGAAGAATGAAGGGTGAAAGTCAAACTTATGTGCTTAAATAAAGGAACTGCTTTTCAAATCCAGAATCTCACCCTGACTTCAAGACAAAGGGAACAGCATGGGCCCACCATTAAAACACAGAATGTCATTCTGGTATTTTCCTAAGAAAAGTAGCATCGTGATTCATTCCTATTCACATTACAAAAATTATACATTATACAATATGTGCATTTTGCTTAAATAGATACCATTGTATCCACAAAGAGTTACTAAATGGGAAGTTAGCATTCAGAACATCTTATTTTTGAATTAACAAAGACATGCATTAACAATGATGGATCTTCTACCTGAAACCATATTTAGCAACTAATTTAACTGACAGGCAAAGAGAAAGAGTTCTGTCACACAGACATGACCCTCAGCTATCAGGCTGTTGCAAAGACCTAATGTAGGATACAATGTGACACATTTTTAAAACACCTTTTTCTTCCTCTTTCTCTCTCTTTTCATTTATTTATTTATTTATTACCTTTACATACCAGTATTTAAACAAACAAAGATATTTTACAATCTGGCCAATGAGAAAAAAAATCTAGTGAGGATACATGAAAGACTAGTACAAAAACATGTCAGGAAATTCATATTAAATACTAGAAATTCCTATTTAAAACCTGGTGAATATGGCTCAAGGGGAGAGACTGCCTGGAATCCAAGTGATGGAGATGAGTGGGGTTGGTGACTCAGCTGCACAACCAGGACCTCTGACTTGGGAGCAAAAGTGGGGGTAATGGAAAAGGATTGGAACCAGAGGAGGTGGAAGGAGAAAGCTCATGTTTCTGCCATGGCCTTGGAAAATCTGCAGCTGCATTGCCATTTGTGAGTGGTGAGAACATGAAGAAACACCAGAGAACACTAACCTCTATTCCAAATGAAGTAAAAACTATTCTGTATATTAAATGTTGTAAAGTTATCCAGGGCTAGTTCTTCAGCCGCTGTTAGCCAATATGATAAATTGGTTTGGTCCTCTAAAGTAATGGAACCACGATAATTTAAACAAAGTCAGTATTTAACATGAATTAGCTGTTTAACTTAACCACTTGACTTGGAGTGATTTAGTGCTAAAGAAAAGGCATGTGGAATCTAGACTTGGACAAATATCCATACAGTTCAAATGCAGCGCTAGATCTGTGCGTGAGAGTGGAAATTGCACACTGTTTCAGAATAATTATATGGAAGTCAAGTTTGTGGGGTTTTTTTCCTGGTACAAGCCTGTTAAAATTAGGTTACATTGTGTTCCAGCGTTCAGACTTCGGAGCGTGCTCTGCAAGCTCCTCTTGGCCTGTTGGCTGCTATGGAGGCGTTAATTCTGAAATTGCTGTGGTGCAAGAGAAAGGTGACACACTGAGTTAATGCAACAGCACTATACCTAGGAAAATCAGGGTTCTACTTCAAATTTGACATCTTTTTGGCAATGCCAGGCTATCATACATGCTTGTTCCCATCCCTCCCAAGAGACACAGTGCAGTGCTGTAGAGCTGACATCAACAGTTAGTGCATGTGCAGAAGAGGTACGAGACTGCGGATGGACGGCTGCTCACAGGCGTTGTCAAAGGGGACTGGACTGGAAATATTTCAGGCAGCACATCCTGTGCTCCCTCAGCATGCTGAGAATTCACTTGGTTCTCTACACCTGTCAAAACAATAACTATTGCATCCTCCACCCCAAAACATGCGGATGAATACAGGCTGGGGGTGGGGAGGTTTTGCTGATTGTTGACTGTAATGAAGGAGAGTGGGTGGTGATAGCACATAGCAAAAACCTAGAAGGAAGGCAGTATGATATAATTTCACCCTGGGAATCTATTGCTATGGCAACAAAGAACAGATTTTTTTTTTCCCTTTTTTTCCTTTATTTTTTTAATAGTGCTCAATACCGAAGTATCACAAAAGCAGAAATCACAATTTTGACAAACATTTTCTCTTCTTTGCTTGTATTTTGTTCATTTGTGTTTGTATTCATTTGTACAGAAATATTTGTAAATATGAAAAATAAATTTTTGTGCCCACTAACATTTCTCTTAAGAGAAATGAAGTATGGTTGTGTTAGCTTTATTGACTTAGAGTGAAGTGACAGCAGATTTCCTGATTATGTTCTCAATGTACAGACTACAGACCACTTAGAGATTACATTCTTTTTACAGCTATTGAAGTGCTCCTCGAGATTTAACAAGATGTCACTAAGGTCAGAATTTGGCCTGCACCATTTTCTATTCTACACAGATAAAAAAATAAATAAATGAAAATAATTACTTCTGGTAAAGCTGCTGAAGTAGGTTTTGGTGGCAATTATAAGACACCATGGCAGCAACATTTCACTTCAGGAACTGCAGCAGCTTGGGATAGTGAATAGGTGCTTGGGGAGCCAATTTTCTACATTTTCTATTTGAGAAAGGTTAAAGCTTTGCAGTAACATTAAATAAAAGAACAATGCTAATCACGCCTCTTAAGGAAGAAGTAAAGCCTCTTATCAGAATGCCAGATTAATATTGCATGGCTCTGTGCCAGCAATGCTTGCCAAAGCCCTGAGATCACCACCCTTTCTGCTAGAGACCAGCCGCTGATACAAGGAAGAGTGACCAGTTCTGTGTTTCTTTTCCTCTTCATGGTTTAAATGAGCATTGTGATCTACTAGCCAGATGAGCTAAGGATTAGCCTGTACTGGAGATCTGGTCCCCTATGTCCCTTTGAGATATCTTCATTTCATGACTTTAGGCTTTATCTCACCCTATTTTCCTAATGCCAGTGTGGAAATAGCATTTCTATTTCTTTGCTCAGAAATTATGTTAATCTCAATCACATACTCATGTTTCTGCTATTTTAGCTCTACACCATGTGTAATTCTACTTTTTTCATTATATCAATCGTGTGTTTTGAAATATATGCAAGCTTTTTGTTTGACATTAAAACAATCTTTTTCCGCATCATTTTTTTCTGACATAGATCTTCCAAAAGAGGTATGTGCTGTTGTGAGATACCCTGAGCTCCATGAACAAAAACCTCTGGGAGCACCAATAATATTGATATTTAAAATACAAATTTAGTGAAGAAAAGCAGCACACCTATAGCAAGAGACGTTGATTCAAACAAAGCAATTTGTTTTGACTAGTTTTTTTACAAACTAGTCTCTGTATGACAAGTTTGTAAAAAACACAAACAAACCATACTCAAAACTGAAACATGAACAGAGAATAACAAGAATCAGGGACTCAATTTGACAGAAGACAAAGCTAAACACAGATATAGGGCCCTAAGAGGTTTTTCCCTCCAGTATGCCAATAAGATGAGACAAGGATGCTGTTCTGTTAAAACTTGCTTTAGAAGCACGTACCCGGCTGGGAGGTGCAAAAATATTGATTTACCACATTTTCACTGTATTTAGCATACATTTATAGCAGATTAGATTTGCAGGCATTGCTCACCTTTGGACTACTTCAGAAAGCTGTTGGGGACCTGAGTTGCATACAGGGACCTGTGGCTGTTGAGTATAGAAATCTGTGGATTTACTTTACTCATATAGCACTGGAGCACACACTTCCTCATCATTGCTGGCAAACAAGGCTGCAAACAAACTTAGCATGTGTTAAGTGTCCTGAGATGAAAATCTCTTGCAAAGAGGGAAGTCTTCTTAGGGCATATTGCACTCTGTCAGCATTTGTCCAGAAAAAAATAACATCTACAAGGACCAGTGCTGCTGAAAAATTTTCTGAGACCAATTTTCACTCTCTCTTCAAGTGTCTTGCCTATAAATTATGAATTTGCAATCACAGGACTCTGTCCAGCAGACAAAGATTCTGCCACAGAAACTGCAACACTTGTGTCAGGGTGGAAAGACACTGAATCTCACATCCATGACTGAAGTTTTACTGAAGAAGTAAAACTTGGTCTCACAGTTCTTGCAGTATAAAGAACAGGGACATTCTTATGTGCCTTTTTGGCTTGGTATCCGTTTTTAGTATTTATGTGCTCTTCTTCTTCTCACAACATCACCACCAGTTTTCCTGCTGGCAGTCACTCTGGCAAGAAGCCCAGGTCCTCTGATGTGAGTGAGCCTTTTGGCACTGCTGCTAGTGTCAAGTGGAGTATCAGCTTCTTCTATCCCTTTGTGTTGCTAATGGAGCTTAAAATGAGCATGGCTTTCCTCTGTGTTTGTACAGAATTTCACATTGGTTTTTTCAGAGTTGCATTTGACTTATTTTTGTTTTAAAGTACCAATCACAAGAACCTAAATTCACCTGTGCTATTACTATAACCTAGCAATAATATATGGCAGGCATAAATGCGCTCTTTTTCTTCTTCTAAGGCTGATAATTGTTAGAGAGACTTCTGTGAATACTGTGGAGTACTTTTAGGTTGCTGTTAGTTAAGCTTAACTTATAATATTTTTTTGAAACAAAGTGTGTTTAGTATGAACTGATTTTTGTTGAATATCAAATGCTTGGGATTTATGCAGCAGAGACCTCGAACCTTGAATGTAGCAGAACAGCAGCAATTTTACCTTCTATTAAACAATACAGACATACTCTGCCTTTATCTGTGTGGGCTGCAGTAAGCGTGCATGATTTTTCTTTGGAAAAATCTTCTTGAATTGAACAAGGAAGCAAGCAGTAAGATTCCATAGAAATTTAGCACAGCTAATAGCTATGAGTGGAGAATTATATCCCTGTTAAAGTGTTCTCAGGGTAGTTCAAACCATTCTATAGAAAGCTTGTCATTCCCTATTAAACTCCATAGGAATTTCCCCTAAATGCTGTTTTTTGAGCTCTTGGAAGTAGATGCTAAGGATTAGCAAGCACCATCATTTTATTGGACTATTGAAAGTTATTTTTTAGTCTGCCTTATATAGGTGTCATTCTTCTGAGATCAAAAGACAATCTGAAGTCTAAATTCCATTATAGTGGTGCACTATAGCAAGACCAGTATAATAGGGGGAAAAAGGTGGAATGAGTGGGTTGTTATCACAGTTTTAACCTGGCAGAAGGAAGAGAAATAGGATGCTCATTCTGATCTTTAACTCCAAAACAATGATATAACCCATATTATAAAGTACAGCTACACTACTTCAGTGGTGATTTTTGTTTAGGGTTCGGCAAATGAACATATTGTTAGACTGGTAGGTTTTAATAAATACTGCAGTGTGAGAGCTGGGATTGTGTCTGCCTGTGGGCTGCAGGAAACCCTAGTGCACACTCAGGGATTGCACTCCCCTGAATGACGCTGAGCCTACATGATTCTGGTATCATAGCAACATCCATGAGTGATGATATTTTTTTCTGAGACTTGTTTGTATAAAAAACACTGTCAATATGAATCCTGCCCTTCTACTTTTCACCACAGTGAAAAGAAGGACTGCTAAGTGGTCCTACCAGCTCCAGTGTGAGTCATGGGCGAGCTCCCTGTGGTGGGAACCACTCTGTGTTTGGTGCCTGTACAGACATAAACACGGACTGAGCTCTAATAATAAAAAAGCTTGGCTTTGCAATGATTTATGAAAATAAATAACACCTAAAACAATACTTCCCAAACGTGCTTTCCTAAGAATAAGAAGGGGTTATTGTGCCTGAGCAGTGTAAAGCCATATGGCTAGCCTTCTTCTTTGTGTTCATCAGGTCACGCTGTGTGCACTGCTCAGGAGAATATAACTCCAGAGAAGGAAAACTCCTGTAGCAGCTGAGGGTAAGTGACTTGCTTTGCCTATGCTCTTCTCAGATTAGAGAAGGGAACCTCAGGTCTGCACACTCCTCACCAGTCTCTACTTCCTCCCTCACAAATGCAATAGGATTAGTAAACAGAGACTTTGCTTTAAATCAGGCCTACCAGGCAAGCAAAGGGGTGAAATTTATGTAGTGAGGCTTTTGCTATCCTCTGCTTTGGCAGGTAAACACATCAAAGGTGATGCTGGAATTTGCTTGTACATAGCAACACAGAAAGACAATGCTGTCTGTGTAGAAGAATAATTGTAACATGAGTCCTGGTTTTACAATTTCTGGCCAAGCTACTGGCCCTTTGTGCAAGAGAAAATGCTTTCATTAACAGTTTCCCTATGAAATTATAATCTACCATGGAGTCAGCTGCACAGAGTGGAACAGGACAAGACACAGTAACCATAAATTTCTCTTTATTTCATTTTCTCTGCTGTCATTGGTATTACTTCATGCATTTGTTCAAAGTGTAGAATAACCGGTTGTCATGATTTAGGAATAGTACTCCTCAATTCAGTGTCCCGCACCAAGACTCTCCCAAATGAGACAACGCTCATTTGCTCACCACACTTCCGCTTCCCCATCTCTCTCTAGGGATGGCGTTTAGAACTGGAGGCACAAAAATGTGAAAATCCTAGGTTGAGATAGGAACAATTCATGGGAAAGAGCAATGAGATTAGAAAATTAAGTTACAGCAACAATATTAATAAAAAAAAGATATAAAAAGAGAGGGTTATATACATGGAAAACGTTCACCAAGCCCAGGAACATGAACAACAATGGTGGAAGGACCCTTGCCACAACCACGGCCAAGCTTGCTCTCCTGACTGGGAAGGGCCACCATTCCTCAGAAGAGTGAGAGCGGCTTTCCCTCTGCCCTGGCAATGATGTAAGATGGTTTTAATAACATGATGTCTTGGTGATGGCTGCTGTCACTGATCTGGACAGGAACCAGGACACCATTTCTTAGAACCACTTAAATGCACTCAAATGGTATTGGCTGAAAAGGAAGAACACACATTAAAATCTTCAAGTTACGTAGAGAGCAACAAAAACATACTGACTTTGTGCAATAAAACAGAGGGAATACTACATTAAATACCTTATAAATTTTCATAAAATGAAAGAGATGTCTTAAATCTAAATTACTGATTCTGGCATATGGCAACACAGGTATGGCTGCAAAGACAAAGCCAGTGCTAATTTAAAAACCCATAACCTTGCCAGACACAGAGTTCTGTAGACACAAAAACGCTTTATGGTTTTTCATCCTCCAGATGAAAATTGGTTTTGCTGGGAACATGAACATTTTTGATCCTAATTTAAAATGTGTCCTTTAACAATAAACTGAATTTGATATTACAGACAGTAGAGCTAAACTACAGGGGATCAGAAATTAACAGTAAAGATAAAGATCAGATGTATATATCATTACAGGTGAAAAAAATTATTTCAGATCATGACTAAAGAACTTGGAAAGAAATATAAATTCTTGTCAGTGCTACAAGAAAGAATCTCCATGCACTCTTGTGCAGAGATAGGTGGTGGGTCCACATGTGCATGCAATAACCTTCAAAAATTTCAGGAGTTTTGGGCTATGGGTAGTTAAAAATTAGTCCTGGCATTCTACAGCGGTCAAGTCACATCCATACTTCACACTTTTATTTGTCTTATTAACAGAGAGGTAAAAGATGTGAATGATGCTGTGTTTGTGCCTGAACCAAGTGTTTTAAGCTCTAAATTATTTAGCAGTCTTCTCCCTCATCCCTATGTGAAACTGGTAAAATAAACTTTTTTTTTTTCACATGATTTATCTACCTGGAGATGTCTATTATAGCTGAAGCATCAGTTATGTTTATTAAATATTGTAGAGAGCTCTGGCAGGTAAGCCACAGCTCCTTACAGTCTGAACTATCTATATTGTTTCTCAGAAGGTAGGGGCATCCTGAGGAAATGGTAGAGATGATAGAAGTCTTCCAGGGAGGAACATGTGCCCTTGCTGACTCCCCTGGGATTTATTCTCTCTGGAGTTATTGGTGGGCTATCTAGAGGAGTCTAACACAGTGTATCCCTCCTTTATTTTGATATTTATTCATTTGTTTCCATAGTACATTTGTTCCTTTATCCATTTCACCCAGTTTACTCTCTTTGTGTCTCTTCATCAGGCTTGGTTTCCTATCCTGTACTTTGTTTGCTATTTTTGGTTGCTAGAGGCTCTTTCTGCCTTGAACACTTCCCAGCAGATGGGCTCTGTCTCAGGCAGCTGAGACTCAGTGAACTGCCTGATCCCACAGACCAGGGCCAGAGCTGCAGCCTACTACAGCCATGTGCTTCCTTCCTCTGGCCTTAGAGCAGTTATGAACTGCTCTTTGTCTACCAAATTTGGGACCGGGGAACTTTGAGCCTTGGCCTGCAATCCTCTTTTCAGCGATTCCAGAAATTGGAAAGAACACTGTCAGCATCTGTCTGAATTTTCTGTGAGAATCCTGGGAAAAAGGACGTTGAGTCCTTTCCTATTTTAATTGTACTTTGCAGTAATTTTTTCTCAAAGACAAGAATGAATTTCTGGCCTCTCTTTTCATCTGTTAACAGAGCTCATTAGTGTGACCTTGTAGTGCTTGACAGTACCAAACACCTGACCTTGTTTCTTCCTGACATTTATCAGCCACTCTGAGGTGCTAATCTGTTTACAACTAGTGAAAACCCATTTGCCTGATATGAAGCGGCTGTCCTCGATCACAAAATGAGGGAACATTGTAGCACCTGGTACTTTATGACTCTAAAGGTAAATGCAGGAGCAATGCCACTGACAGATAAATGGAAATTAGACTAACAGGTGCTTGTAATGATGATGGGAGGATGGAAAAAAAGTGTTGCCTCTTCAATAAAGTAGTATCCAGGAAGCTGCTAACAAAAACAAATCCATCAAATGAAGCAGATTTCCACAGTGGTTATATAAGTTTTGAGAGCAAAAGCTCTTTTGGAGAATTTCTTGCCTCAGATATAGTTGTAAAGGACACAATGAGCAACCTCAGTTAAGCATTTGCAGATTAGTAAAAACATTGCACCATCAAGTTTTCATGTAATCATTCATATAACAATGAAATTGGCACCTCCCACAGGAGAGGAAAGATCAATAGCTAACACCGTGATCTCGACATAAGAGATTACTTCTTGTGTTTCTACAATATGTTCCCAGTTTGCAGACCATAAGAGAGAAGGCCTTCCAATACAGTTTCTGGATAAAAGAACGAGATAAATAAAATAAGTCACAACCATACTTGCCAGGATTTACCTCTCAACTACTTTAGCCATTGAGAACCTCAGCAAAGAGTCCTATACTGGTGTTAAGAGGTCCCAGTGGACCTTCTATAAGGAAAGCAAGACAATAGCATCCATTTCTAGTTCTTTCCTATTCTTGATTGTTGTGAGTGGCTGTTAGTGGACAGTGTAGCTAATGCCTGCAAAAACAGAAATACTATTATTTCAACACTTATGAAAAGAGCTGAAAAGCTTTGCCTCATCAAAACAGGTGTCTTGCTTTCATTATTTAGACAGGCAGAAGAGCTGGAAAGGCCTTTCTTGTCCAGAATGAGACTATACTTGTTGCCTGTTTCCAGACCTGGGAGCTCATGACACCTAATCTGTTAGAGAAAGTTCGCTGATAACAGACCACCTGATACCTCTTCACAGCTGCGTGAGTCAACAGAATCATCACAGATGACTGAGGGAAACCACAAAAAAACACAGCTGAAATGCAAAGAATAAATTTACTCCATTACCTCGCTAACTGGCGGATCCTGGAACAAGGCTAAGCAGCAGAGACACAGAATGAGGGCACAGGCACCGTCAGGCTCAGCCCAGTCCCAGTGGGAAGCAGGGCAGCTGCTGTGTCCATTTATCCAGGGCCTGAGCACGCATAGGTTAGCACCACACTGTGATCTCCCTGTGCTTTGTATGGCCTCTGCTTTGATCTCTCTCCCAGTGGGGAGCTCAGGCATGTCTGGGATAGGGCCTACAAGCCTCTGGAAGCACCTGTGTTATCTCTACACAGAAATTCTACTTCTCCAAACAGATAGAGGACAAACAGCAGTAGATTTAATATATGGTTTCCCACACTGATATTCTCCAGGCTTTGGTATTCCCAGCTGCAAGGTCATTTGAAGGAATCCACCATCCTCATCACCATTCTTCCCCTTTTAACCCTTTCCTCCCAAGAGCAGAGCTTTAGGAAGACAGCACCTTTCCCTATAGTTAGGCTTGAATTTTTTCATCCTTTGATTCTGGGTACTTGGAAGTTATGAGGAGGTAGCATCACAGGTAGCTCAGTTATACAGTTTAGATCATTTAGTCCAACTCACAACTTTGTCTCCCTTCAGCCTGCTTCATTTTGCCTTCAGCAAGACTGTAATCTCTACATTGCATTTTTTTCTACTTTCTGTTCAGTTCAGACTGTGAGATGGGGTTCACATCTAAATGAGGTAGGTTATGTTAGTTTCTGTAATTCTCTCCCAACAGAAGAGAACATTGCTCACTGAGGAAGCTGCTAAAGTTGCCTTTGCTATGTACCTTTGCCTTTTAGTGGTGAATCACCCTGCTCTTTCCTCCTGTGAAAGCTAATCTTAGTTGTTGTTTTGGAACAAATACTTTACAAATGCAAAGTTATTCACTAGCAGTGAACTCAGTGTCTTTCTATTTACAGCAAAATTTCTACATTCTGCTGTCTTGTGATAGATCTGAACCTAACATAATCACAGGGGATGGCACCATACTGTTCTGTGCTGAAAAGAGCTCAAGAAAAGTCTGTGTGATACAGGAAGCAGAAAAGTGGTAAAGCACAATAGAACACTCTTCCATGGAGATGCTTTGAAACATGTATTTATTTCTGAGAAGGTGAAAAAGAAGTTGAAGTCATACAAAATAATGGGCCATTCATTAGCCTCTCACTACCCAAACTCAAGAAATCCTATGTCCCAGATTAGCAGAGCATCTCATAACACACAACAAAACATCATCTTGCTGGAGAAGGTGAATCCATCTAAGAAAGATAACGCCTTGAAAGAAATGCTGTCTGTCATGATCAATAATTAAGTTGTATGACTGTGTAAACACAGATAGCTCTTCATGCCAAAAAAGTTTTGTTTCTTGTTGGGGAAATTATCACAGATCCGAAAGTGCCTCCAACTCTGTTATAGGGAAGTGTAAGACCTTTTTAAATGCATGTAATGGAAAAGACTGAGAACCAGAAAACAATCAGCTGTCCAAGCCGTAGGGACAGTGGGATACATCAACTTAACTTAGAGGTTTGTAAACCATCTGCATGCCCCAGAATCACTGAATGGGCAAGGCTGGGGGAGACCACAACGGGCCATCTGGTCCAGCCTCTCTACTCAAGTAGGTTCATTCCAGAGCACAGGGCACAGACTCGTGTCTGGCCAGCTCTTGAGTATCTCCGGTGAGGGAGATTCCACAACCTCTTTGGACAGTCTTTGCCAGTGCTTGTTCACCTGCACAGTAAAGAAGCTCTTCCTGATGCCCAGCTGGAATTTCCTGTGTATCAGTTTGGACTCACTGCCTCTTGTGCTATTGCTCAGCACCACCATGCAGAGCCTGGATCCATGCCCTTCAGATACTGATAGACCTTGATGAGGTCCCTTATAGGTTATCTCTTCTTGAAGCGGAACAGACCCAACTCCCTCAGCCTTCCCTTAGGATAGAGATGCTCCAGCCCCCTAATTATCTTTGTGTTCTTCCACTGGATTCTCTCCAGCAGCTCCATGTCTCTCCATATAGTAGAATCATGAATTATTTGGGTTGAAAGGGACCTTAAAGACATCTATTTTCAACCCCTACCATGGGCAGGGACACTTCCCTCTAGACTAGGTTGCGCAAAGCTGCATCCAACCTGGCCTTGAACACTTGCAGGGTTTTAATGTTGCTAGATGCTACTGTGCTTCAAGCATGAGTTATTTACATGTTTTTCCAGGTTAAATGCAGTGAAGTGGCAATGCAGTCTGAAGATGTAAAAGCAGAGAAAGGAGAGATCTGCAACTAATGTGTTTGTGCATGGAAGTGGCATGCAGGCTAACCAAGGTGTGTCAGTGCTGGCTTGGGGCACTTGACCCCCATCCTGCCATGGGACTATCATGAGGTGCTTTGACTTCTAAGAAACTACACTGCAGATATGGCTTGATGAGACTATGCAATACAAGGAGGTTGGTTGCTTCTCCAGAAACTCTCATCCTACTCCCTTTTGTTGCTTTTGAGACAATCCTAGCATTACTGTATCAGAGTTGTTTATGTGGTTCAGGATAACATGTAAAAGAAAATATCACAGTCTGCAGTCTGTTTTCACCACTACTTATTGACACAAGATGGAGCCCTGCAGTTGTTTTCCTCTAAAAAAAAAAAAAAAAAAAAAAAAAAAAAGAGAGANAAAAAAGACAATTGTAGCAATGGGAAAGACATAACCTGGTCTTGAAACTAACTTGATCATGCTGTCTTATTAGGACATTTTGCTTTCTGAATCTAAGGATCTCTTCTATTCTCCTTCACCCTGTATACCATCCTTGTGGAAATTAGTTGCAAGGAAACAAACATAGTGCTATAAAAGAATGAAATACATTTCTAGCAGTCTTTAGTCCACCTAAGTGGGTAAGAAGAGCAGTGTCAATGAGCTCATTTCTGTACTCTAGTGACAAGTGTAAGATTCTGAGAGACAAAGTTTTGATAGTAGGCAAATGGCTAAAAATTGCTTATGCTTACTTCCCATTGAGTATAATTTACCCCTTACCAAATAACATTTACTTCTCTTTAAAACTGTTCTACTCTTATGGTCTCCAGATTCCCATTCCAATGCATTTCAGGTGCTGAACTCTAACAGCTGGGAATGGGAGTCTGAAGAGATCTGAGCATTGGGCCACATAGTTACATGTATATACTTAGTTTAGATCTTTCCAAAACATGAAACCAAAACAAGATAAACTGTAGAACACAGAAATAATGGCTTTTTCTTTTTTAATTTTTATTTTAATTTTTTTTAATAAAATATGCTACAGTTACTTTTGAAGCACAGCACATGTGCTTTAATGCAGAGGTAGCTTTTGGATGGACAGACAAGTCCTAATTCTGCAGATTGCCCAGGATCTAAGGATCAAGGTAAAACACTGGTGCTATCAGGCAAATTGCTCACAAGTTTGTTTTAGTGTCTAGATGTAGAAAGGTCACATGACTTCATGTCTGCAGGAGTTAAACACTATGAAGCAGAAATTGAAAGGAAATTCTCTATAATTTTTGTAATTCAAAACAGTTTGCAGTATTTGCTGCCAGTACAGAATGTTCAGGTTTGGATGTTGACTAAAGGATTAAAAAAATACAAGATCTGTAAAACTAGTCATTAGTTGGCAAAGAGGACTAAATGCTTACAATGAAAGGCACAAAAGACACACTTACTTTCTACATCACTCCCTCTGTACCTTCATGCTCCTTGACCACTTACTTCCCATCCCCAGGGTATTTTGCTACAGCTGCATCCTAGCCTTTACAAACTGCCCTTCTTCACTAGCATTTGTCACCTTTAATAGAAGTTCCAAGTCATGCTGGTTTGCAACTGCTCTGTGGTGTTTGCAGAAGAGGAAAAAAAGGATCAGAGCCACATGTTTGTGTTTGCTTGTAGCCTACGGAGAGTTTTGAACTTAGGTTTGCAGGAGGAAGAGGCACTATCTTTTTTATTTTTACAATTCATAGTATATTTCAAAAATTGCTATGGCTTAAAGCCCACAGCTTAAAACCTCTTTTTGAATTTGTGCTTCTCTTGATAAGAAAAAACCCACCCCACTGTGCTTTTATGGGTTTGAAAGAACATAAAACAGAGTACCAAATGCAGCTCTTTTAAGCAGGCAGGCAAAAATACATTGCTCAATTACTGTTTTCTAAGATCTTTCAACAAATTGAGGCATGCCCTTTATGAAAAACTGTTCCCTGTTTCTAAAAGAACTCTGCATGAGTTCTTGTTTAGCAGCTCAGGACACAAAGTAGAGTGGAACAAGACTTGTGTTTTGCAAATTATTATGCTTTTGATCATCTACAGTTAATGCTGGCCACAAGAGCAGCTAGGGCAGTAAATTCTCCAGTGAAAAGTCTGGTCTCTGTGTTTCCTCAAAAAAAGGCACTCCTAAGCATCTAAAGAGGGAAGGGATGGGAGTGTCTACCTCAAACAGCAAGGCTGCTGCCCTGCCCTCCAGTCAGCCATGTGGTAAGTAGGTATTTGCTCTCCTAAACATGCCCAAGAAGGAAAGCATGGCAGTGTAGCTAATGCTTCTCTTCCTCATAGGTCCTGCCAGTGTCAAGAGAGAAAATCTTTCATAAGTCCAAGTCTGACAGTGGTTTACAGGCTATCTGAGCAGGTGTCAGAAAGCTTCAGGTCTTTTAGTGACATCTCTGCTGTGCAAGGTAGCTATGAATCCCACTGTAGATGTAACATGCAGATAAAACTATACCTGGATAGCATAGTATGTAGACAAACTGTCCAGGACAAGTCCCAAATGTTTTTGAGTAAGGATTTATCTTCAAGATTCAGAGTTACTAGTTTTTTCTCTGACTTGCTGTGCAGGATTATGAGAGATGGTAACACAGTTCAGCTATTCTTAAAGTATAAAAAATACATGAAAAGTGAATGTAAGTCCAAAACCCCTCCTACTGTACTATTTATACAAAGGTCAGAAAACAGTCATTGGACTATTATGAAGAGGGAACTGTTGTGTGACACTTCATCTATACTTTCATTCGGAATATATATTTCCAAAATGCAAGTAAAGGGTCTACAAAAGTGACAGAATTAGCTCAAGATGAAACAGGATTTGATTCAGGTGATTTCAGTCATACTTTTACATACTGAAAATAAATATTGATACAATATTCTGCATACTGTCAGGATAAAATGGCTATTTAGTAGAATAAACAATAAAGATAATTTAGTTATTATCACTTGCTATTATGTGCTTACCTGGATTCCTTCATAAAGAGTCACTTACAAGTAGCTAAATTTTTGAGTACTATATTTCTATGAATTACTTTACATAAATATTTAATTCAAAGAAAATGTGTACATAAAATAAATCTTAACACTTTTTCCTGAATGGAAGCTAGAGCAAATGAGTAGAAAGGAAACATAAGGACAAAGGAAGATTGATCCCTATTGACTGATAAGTAGTGGATTATTGCCTTATAATTGCTATATTTGGTAAATACAGCATTTCATTAACAAGCCTAATTTAAAACTGGAAAACTTTTATATACATGCTGATATATTTTATATTCTTTGAATTCAGAAAATTCTTTCATTAGTAAGATTCTGAGATTTAACTTGAACCAGAGCAACACTGGAGACTGAAGTTTTGCTTTTATAAAAACAGTGCTCTGACCTCTGTGCATTAAAAAATGAGAAGGATGAAAAAAACTGGATAGAGGTATGCAATACTCCTAATCCCATTCTTTCAGGAAGAGCTATTTCTATTGAGACTTACTGTATTTTCTACTTACTCTGCCTCCTTCTGTCTCCTCACAATAAACAGTTCTTTTTGCTTGAACAGAAGGAGCCCTTTGATCCTTATTTGTCTTGTGGGCATTGTCTGTTTGTTGAATGAAAGAAAATAATGTGAAGCATCAACTCTCAGCTCATTTTCTTTTGGGGTCTGTGCAACCATCAGCCTTAAGGTGTGTCTCTGAGAAAGACACCAGGCAGTTTTATACTCTTCTTCATTTTCAGACCTCTCTCCTGCAGATGGAAGCTATCTGACCCCCCACCATTCAGTTTGGATCTTATAAATTCTAAGGTACCAGCTGTGCAATGCTGTCTCTGTGTGTAACTCTCCTGTTAAAGATGGCATGATTATCAGTTCATGTCAGAGAAAATGCTTTGAATCCTATTATAGTTCATTGACATGCATAACTCCAACTCTCTTCAAAAGTGCTTGCTTTGGAGGGTGAATATTAAATTATTGTGTCAAACTTGTTTCCTAAACTAAAACAGACAAAAACTAAGTAAATTTACACTTAAACAATTTATATATTCTTTGACTTATTGTTTAATCCTTTTTTCTACATTAATATTTCAGAAGGAATAAGTTACTCAGCCAAATGTTTTTTTTTCCATTTCCTATGTTGTGCATTCTACTTGATCATCAGCACTCGTATCACATTAAGTAAATGCTTTAATTCTGGCCCTTTAATTGTCACACTTGAAACAGAATACTACTGTGTATGAGCTAGAATTTAGCATACTTATTATTTCTGTTTTTGGAAAAGATGAGTAGCACATAAATACAGGAAAATACAAACTTCAGTTTTTAAACTTTGTTAGTAGGGGCATATTACATAGGTTCAAGTATTGTTCACTGAGATTTTTCAGCATAATTTGATAGCAAAAAGTGAAATACTTGAGAGAAAATATACTTTTTTTCCATTTGGATAAGCTCACTTTTCATGAAGACTGAAGCTGGCAGAACTTTTAACTACAGAACATGTTTGTATTTCTTTATTATCACAGACTTTCAGGTTTAAAGTGGTTTCTTCCTCCTGGAAACAATATTCTGTACCATCATCAAAGGGATGATAGTTTATTTTAAGATACACAATTAATGCAGACAGAGACATTTTTCTTACTCCTACAGCAGGTCAAGAGGCAAGTTTTCTCTCTATGCAAGCTCAAGATGAGAAGTATATCAGTAACTACGCAGACAGCATTGGTTCAGCATGAATGTTGACGAATGTAGCATGTTATTGCACAAGACAGGACCAGCACTCCTGACTTTGCAATTCTTCTCTTCCAAGAGTTCTTGCTGTATTTGTCACTGTTCTATGTCTTGCTTCCTCAGCCATTATCCCACAGCCTGCAGACTTATCAGACAGGGGCTATTGAGTAACGTATTCTTTTACTAACTCTTCTTGCCTTTAAGAGAGAAGATGATGACCACAGTAACCACCATACTGGGAACAGTGTTTGTTGCAATAAGAATGTAAAGAAACACTTCCTTTCCATATCTCATCTTACAATGGAGTATCTGTCTTGTCATGTAAGATGCTGGGTGAATTTATTTGACACCCAGTAAAAAAAAAAAAAGACTGGAAAATTTTAAGTAAGTGAGAAGTGATTAAAAAAACCAAAGTTGCCTTGCAATGTCACCGACTGAATCTCACATGCTAATATCAAAAGAGAGGAAGATCCCTTGTTTCCCAACATGCTTTATAATTAGTCATGAAACAGATACTGCAGATCTATCTATTCCCAGAGATGCCTCAGGAATAGGGACTGTTCCAATATTTCAAGCATTGGCTACAAAGAAAATGGAGACTTCCTTTCTACAAGGAGTCACATAGAACAGGCAAGGTGTAATATGTACAAGTTAATCCTGGGGAGATTTTAACATATGACACAAGTGGAAAAAATTTTACCATAAGAACAGTCAGCCATTAACATAATTTCCTCATGGAAGTGTTGGATTTCCCAACACTAAACAGTTTTCAGCTGGGCAGGGTGCTGGGTTATCTTGTCTAGACCATGTATTTGCCAAAAGCTGGCCTTTGAGGTTGCCTCCAAACCTGATATTCTATGATTCCATGATGTAAATAGGAAAACTCCATCATCCTATGCATCTGAATTCTCCTCATAAAATTCTTTTCACTTGCACCCAAAGAAGCATTTACATATGGCTTGCTATTGAACATGTTCATTGAAGTATACCATTAAATAAAAGGTGCTGTCCTACAAAATAATTCTGTTACGTACTGCCCTGTCTCCGGAGTAGCCAGGAAGCAGTCCCACATAAATCAAAGCCTGGAAACACTGGCTCTAAAAACTAACTTGATTGATTAAGGTGTCTCTGCATCTACCTGTAGCAAGGTTGTATTTTGAAGTCAGACCTTGCTAACATGTGGGAGAAGTGTATTCATTTTAGTAACATTGACAGAGACTGTTGACTCCAGAAAGAAACCCCCAACAAAACAACTAGCAGGTAAAAACACTCTTTTAAAAACACAAAAGGGTGAAATAACTTTGCAACACCTTAGACCCTCCAGCCTTTTTTTTCTGGAAGGCCAGAAAGACAAAATTACAAAGACACAAAGCAAGAATATAGCCCAGTAAAAAAAATAAATAATTGTGCATGTATCAGGGAGTGGAGGAGTTCCACAGAGAAGTCACAACCTGTTTGCACCTCCCCATGGGAAGCCATGTGAAGGGCAGTGCAGAGATATGAACACACTGTCTGAAAATTAGCCTGGATGTCTGTGCTAGTTTGAAAGCAAAACCAGTGAGACTCCAAGTCAGAAATACAACACTACCCCTCCTGGTTTCAACAGCTCATGAAGACGGAGATAGAATACATACCTTCTGGCATATTTTTACATTGTAACCTAGGACAGTGTCCAGCTTCCAATGCACCATGCTGGAAACACTGGCAGACAAAACAGCTTTTGCACTATACTTCTCAAGCCAGCTAAAAGTTCTTGGCTGGGTGAGTGTCCTCACATGGATCTCTGCTAGCACACTGGGCTCTGCCCCTATCTGCCCAGCTCACAATGCAGGGGTTAATTAATTATTTTGGTAATTAAAGCCTGATCTGAGTCTTTTCATCCTGGAACACTAGATGAGGTCAGCCCTTGTTTTTAATCCTGTCCTTACTTTAGAGGCTGTTGTACATTGGCATGGGTAACTGCAAACTGCTGTTGGAAACATTTAGTTTTGTAAAGCACAGAAGATGCACAGAAGGTGAATCACATTGTCAGCCATCACACGGAACTTCTGAGGATGGTAGGATTTTTGCCCTAATGATATCAACACCAGCAGCAGGCCTTATGGAAAGGTGTAATTCCACAAGATGAGTGACACAGACCTAAGTGGCAGAGGCTTCTGATTGGCAGCATCTCAAGAGTTGTAGCAGTTCTCTGACCATCCTGACACACCATGTCTTGAGGTGAGACAGCCTTGTAAACCTTTGCCATGAGACTTAAGCAGAAACCATGACAACAGTACCTGTGACTGTGCCTTCTCAAGATTTAACTTTGTACTCCAGCCCAGTTTTAAGTTTTCTAAGCCTAGAGTGACCAACTGGCACAGGTACACATTTGCTCATCTCTTGGCTAGGTACTTTGGCTTGATTGCTTAAAAAAATTATTTATGGAGTTACAGGATCCTCTTTTCCCTGGATGTTTTCCCATAATATTCTCCAAGAAATTTTCTTCTACATATAATTGCAACCACAACCTACCACTCATATTGTAATTCATTATTTACTAGACCTATGCAAGGATTAAGATGTTCTAAGATTTCTTCCTTAAAGACCTACCAATCTCATACATTCCCCTGCATTTTATTAATTGCTAAAAAACAGGGGCAAATGGGAAAAAAGACCCCAGCAGAGTGTGTGCTTTGCCTTCAAGAGATTTATAATAAAAAAACTGAATTCTTTGTATACATCAATAAAAAATGTTATCATGGCAGATCTGCTGTGGAAAAACCCTGCTGGACAGAAAGCAATTCAGAAGAGTAAGGTTATGTAAGTTCACGAAAGCTCTAATGTTATAGAGAGATGAAAGCCATACAAATAATTTGCTTTCATTACAAGTGCTTCTGCTCGACATGGTACAAATTGCTCTTTCTCCTGAAAATGTAGCTTGAGCATGAAGGCATATCCATAGAGATTAAAGGATAGAGCCTTTTCTGCGTGTACTGTCCCTGTTCTATTTTTACATTTCATAAACAACTTTCTCATAAAATAGCTGTGATTTTACAGGGCTTCATGCTGCAGGGTTCATCATCTCTCCTCCAGACTTGTGTACAACAAAAGGAAGAAAGTTAGACAAAACCTCACAGAAGAAAAATCCTTTCAAGAGCTTCCTCTTTGCTAACAACCAAACCTTGATGCTAAGCCATTTAAATTGCACAGGTACTTGTGAAAAAAAAGCAAACACTAGCCATCAGCCCTAACTACATATGCACCATCTTCTCAAATGAATGTTTTACTCTCAGACCCCACAGCTTTAACCTGCAGTCTTTTGCCTTGCTCTAAATAATTCAGTGTAGGTTCCTTTTTCTCCATTTTCTGTATTTCCAGTTCAATGTCCTGTACTTCTGAAGCTAGAGCCACCACCCATCACACATTCTGACCTCACTTCATAGTCTTACCTTTTTTGATTTACTAGGTTCCTTGTACCCCACACAAATACAATATAATTTCTTGAAAGTTGCAGATAGATAGAAATATTGGTGGCCTTGACCACAGTCATCCTGGTACATGCAGGATCACTTTGCTTTTCCTGTTCTGCGGATAATGCAAATGCAGTAGATGTCAAAAAGGCAGCTTGGCTACTTGGGGCAACAGAGAACCGCAACACACTGCCTTGCAGCCATGAAAAACCTACCAGGAGCTGTGTCCCATGGGCTCCATTAGAAAGTGCTGGGTCAGAGCTGTTATGTAGCCTTTCCTCTTCAGGCATGTGGCATATCTCATAAGAGAGGATCAAGGTATCAGAAGCTAAGTTAAAAAGAGAAAGTTGTGGAGAACCTAGTAAAAGAGCAATATTTCACCTATTCACCAGCTTTTGTTAGATAAGCCTTAGCAAAGGTGGAAAACACATCAGCAACAGAATAAATTCAAGGAATGCCTTGTTTTAACTGCATGCATAGTTTATTAATCAGTGACACAGGGTTGCTATTACCTTTTGTAGCAACGCTATTCTAAATCTTGGATTCACTTTCTCTGAGTTTTATTTGGCTTATTTAGCATAACCCTTGCAATGGGACTCTGGAGCAGATCCCAAAAGCATTGAAAAATGCTTTGAATTTCTTTTCTGAAACAAATTTTCATATGACTGCTTCATGTGGAGAATGATGTCTCTTTTAAATATAACGGAATATACCAGATGCTATCGTACATTATTGAAATTTATATTGCCAGAGGTTTCTGGTGTGTTGGTCAGAGTAACAACAAAAGCTTCTATTTATACTTTGAAGCTGTTCCTTCATCAGTATCTTAATCACCTCCTACTCTTACTCAGGGAATTTATTTTGAGGAGTTTGTAGGAGAATAGGAATTTTTTCTGAAGGGAAAATATGAAAGAAACCTGAAGGCTTCTGACAGCTTGGTCAGAAATGAAAGGGAAGCATGGAGAACAATGCCAATGAAAGAAGTTCACTGCTAAAAAAGCCATTTCTATTATGTCATGGGTGAAGCCTTACTTCCTACAGAAACGTGTTGTTTCTTGGCAGTTATCACAGTGCCTTAGTTAATGTTTGAGATCAAATAAATTCCTGTCCATTCCTGAATGATACAGGTATAGACAATCTCCCCTCTCAGCACCAACACCAACAAAACAATTTTGCTCTGAATGCTGCTCTGTTGCTCTGAGGGCATCTGTTTGGTCAATAATATGGATTAAAATCAAGAAAGGACAACCAGATAGTAATAGCTCCTGGAGAAAAACACATGAAAGCTAGGCACCTGGATAAAAATACTGTGTAGCAGCACAACATCAGAAATAAACCCTAACAAAACATGATGAGTAATAAACTCATGATGGTTTCTTTGTTTTGATAATTCAGAAGACTTTTCAAAGTCAGTACAATGTTATAGCACATTCCTAAGTTTCTAGATGATTTGATTGTGTTTCATCATAATTAGTGGATGTAGTTTTTCTAGATCATTGTAATGCCTTAGATACTGTCCCTCACAGCATCTTTTGCACAAGTTGTCTATCTATGAGATGATCAGGTAGGTAGATATTGTACTGGAGGAAGAACTGGCTGAATGTCAGAACTTCAGGGGTTTTAGTGTTTGGGGCCATATCTGCCTGGTGAGCAGTCACCAGTAGTGTTCCTCATGAATTCATTGTAGGACCAGTTCTAGTCAAAAAGTTTATCAATGACCAAGATTCAGGACTTGAAAATGCCATTAGCAAGTGTGCTGATGATACCAACCTGAGAGGTGCTGCTGACTCTCCCAGGACACAAGAGCCTTGCAGAGGGATCTGGATACATTGGAGCACTGGGTAATTGTCAGTGGCATGAAATTTAACAAGAACAAATATAGATTCTGCCCCTGGGATGCAGTAAAGCTGAGAGCATAGTGTGTGTAGAGCAGCCCTGCAAAAGGGATCAGGAGGTGCTGGTTGGCAGCAGCTCAGGGTGAGCCAGCAGGGTGTGCCTGAGTAGCCAGGAGGGTAAAGCCCATCCCGGGCTGCATCAGACTCAGCATCCCCAGCTGGGATTGGGATCATCCTGCTGGATTCAGCTGTGCTGAGGCCTCACCCTGAGTCCTCCTGCGTGCAGTGCTGGGCCCCACAGCCTGAGAAGGGTGGGAAGACCCTTGAGTGGTCCCAAGGAGGACAACAGAGCTGGTGGAAGGGCTGGAGGGCACATCCTGTGAGGACTGGCTGAGGGCTCTGAGTTTGTCTGGTTTGGAGAGAAGGAGGCTCAGGGATGAGTGACCTCATGGCTCTGTACAGCCACCTGAGGAGGGCACCTGGAGAGGGAGTACTGTTTTTCTCCTGGCATCCAGGAATGTGGAATGGGAATGGTTCAAAGCTGCATCAGGGGAGGTTCAGACTGTACATCACGAAACATTTCTTTACCAAGAGGGTGGTCAAACACGGAACAGGCTTCCCTGGGAGGTGATTGATATCCCAAACCTGTCAGTGTTTATGAGGCATTTGCAGAAGGCTCTTCATACCCTGCTTTTTACTGCCCTGAATTGGTCAGTAGTGGAACTAGATGATTGTATTAGGTCCATTCCAAGGGAAATATTCTATTCTATTCTATTCTATTCTATTCTATTCTATTCTATTCTATTCTATTCTATTCTATTCTATTCTATNGGAAATATTCTATTCTATTCTATTCTATTCTATTCTATTCTATTCTATTCTATTCTATTCTATTCTATTCTATTCTATTCTATTCTATTCTATTCATTTCAGTCTTGCAGCTTTAGCAAATATTTCTAAGGATCTGAAAAGGCAAATGAAATATGTCCATTGGCAGAAGGAATTTAGTACATAGGACCCTATATACCCATTTAAAATCTACATGTTCACAAGATTATGATTCAATATATCAAAATTGTGCAAGATTGCCTTGAGTTTTTTAAATAGGAAAAGGTATCCACTCTTTCTCCTTAAAGCTAAGCAGCTCCTAACTTGGAAAAATGTTTTGAAAAGCTCTTGTTGCCATTTTTGTGACATTCAGTCTGACTATAAAGGTTAGAAATTGAAAGATTAGTAGGTGTTGCTCCTTTTTACACTTAGTCTTTCAGCTTACACCTAAAAAAAAAAAAAGTAAAAGAAAATAAAAGGAACACTATATTATATCCACCATCCTATGCTGCAACCCCTCTATATATTATATCCACATATAGAGTGGGACCTGAATGAAAAAGCTGCCCCAAATTTTGTGCACAGAGCAAGGCTGGGGCAGATGTGTCTGGTAATTGGCATGCACTGTCTGCCACCACCTAGTCCTTTCCAAAGAAATATTTTGGCATGCCTTGGAATAGCCATAGGACATTAATTTCTCTAAAGGGGCCCCACAGATGAAGGTAAACTACTCCAGAGCACAAAAGAACTCAGCTATAAGAATTCAAGGCAAGCCATGCCTGTCGTCCTCAATGCCAGAGAATGGTCCCACTCCATACTACTGCAGATGTAAACTAGGCTTGGTTTGACAAAGTAAGCTGTTGAAAAAACTACCAAAATGGTGGACTGCTCTTTCCAGGGTTGTTCTTTTTAATCTTGATACCCAGACCTAAGCAAAAACTTCCCGCAAGTCCTTCAACAAGGTCTCAGCAGTAGACTTTAGTTGCAGACTGTTAGCTGACAAAAGCTATTGGATCTGTTCTCTAGTGTTACACAGCAGTTTGTTTTTAATATTCCAGACTGGCTATCTGACAGCCTTGAGGAAACTTACTGCAAGTAATACATAAAAAACATAATATAAAGGCAGTTCTGTTTATCCTCTGCATTTCACATGACAGAGTATAGGAAAGGTTAAATGAAGAGCTGTATGTCCTGATTATTAAGGGTTACAATTGAAGGTGAAGAGCATTTTAGACTTTTACAGCTGCTATTGTTCCGCTTTTGGAAAGAAGCTCTCTTTTTTCAATTTGTAAAATACAGGCTAAAATGCCTGTCAGCTCAGAAAGATGATAAAATACACACAAGAATGCTGTAAGAATTCTGGGGGGTCATACCATGGCTTTAATAATCTAGAGTTAAAGCAAATCATAGGCAGTCTTCCACAGTCATTTGGTACACTAAATACAAAACTTCTAAAGTTTCCAATATATAATCTATAGAATTCTTGTATGAGCATCTCCAGTCTTGATAAACTAGATATATTAACAATTGGACATACTACAAACTGGAGACCAAAGGACTCAGCTAGTAATTAAAATGTTCTGTTCAGATTTTACACATTCTGGAATAACAATGATACAAGTAATTATCTGTCTCTGAAAATTGCAACACCTTTGAAGTGTATTGTACCATTATGATCCAGAGCTTGTTTTTATTTCTTTTTAATTGAAGGTTTTTTTAAATGGACAAAAGGCAGTAAGATAATGGAAAAGGTTAACTCAAATGTCATGACCACATATGTTTGCCATTGGCTATAGCAGCTGATGATATACAAATAATTTTTTAAGTCACAGAATACTAGAAGGGCACATTTCTACTATGTCAGTCTTTCAGTGTGATTGCACTCCTAAATAAACACATATTTTGAGATAGTATTGTTGTTTTCTGGTTTCAGGTTGCACTCTCTTTATGTGCTTTGTTGTAAGATATGCTAATTATGTTGAGAGTCTGAAAGTGGGTGGCATAAATTACTTTAGCTGAACTGCAGAACATACCATGTAGGTTTTTAACCAATAAACTGTGCTTCCTTTCTCATAGGAGTTTGAGGAACCTTAAATGAAGTGAAACATCAAAGACAAAAGTTTTGCTTCATTAATTGCACTTCTTTAAAGTGAAAAGCAGGGGAATTTCGGTTAAGTAGGATCCAGGTAACTGGATTAGTTAGCTGTCTTCAGCCATAGCTGCACAAACTGGGAATTCCTGGTTTCAAAATAGAAACCTTGCTGCTTATTTTAAAACTGCATCCTTTCCCTGGACATGAATCAGACATGCCTTAGTGAACTTGATTTGTCAGCTGGAGTGACAACGAGACTTCTGCCCAGGCAACAATATCAATATATGTTTTTTAAACTGTCTCCTTTTCTCATCATCAATATGAATTGCTCTGTTCAATGGATCTTCCATGGCAATTCTGCTCTCAAAGCTGCCATTGCAACTCTAACTGTGGGCAACTGACAAGGTCATATAATCCAGTCTTCCTTCACAAAACTGATTTAATAAATATGATATTATATAGTATGTAATGTTCTACTTACAGATTTTTTTCTTATTATCCTTAGGATTTTAATAATTTTTATTATTATTTTGCTGCTTCCCATCTGATATATAATTCTTGTTTATCTCAAACCACAAAATCTGTTTCCATCTTTCATATTGATTCCTTAGAAGACCTTCAAGGAAATTAGAAATTTCACTTACAGTTTGGCCAAAATACATAGCACAGACACTTGCATGGCACAGCTGCTTTCCAAGAACACTTGTGTATTTTACTCACAGTAATGTCCATAAGCAGATTTCTCAGGGGCATGGATTACTGGAAATTGACATTCTGTCACTGGAAATTAAAAAAACAGTATCCTCCTTGTCTAGAAATAACCTCGAGAAACAAATCTCGGGTAAGGATAATTTAGCATTACTGAAATTGTTTTACTAGGACATGTTTTTGCTGATGATCTATGTTGACAAATGGAATTTTTGTAGCATTTTCCACTTGCTTGTGGACAGTCTTGCTTTGAGCACTGCACCCTGTGTACTGCAACTGTCTAGAAGTATAGAGTAAGGTAAAGATACTGTTCTTCAATTTTTACAAAAAAGAGTGCAGGGCAATGTCAGTGTTCCACCATGCAGAAAGATAGCTCTGTTACTTCCTCAAGTACTGATTTTCCTCCAAACCACAACAGACTTCTCTGTTAAATGATCTTAACTGTGGAAGTAAAGGTGCTTTTTCTCACTCCCTTAAAGAGCATTTCAGACTGCAACATGCATCCTGTTCAGTCTTTCTACTGAACTTCCTCCTTTCTACTGAACTTCCTCCTTTCTATTGAACATGTATCATGCTAGGTATCATGTATTTCAGGGTAGGGAATAGTAGAAAGAACAACTAAAAGTGTTAAAGCAAGAGAAAGAAAGAAAAAGACAAAGTATGATTGAAGGTAATATTTTCCGTGGAATTTGGGACGTGAAGAAAGTCTGCTGCCTGTGGTAGAAATACGAAAGAAATGTTTCTATTTTAATGTTTGAAGCTAGATCAGGGTTTTTAAAAAATTTGGTTTACCAGTGAAGAAACACAGATTTCCACTAAAAACGTCCCTTCTGCAGATATATAGATGAGAGTGTCTAAAAACTAGTATTTTCAGAGTTTAAAAAAAA
>VXBU01017961.1:287776-302137 GCA_013400315.1 Bombycilla garrulus | reverse complement strand
TAGTTTCCATAACTAATTCTGACGCTGTCAATGCATCAAGGTAGCTCTGACTGCTGCAAAAGATTCAACAGGAGACAATCACCAATTATTCTGATATTTTAAACAAGGTAAGAAACAGATGTGTTATTATGTATCTAATATGTAGCATGATATCCGCTTTTATTAAAAAGACCATCCTTGAAAGAAGGCAGCAAAGTCCTTCACCCTGCTTTCCCTTGGGTGGTATAGTTCACTATAGCCTCTGCCCTGGTAAGCTGTCAAAAGGATCATGTAGTCAAGAATATTTGGAGAAGGATAAATAAAACTAGGATTATCTTACAAAAGAACACAATGTTATGTTACAAAGATAGAAAGAAAAAGAATTTGTAAGAAAGGTTTAAGTCATTGGTCGACATGCTACATATCTGCAAAATTTAGTGAAAAGTGTGAGTGAAATAAAAATACGGAAAAAAGTCACAAAGCACACATTTATCCATCTAGAAGACCTTTGAAGATGTAAAACAAACACATGGAATGGCAAGATGTAAGAATGACAGACACAGATTTAATATGGCTACTAGAACAGAATCTTAAGAAAAAGAAATATAAGGGAAATAAAGGAAAGTAAAACTGGTAACACGTGAAAATGATGATCCATTTTTTAAAGTGCCTCAATGAGAAGATGCAGGGCTTCTTACTGCTTATCTTGAAAGGAAATAAAGAAGCTAATAACTGAATGAAAATACTTTAACTTAAGCTTGCATTCAATTCCTGAATTCATGAGATAATTTTTTTCTTGGTGTTTTCAGTTGCAAGAATATGTTGCTATCACTTTTCCTTGTAACAAAATCTTTTCTGTGAACAGACTTGCCATAGAGAAGACTGCCTCCAAGAGAATTGTAAAAGCTGCAAACAGGTATCAGGGTCTTCTATAGCAGTAAGGTGTTTACATCTGAAAATAATTGAGTCTGTTCATGTGCTGATATAATTAAGGATGTCTGTCTCAAGTTTAGACTAGTTGGAAAACAGTTATCAACAGATCATCTTCTTTCAGATCAGTTACTTTGGTTTTCATTAAAGGTCCCAAAACACTAAAACATAGGCATACTAAGTAATTCAGAAAGGATTCTCTATTTACTGGCACATTTCTGTAGCAGGAATTTTTCAATATACTCCTTAAATTATTAAAAGAAAAAAAAGTGGCTTTTATTTCCCTTTCATTAGTAGATTTCCCATTCTTTAGTGTGACTAAACTTTACTACTGAGCACTTAAAATGTGCCAGCAGGTATCTATCTATCTACAAATCATAGATTTTGGGCAGACCTTAAGAAAGTAGATGAGATTATTGCATAAGATGGAGCTGTACATAAAACATATGTAAAGAGCTTGACCTGGGACACATATTTACTAAAAAAAAATAAGTGTTGCAAGAAAATTGCTCTTCAAGAGTCATTCTTAAAGAATAAGAGGCTTTGTTTTTGATTCCTAGAAATAAATGGATTTTCAAATATCAGAGAGTTACTTTGTAGAATGCCTGAGGCCTTTTTTTGTCTATCCTACGCACAGGTTCAGGTCTTGCTACTAATACACTCAATACCAAAAATAAAGGACCTAAGTCCTGCTGAGAGAAGGTAATCCTGACAGGACTTGGAACACCTGCAATAGTAGAAAGGGGCATGATTTCTGGGATTGATGGAAAACTGGGAGGCAGGAATACAGATTCTCTGCAGCGGCAAAACCGGGATAAACAGAGTGTCATCAGTTATGATTAGGGTAAGGAGGCACATATATTTCTATGGGCAGCCTACCCTGTTTGTAGACTTGAGACAAGTGAGGTGGCTCCCAAAGAAGGTAACTATTGCCATCAACTTACTGTGTGTGAGCTAATTAATCCCTCTGAAAATTGGGGCTTGTTAGTAGAGGTGTGTCACCATGCTGATATAAAGACACCACTTACCTGACAGCACAGGAACTGTGCTTGCATTTCCTAATATGTATAGCATCATGTGGACATTTCAGCTCAAGTGGTACTCCCTTAGTACCTCTAAAATCCACTCCACACAAATGTGTGCCCTAAAGTATCAGAGCACGATCCCTTCCAAAGCCTAGAACAGATGTGAACCATCATTTTCCTCTTCTGGCAAGGCCTATTGCAACACTAAATGTACCCCATCTCTCAGATACGGAGCTAATAATTCCATTTGCTAAACACCCAGTCACAGTCTCTCCAGGCTGTGAGACACAGGTACAGTACTGTTCTTAAAGCTGATCAACTTCAAGTTGATTAACGCTGTGCTTTGAAGAGAAAAAGTGTGATAAAAGTGTTTTTTGCTTTGAATATGAACCATGAAACATCCAATGTTCAGCATCCAAAATTAGGGAATGTTTTTGACAATTCTGACCTTAATCTTTATGTGTCTCAATTTCTCAGTTATGAAATGAGGATAATAGTGGCACTTCATTTTGTAGGGAACCATAGATTAAGTCATTTTATGAAACCCTTACATGCAATGGCAAGAGTGCAGCATAATCATCCACAGAGACATTAGATAATTTTGAATTTGATGCAGGATCTGCCTTTTGGAGGTTGAGTAAGATCTGACATCAAATACTGGAGGAAGAAGAAATAAGGAATAACTACCCCTTTACTGAATATGGCAGGGTTTCCAAATGTGAAGAAACAATATTGATACAATCCTGTAATTAAAATCTATCTGATAACATATATATACATAAAAAAGGCAGATTGAAATTTACACAGGAAGCCTTTTTTTTACATTCCCCACATTTAAAACTCCTCACTTTCCAATCACCATTTTGGTATGTCTTATCCCTGTAGGCAAGTTATTTTAATTTTATGAAGAGTTTCTTGCATAAAATAGTCTAATAGATTAAAAGTTCTGGTTTTCGAACAATGTCAACAAAATTATTTTGATTGTCCTTTTTATTTTCCATGTGTATTTCTGATTTCTTTGTAAGCACTTTTCTATCATTATAAAATAATTTATTACTTTAATTTTTGTTGCTGAAATATTATCAGGAAGTTTAGCAGCTCATTACATAATGCATGAAGCAGGGAGAATCAATTAAATTGATGGAAAAAGAGAATTTTGACATTATTGAAAGAACACCTTTCATTCAAAAAAGGTCCAACTGATATCAAAAAGCTGTAAATGTGATTCATTGTTCAATACAATACTCTTCTGAATCTTTGTACAGCACTCCAACCCTTACTGCCTAAGGGTAAAGTGAGCCTCCAAGAGAAGGAATTTTTTGTCGGTCACTCCAGGAAGTGTAAAATTATTTTTGACAGAAAATAATAACCATTGTGTGTTTAGCAATTTGCATTTCAGTCTCAAATTTTCCTGTTCAGATATGCCAGGTATTTGTTTGTTAGCTTTATTTGTTTGCTTTTTTTTTTTTAATTTTGTAACTCTTCCTACAGAATCCTACAAAAACAAACACTATAACAAGTAAACAACTCTCCTTCTGGAGAAAAAGGAACAGATGGAACTGTCCCTGCTGTTTCACGAACCATTGGCAAAGCTTACCCAAAACTTTGTAGGGTGATGGAGGAAAGGATGAAGGATAAGACACTAGATCTGTATTGACTGGAGCATGCTTTTTATTTAGGAATGTTAAATGCAGACTGTGGTACATATGAATTCAGACTTAAATAAGTTTACCAGCACAAAAAGGTATTTAACATTAGACATTCCAACACAATCAGGGTACAACATCTGAAGCATAAAGTTGTCCAAAGTAAATACTCAATAAATGTCCAAATAAAGAAAAATACTGACCTTAATTCATGACAGTCTTTCCTGCATTAACATCTTTGTTTCTCCTCTTAATAACTAACCTTAATTTGAAGAAGAGCTATACTCCAAGTATGAGCACCAGCATATTCTGGACAAATGTATTTAGCTCTATGCATAAATTACTTAATTTTTCTTATTAAATAAACCATCACTTCCATCTAATTTTCTTTTTAATTCTTCATTTTTAATAAATATGCTACAAACTAATTTTTGTGTTACATTTGCTGTCTGGATATTTTAAGCTCCATATGGAGTATTTGTATTTTCATTTGTATTTCCATTTATTGTGCTGCCAGAAATTCATTGGAGTAATCTGCTCAGTTCCACTGTGACAGCTCTTCTCAAAGCTGCCAGTCACTCACCCACACTTCTCAGCATCCTGGTTAATACATGTCCAGAATGCACTATCAAAACAATTTCCAATTGCTGTTATGAATAATAACACTGAACTAGAACTTTAATTTTACACTACACAGAATTAAATGCTGTACAAATCCCCTTTCTCCCTATCTTTGTATTTCCTTTCTCAAAGCCAAGATCACCCTTACTGACGATCATTCTCAGAAACCTCTCCAGGTTTCTTCTATCGATAGTGTGACTCCTGCATGTCTGCTGATAACATGATTACCTCCACTGCGCTATTTTCTACCTGGCAATGGAATAAGAACAATTCAGTCAAACTCACAGTCACTCTGGCACTTTTTACCATAAATAGCCTTCATTATTATACATTGTTTGTTGTATCTGGCTTTCTGCAATGCCCAATATGAATTTAAATTGAGTCGGAACTTACAGACATTCTACTGAGCTACTTTTGCACTTTATTAGGTTATGGAGGAACACTTTGCAATAATAATGAACAAACTTACAGAAGAAAGGATAATTTTTTCAGGAATAGCAGGTTTTATTCAGAAACTGCAGGATGACAAGGAAAAGAGCAAAACTCTGACAGTGAAAACTACATTGTTGAGAAGATATATTAAAACAGTATGTGCATTCAGTAATGGGTTAAGTCATAAGGGGTAAGAGAGAGAGGATGCTATTGAATTATTTGCCTATGAACTAGCCCTTAAGGAATACTTCTATTCTTATCACATCTTAATTATTTCTGCTGGTATTTCTCACTGATCGTTTTGTCTCTCACTCTGTGTTACTTCTGACACAGGCAGTAATTCCCCAAACACAGACCATGACTCCTTCACAAAAAAACTACTTCTACTATGAGTAACATAGCAATTAAATGCCTAATGTAACTGCCAATTTGGAGGTTATTGATCAAAATCTAAATGCTGTTGTTTACTTGTCTTCCAGCTCCACTGCTCTTTTATTGCTTCCTACTCCTAGGATGTGCATAATAACAACTGGACACGACCTTGCATTTGCTGCTCTTCCTGTGGGTGTGGACATGCTGCATTCTGGTTCATGCTGTAGAAGGTCACCAGCCCTTCACGTCGCTGAGGTCACCGGAAGCCTTCCTTACTCACTGCAGCCTGGGCAGCAGCCTCCTCTGCCGAGCTCTGCCCACCTCTCTGTTGAGATTTGGGCTGTTTGGTAAGAGCCTGAACTAAAGGTGACTGAAGAAAGTTAAACTGGGAGCTTTCTATGATTTCGCTGTAAATCATAGTAAATAAAAACTGAAATGTCTGAAATGTAGTTGAGAGGATCAGAGCCAACAGAAAACCTAAATACCTGAGAACCTTTGGATCTGATCATGTGGGATGTGAGAGGAGAAATTCAAACCTTCTAGAAGTTGATCAGGCTTATGAGCTAGGTGTGAAGGTGCACATAAGGGCCAAGATCCTTGTATACACAAGCACAGAGCAACAGGCACATTAGAGTTTTAAAAAGGAAAAAATAAGATTCTCTGGAGCCAATTTAAAATAACAGTGGAGAAGAGCTTATTTTATGAGCAATTTTCAACACAGGAGTCTGAAACCCTGTGTTAGTAATCAAAGCCCCTTGTAATAGTTGAAATTGGCTACTTCATTCAGGAAGTTTTTTGACAAAAAAATTAAAGGATAGTATTTATTTCATTTGGAGAAGATTTTTATGGTGGCTAACATTTTTATGATAGTCCGCCTCATTCTAGCTTGCCATACATTTATAGTTCAGCATGACTGAACGTAAGGTAATTTCTATCTTAGAAACACCTTCTTTTTTTCTTTATAAATTACTCCACTTAAAACCAAATTTAATGCTTGGTAAGGGCAACTGCCAATTTCCATGTTCATAACCCAGCCATTTTTATTCAGTTACTCCCTAAGTCTATGCATTTTTTGACTGGAGTTGAACTACCCTTATTTATTTACTAGTCAGATTAATATTGCTACTTAAATGTTAATGTATTTGTTTGATCAAAATGAATTGCCACCACATGATGTCTCATAACTGGTAAACATATGACAACAGCTCAAACCCACCTCTAGGCCTTCATCACATGGGTTTTCCATTTCAGGTGGCTGAAGGGTATGGAAAGAATCCACAAACATTTGAATTTATGAGTATGTTTTTTCCAAGATACTGTTCAAGGTGCTGATTATTTCAGATTAACCATCACATATCACAGACAACTCAAAGCATTATTCTAAACACTGAAACATAATCTCTTGCAGCCATATTAATGTTATTGATAAAGTACAAAAACTTTTCATACTGTTTGTAAACATTTTACACAGAGCTTCTCTCTGATGTCAGATAGTTCACCAATTGCCAGTAAAATTTGACAGTATTTGTTTTGCTTGAAGTTTCCTAAGTGACAGTAGTGTATACTGCATACATAAGGAACACACATAGCCGTGACACAATTACGGTTCCAGATCTAAGCTGGCGTTTAGAAATATCATGTATTTATCAGTTTTAGGATTTCAAGACAGACCTTAAGGACATTAACAGCTAGCTGAAGACTCCAGGGTTAGGAGTGAACAGTCTCCATTGCTCTTGCTGTTTTTACTCCAAGGCAAATTTAAGTATCAGAGAAGTTAGCCATTCTGTTATTGATAAAATCTTTAGACACAATCAGATAACATTATTTCATAACCTCAAGATATTATTTCTTACTGTTTCTCAGTTGATTCTCACATGAACTGGCAAACCTCAGCTTACTATAAATAACTTCTGCAGTGCTCTTAAGTATTCTTAATGTAAAACTGTTAAAATTATAACCCCAATATTTTTATTATCATCAGGTAATTTTAGTTAAAGTCTGGGGGTTATAATATAACACACAATGCATATGTGTGCATATGCATAAAGAAATATTACATTCAAAAATCTCCGGTAACAATTTTACAGTTCTAAGGATGGAATAACCTCTGTCAGAATCACACCTGTTACAAGAAGAAAAATAAGACACAATCACAGTATCACATAAAAAATTAGGTTGGAAAGGGTTTCTGGAAATCATCTACTTCAGCCTCATGTTTCAACTCCGTTTAATTGAAAAATTAAATGACGATGTCCAAGGAGTTGTTCAGTCATGTTTTGAAAATCTCCACAGAGGTGGATCCAACCTGCCATCCAGGAAGCACAGCCCAGTGCTTAACCACCCCCACAGTGAACAATTTTCCGGTGCCCAATTAGAACTTCTCTTGCTGCAATCTGTGATTCTTGCCTCTTGTTGTCTCATTGTCACAGAGAACACTGCCTAAGTGCCATTACAAGGTATCCTCTTCCTTCCACAACCTCACAGAAAGAAACATATTGAAACAAGAGACTGTATTTTATCTACTTGGGAATTCCGATATGTTTGGGTTTTCAGCGCGCTTTGGGAATGACAGTGATGGGGATCCATCATCCCCAACTCTCATATGCCTCTGAAAGAGCTAAGAGATGAAGATGGAAGACCACAAACTTAGCCAAATACTTTGTTCTAATCAATTACAGTCAAAGACATGAGGTTGAATTAGGTGGATTTAGTATAGCTACTCCTGTACTTGTATAATTCTTCTCTTCTGTAGTTGAAACTTCTCCAGTTTAACCCAGAGCAGTTGTTCATAATTTGTGCTTGTATTTGAAGTTTGCTTTGTCTATTCCAGGTTTGGAGAAGATTCAGTGACCATAAGTTTGTTTGTTTTCCACAACAGCATTAGATGCTTTGATGAAAGATTTTATCTATTCTTAAAAATCTGAATCATAGGTATTCTTAGTTTATCATGGTCACCACTACACTACTACATTAATTCTGAGGACACCTTGATAAATGAAGAATAAATTATATTTGTTTAATTAATTGTACATATAAATTAACAATTTTACACTGATTATAAAGCACCAAATTCATGCAAAAACATTTTCTGAGCTCAAAATGCTCTTAAGTGAATTCCAGCATTTTCTGTGTACCATTCAGCCAATAAACATTCCATAGTCACAGTGCATTTTTGTTTTTCAGGACAGGTATGTGGACACTTAGGAAAATCTTGTATTTGAGGATGGAATATTTCTGGCACTTGTTTACCACTTATGCCACTGGTAATCCTTGGCTGTAACTTCTTTGGCAGTTTGGGAATCTACCCAGGACAGAGTAAATCTGCCATTTCAAGTAGCTACATTCAGACTTACAATGTTGGTACTTTAGAACATTAACACAACTTCCTTTGCTGTTGAGACTTCAATGTGATTTTATTACTTGATATAGGCTGGTCTATTCCCCGGTTTATTTTTTCTTCTACTTCTGCCAGTATTACTTTTGATGGCCAGAGGACTCCCAAAGGCACTGTGAGACCTTGAATCCTCCCCAAGACTTGGAATAAGAAAAGGTTTACAAGAAAGGTGGGTTTTGGTGTATAAAGTTCATGAGGACCACAAGCACCCAAGCAAACACTAGGGTAACACTGAAGACTCCAAGTAACCAGATCCAGGAAAACTAGCTTCAGGTACTTCTGGGATTGGAAGGAGACAGAGACCTTTCATCCTTTTGCCTACCTCACCACCTAGCAAAGAGGCCAAAATTGGGTCCTTGTAAATGCCAACTCACTGCCACAGTGGTTACAGCTTTGAAAATAAACCATGCATAAATCAAGCAATGATTTTTTTTCCCTCTAGACCTATCTCATTTTTCTCTTTCTGTGAATTTGTTTATAGGATCCAGCTTTTTTCTCAGTCCTAAGAAACCTAGGAGCTGTGAATTTTCCTTTTGACTCAAAGATCCTTATGGCTATGTAGCAAGAGTCTACATGAAGGGAGCAGATGTCATCCAGAGGGACCTTGAAGATCTTGAGACATGCAAAGTCCATGAAGTCCAACCAAGAGAAATGCAAAGCCCTACACCTGTGCCATGGCAATCCCAGGCACCACTAGAGGCTGAGTGGAGAAGGGATTGAGAGCAGCCCTGTGGAGAAGGACTAGGAGGTGATGGTTGATGAAAACTCAGCACTAGCTGGCGGTGAGTGCTCACAATCCAGAAAGCCAATTGTGCCCTGGGCTGCATTTAAAGCAGTGTGGCCAGCAAGGCCAGGGAGGTGATTCCACAACTCTGCTCCACTCTCGTGAGACAGACTCCACCTGGAGTGCTGCACCCAGTTCTGTGTCACCAGCATAAAAGAGTTGTGGAACTGTGGGAGCAAGTCCAGAAGAGGCAAGGAAGTTGATGAGGACTGGAGCACCTTCCCTATGAAGACAGGCTGAGAAAGTTGGGGCTGTTCAGCCTGGAGAAGAGAAGGTTTTGTGGAGACCTCACAACAACCTTCCAATATCTGAAGGGGCCTAAGGGAAGCCAGAAACAAACTCTGCCAGGAACTGTAGACAGAATAAGGAGCTACAAATTGAAAAAGTGGAAATCTAAGTTAAGTATTATGAAGAAATCTGTCACTGTGTAGTTGGCAAGACACTGGCACAAGTTTTCCAGAGGGGGTTGTGAATACCTCATCCCTGGTAGTGTCCAAGGCCAGGCTGGACAAGGCTTTGAGCAACCTGGTCCAATGAGAGGTGTCCCTGCCCATGGCAGAGGGCTTTGGACTAGAACTTTCAGGCCCATTCCAACACCTTAACATTCCATGATTCTATGAACCCACAATATTTGTTTTGGGATTTTGGTGATGGCCTAATGCAACATCTGGATCTTCAGATCATTAAAACATTAATTAATTAAATTAATTAAAACATACATGAGGATAGACATTAATGGAATCTGTAATGAGGAGAAATAGCTTAAACAATAAGAGATGCTCATCCTTTACTAGTGGATAAACAGCAAACTGGACTTCAATGTACTCAAAATCTCAGACCAGCTGGTGTATGGCTGTGTTTAATTCTTATATGTGTTTGATTCTTATATGCAATGTGAATTGGTATATAGTAGTTTCTATAATATTAAATGTATATACTTAAAAAAATACTGTAGGTTTACCTCTTACTAAATTAGTATAAGATTTTAATTTTCACATTACCCTACAGTATGCCTGACTTGAAGATACAAGTTTATTCATCCCTAAACTCTAAACCCTTAAGCCCTGATTCTGGATCACAGAATATATGGTTAAGACTTCAAACTTTCAGCCTTTGGGAAGATCTGATGAGGAGAACAGGCTAAGTCCAGTAAAGAGGATACCCCAGAAAGTTCACTGATAAAGTGAGCAAGTGGAGAGCAAGATATAAGAAATTTTTCCAATCAAATAAAAAATAAGATGCATCTAATTTTTTGCTTTATTTTTATGTCAAAATTTGTATTACTGCCTGCTTGTAGTGGTAATAGTACAGTGAGTACTATTTCCAAAGTAAGTCAAAGGTGGATGCTAAAGTAAGGGCAAACGAGCAAAGAAAAAATTACAAGAATCATCCCGAAGTATGTGTCTTGAAAGCTAATACAACAATGTTTGCACCTGGGCAGAAGAATTTCCAGGACATTGAATAACAAGGACCCTTAAAATGTCAGAAGACATAAAATCTCAGAGAAACCTACTGCCCATTGTGCAGTTCCCTTTCCCAAGGTGGAATATTTAACGACACACACTGATACCTCAAGCCTGTAAGAAGAGCAAGATCTTTGATCCACGGAGAAGGAAGTCAATCCTAAGTAAGAAATCTGTGCTTCTGCAATTTTTTTATTCACTGGCCTTAGCATGTTCTGAAGGAACATAAGAACAGCTGTATGAATTCAGAACAAAGGTCTGTGTAGCCCTGTATCTGCCCTTTAATGACATGCAGACTAGTGGCAAAGAGGGAAGTGAGAGGAACGAAGTATGGGAACAGGGAATACCTTGTCAACCCCCATCAGTTTAGAACTTCTTGTATTGGAACTGCCTGAGAGAGAGATATTGGCTTCTTATTAAAGCTGACCTCAGAGGAGTTTCCTTCTGTGTATTCAGGCCTGTTGTGCATTGGAGCTACGTCATGTAATGAACCACACCAGGAAGCCTCAATCACCAACTCCATTCCAGTCTGAAGAGTCCCAGACTGCGTGACTCTTCCTCAGATGGCAACTCTTCTTCACCTTCAACCATCCCTCTCACTCTGCTCTTTTACCCCTCTCTCAGCTAATTATGCTGCAGGCAGAAAATAAAGACTGGTGGATTTCTATTTATTTACTTGTGTCTCAAAAATAATACTTTGCATAACTTCTTCATCTCTTACCAAAAATTTCTCAAAGGAAAGACACAGATTCTCCTCACACTATTGAACTTCTTGAAGTAATTTCAGAAGGCCTGTATAAGGCTTTAACACAGAACTTGACCTATAACAAAAATCTACCATATAGGATATAGCACGTATACCCAGGCCCCAATATATGGGATAAGAAACCCCTCAGTAAAAGACCTTGGCTTTAATACTTTGTATTTTGACTACTGGTCTTTTCTTGATGGCAGCTGTGAAAGTTACTAGCATACTAGGCAGTGACTGGACATTGCCAAATATTTCCTCAATATTACAAGGACCAAATTAATGTATTCTTGATTAAAGAATACGATAACAAATGGAGTAGTTTATGATTATGTGATTTGAAAAAGATATACTGAGAGTAGGATGCCTGCTTTTCCATATTAATTTGTAGTTTTCTGTCTCATTTTTCTCTCTGCTGCTTTATGAAAGGTGTGGATTTTGTATCGCTACCCATCACGCTTTGTATAAATACAGTGCAGCATCTTTTATATTAATATCTGCAAAAGCACATTTCCTCTAATTTTAAGATTAGTGTGCAAAGTCTCTGTGCTTATGCTTTAGATTAGATGGTCATTGATTTCTAAATAGTATGAATCTTCAGGACTGTATTCTTTCTTCATCTGTTTAAAATCTAATAAAAGCTCAACTCACAGGTATCATGAATTGTATAAACATCCACTGCTTCCAAATCAATGTTCCCTTTAGTAAATCTAAATGAAATCTTAGTAAGCATGCAGTAGGAATATAAATATAATTCATATAAGCATTTATCCTCAATAATCATCCATATACTGATGCAATTGCATATGTGTTAATCTTTTATCTTCTGCTTGCATTCAGCTAGACTTGTATAGGGCAAGATGATCTGTCAATACAAAAAAAAAGGTCTCAGAACTGGAAATGGATGGGAGTAACAGGGATGATCATCCATCAGCACCATCATCTCACCTGAGTACCCAGGTCACTTAAGACAATCATTCTAAAGATGGTGGCATCAAACATACTGAGTTGATCCTTTTATCCCACATAGTTTATGAAAGAGCTATGTCTAAGAACTTCTGTAATTTTGAGGCTTTATGGATCAGTTGGATTACAGTAAAACACTTCCAAGAAATAGGATGCTTCAACTGATCCTGCCCAACGCTACATTTTCAATGGCAAAAGGAAAGTCTGTTTAGGCAAATGAGGGTTGCCCAATTTCTGCAGTCTCTTCCCCTCATGCTGCTGCAGTCCCACAACTCTAGGAATAAGGATACTGAAGCACATACTCCTGCCTCATACTTTTACAATACAGTTTTATACCTATTGTTTAAGAATTTGCCTTACTGATTATAAAGTTCACTCATACTCTCTGCTTCCACTGATGCCTGTGGCTGCAGAACACAGAAGTTTGCTACCTGCTAGGTAAAAACATTCTTTATTTTGACAGCTAACAGTTTCCAAAATGCATTACTCAAGTTAGGTTTTATGAAGTGTCTGGTCTAGTATAGCTACTGGAGAGAGTCAATAGATAAATTGTAAGGGAGCTGTAAGGGCACTGTATGGAAGCAGAAAAAAATCTTTTCCTGTACAGATACTAACAAGGCAAAAAAACCTAGATATTTTCCTTCATGCAGATTTCCTTATTTAGAAAGCTGTGATTGGTCTCACTAGAGCTTTTTGTTTATGCTAAGCCTGTACTCAACCACTTAACTTCCCCAGAAGACACAGGCTTGTAAATTTCGTGTAATAAAAGTCCGACCAATTCAGTCAAGGTCAAAAGAAGTTTTGTGACCATTCATCTACCTTTCCATCCATTCATAAATAATTTTAGAAAATAAATCTGTTCTAAAAATTTAGATAACCTCATCTCCTTATGGATAAATTGCCACAGATAAAGGTTCTCCTTCCTGACTACATATTTCCATGGGATAAAAAGTGATGTGTACTAACTATAAAGTCTGATGTACATTTTAAAATTTTGCTTTTTAAAGCAGTTTTCATCCTTTCTTTTTTCCAACAAAACCAGGGAAATTATTTTTTGAGTGTAAGAAGAGTCTAATAATTTAATCCAGATGCTCCTTTCTTCTGTAAAGGAGTCCATGAGTATATTAACACCAACTATTTCCTCTTGTGCATTCCACTACCTGAATTAACTACACAGGAAAAAAAACCCACTCCCTGATGGCTAGACTTATACACTTATATGCATATAAATATACAAATATTACTGTGCAAATATTGCATATTTTTACTGTTTTCTTCTCAGAAACCATCATCAAAATGTCCACAGCATGGGATACATCCCACACTTACTATTAGGCAGTAAAGGTTAGGAAAATGAGTTTGTGCTTAAAGCCAGACTGGATGAGTTACTGCTAATAAAGCCTAACTGTCAGGGTTACATTGCATTATCTTAAACACCTCAAAAAAGAGCTGCCTGCAGTTAGGCACCAGAGCATGATGTGGACAAAGCCTAAAATTACAAAACCCCCTCAGTGTCCTTGTTATACACGTGGGTGTGCTGATCTGTTACTGTTGCAAGATCCTGCTGAAGAGATGATCGTGTTTTCAAAGCGCTTTTCCGAGAGATCTCTCCCAGGTTTCAATGAGTGGATTGCCAGGCGGCTGTCTAGCCTGCTGCTGGAGAAAAGAATGAAGCAGGAAGGCCCAGGTGCATTGCTGCCGGGATGGGGGGTGCTCTACTTTCATGTCCATTTCTCTCACCCGAGACAGCAAGCGCAAAAGAAGAGCCTTCCCAAAGCAACTGAGCTATAGTAAAGGGGCTCGTCCATACATCCGACTTTGCAGGTCTCAAACGGGTATCGCTCCCTTGCCGTGACTTGCTCCACCCGAGTTAACCTGGAAACTGTGACTCGAGGCGGACGGGTTTATTTTCTCTTGAAGCCAACGTTTACTTTGAGTTTAATCTCCCATGCACAGCCCGCTCCCGGGCCCGCCGCGGGGCTGCCGATGCCTTGGCTCGGG
>VXBU01017961.1:158417-287444 GCA_013400315.1 Bombycilla garrulus | reverse complement strand
GGCCGTCCCGCGCAAGCGGCCCCCGCGCCGCCGGGCCGGGAGCTCCCCACGTGCGGGATCCCCCGAGCGGAGCGGCCGCCTGCTGCCCTTGTTTAGCATGGAAAGTTAACTTTCCGTCCCTCTAGAAGACCCACCGCAAAACAAGCAGACAAACAAACAAAAAGAAAAGGAGAAAAGAAGGAAAGCAGCAGGAACGCTTGCGGTGTTGTTTTTCACTTGGATTTGATGCCCTTTGTATTCACAGAAAATGTAATTTCGTTAATAATTAAATAATTGCCTGTCACTGCTTAATGTAAGGTAATTATTATTTATTCTTGATACAATTCTTTAATAGAAAGGCTGGTGGAAGGCAGGTGTCATAAAACGCCTGTTTGTTCTGTTAAAGGTTGATCATGCCAGGCCCTTAAGCCGTGGGGAGGCTCCTTGGCCGAGCCGTGGGCCAGAGGTGCTCAGGTGGATGCCCCAAAAATCATACCTGAGAATATGCAACAGCTTGCAACAGCTGTTCCCGAGGTTTAAATTTCCTGGCAAGGTTGAAACTTTATGCAGAAACTGTCAAAGTAATCACATTTCCATTGGAAAAGAGATAAGGACATCCTGAGGAGAGCACCATGGCCAGGCCCTTGCCAAGGACCGGCTGTACGAGCCTGAGGTTAGAGCTGCTCCCTAAAGTTGCTGAATAGGAAATTTTTCAAATCCTGTGAATAATAGTATGGCAAGGAAGTTCTTTGTCTCTAGTACTAGTCTGGAACCCCTGTAGAATGTTAGATAATTTTCCTTAGTGGACATTTGTCATCTGCTGCATTTATGAAGTCTGGGATACTCTCCAAATCTTTCTATATAAAGGCACAGTTACTTCTTTCTCATAGAAAAAGGCCTTTTCCTGCTGGGTTCCTGATAATGGCATTAGAAAAGTCTGAGCATGTTGTTAATAGAAGGACAAGATGATCACATCAATGCAGGATTCAAAATTTGTGTTCTTAAGCAGAAGATGCAGTTTTTGCAGCTCCATTGGAGTTTAAATTCAATTTAAGGCCATTAATGGCACTTATTAAAAAAGTTTTAAGTGACTGATCCTTATGTTCAAGCATAGAAGATGGCTGATATGCTGGGCTGGGATTGACAGACGAGGTTATTTCTCAGAGGATGAATGACAACTTTGCTAGTGTTATTAAAATTTGAGATCCTGTACATAAAGTGTGATAAAGATCTGTAAGCCTCCAGAGATGGGCCTTATTCTGCGCAACCTTGCTAATGTAATTGTTGACCTGAGGAGGACCTTTGAAGAATCAAGTTTATTATGCAGAAATCACAATACATGGTTGAAGAAGACACCAAAAAGTTTATTAAGTCCAAAATTCTTATACAATACCTCTTTATACAGAATTATATGGTTTCATAGGTTCAGTTTCTGCACAGAAACTCTACTTTCTAAAGAGAAAAATACATGTGTCAAGACATCTAGAGCTTTTGTCAAGTATACCTGAAGCCACTGTTTTAATTTGGTAGTTCTCTTTTGTTTCATATGAATGTAGTTCATGCTGATGCCCTTCATTTCAAAAACAGGATTAAAATTTTTTCATTTGTCAAGTGTTCTGTGATTTATTTCCATGCTGGCAATTTTACATTCACTTTCCTAAATTAATGTGCGCTGCTTTAAGCTTCTTTTGTAAACAATACTTGTAAATCAAACATAACTTCAAAGATGTTCACTGTAAAATGACTATTCTTGTTTGGAAGGTGCTGCACTAGAAGTCTCACCTTTCCAGGGTTACTTATGTGTATACCCCTGCTTTCAGCATAAGTCTGAGCATAAATTGCTGTATTTGACCTATGCCACAATTAATTAATTCATTATGTTAAATGAAAAAATCAAGCAGTATACTATGCTATTGTGAAAAACAAGTGAAAGAACCAAACCAAGTAAAAGAAATGCGGAACACACAAGTAATATTTTTTTTGCTTCTTGTAGTTTCATAATGTTCAATATTTGATATTGCACAATGTTACATATTAAGTATAGTCCTATTCCCTTAAGTTATTTTCAAAGGACAGAATGAGAAGAATAAAAAATCAATTCAGACAGACTTTTGAAATAAACACATCTTTCTCAACTGCATATATGTAGTCAGTGGAAAAAAATCTATTTTAGAAGTATATCCATTCCAAAGTAGTAAGAATTTTAGAAATATCTTTCACTTGCCTTTGCAAAATTTATTCTTACATATCGTAATAAGGCTGACTTTTAAGACTGACTGTGTTACTACAGTGACTAGAGAATGACTTGTCCTTGGGGGCCCTAAAAGAGGGGTGTATTGGAATCTCAATGAAGTCACCTGTATTACTGTTCAGACTCCTGAGAACAACTCAGCTAAATACCTGCATTTTGTACTGTTGGTTTTTCTTCATTCTATATCTAAAATGTCATGAAAACCTGTTACAGATGATTGGGCTGCTCCTGATGTGTCTGTTTAAATTTTATGATATGTTAAGAGTTTAATCTCTGAATCTGTCTGTCTTGCCTGTACTGTGGGCTTAGTTCTCCGTCGCCTTCTGCCACAGGCTGTATCTGCATCTGTGAGAAGGGAAATGGAATCACTCCTATTTTATAACATTTCATTTCTTGTGAGAGCAGTGTACGATGAAGCCCTAAGTAGCTATCAGAGGAACACATGTAGTTCTTAGTTGGGGGAGAGCAGTCAGATCCCTTTCGTGTTCTGCTTTCCAGTTCACCACAAAGAGCTACTCTTGGAGCAGCCACGAACACTCCTTTCCCCCAGGCTCGAAAGCAATCCTATCTGGGAAGATCTGCCCTGCTACTTGGCTGGGAGACAGGATTCAAATGGAATTATTCCATATGACATGCTGATGCCAGCTTCAGATCTGGATTTTTATTTCTTGGTCTTTTTTTAACCTCAGATTTCCCAAGTTCCTTATAAATCTTGGTTTAATTGAACATTTAATTGGTTTTTGAAGTATCAGTAGTTACAGAGATTTTTATTTTCATGCCTTTAGGTTAATATAGCTGCATTTCTTTTCATGGAGATTTAAACTGTTCCCAACAGACAGTGGAAAGCAGTTGCACTGTTTCAAAAATATCTGGAAGGTCTCGATGGGAAGAGGGAATTAAGTTACATTTATATACCAGTAAATGAAATCAGAACTTCATATGACTATTTGCTGTTATGCTTCTATACTATGAATTAGGCTTGTAAGGAAACCCAGTGTAAGCTATCAGGGTTTTTCTAACTATTCTGCCTTTTTTGGATGTTCTTCCTGCTTCTGCCGTCTTTCTCTTAAGCTTTATGCTCTAGCCCTGGAAGATGTGCTACCATCTTTCTATTTTACATGGCTATGCTGATGCTGCTGTCATGAAACACCTACCCCCCTTTTTTTTTGGTGGGTTACTGAGGGTTGAAGAAATGTCAGAGAAGAAACATTGGGTATTTGTTCCTCTCTCTTTCTTAAATCTCCAATGCACAGCACAAAGCAACCCTCTCAGGCCTTGTTAAATGAAATAAAAAATTATAAGAATGAATTTATAAAACATCAGCAGTAAACAATGTGTTATTAATGTTTTGAAAAAAAAAGAAAGATTAAAGCAGCCGCTCCTTTTGGCAGAAGGAATGAGCAGGGTGGAAACTAGACATCAAGTTGCTGATTCAGAGTTTGATCCCAGATGTGGGAGGATAAATCTTTCTGGAGTTCCTCATAACTCCCTGAAATGAGGTAGGCTGGTCCTGCTTGGGAGCAACAAATGGATTAGATCAGCATGGGAGAGCAGATAGATAAGGAGAAGTACCTGAATTACTTTGGTTTCAAAGAAGTCAAAGAAAAGAGATGCAATGCAGAGACATTAATGTATCAAAAAGAAGGAAATTTAATTGGTTTCTGAAGTGTGTCTTTGGACAGTACTCAGTCAGTTGTTGCAAAGGGTTTTTGAAACACAGCCTGTGGTAGTATATTGGAACATGCAGTGGGTATGTATTGATGTTAGTGGTATTGGTGTTTGCTGTGCTATTATCTGACATAGCTTGTAATATCAGAGCTTCTGAAAATCAATGAATTATGTGTTTAGTTTACTTTACATAAAAGCTCTTTATCTGTCTCTTTAATATAATATTATCTATCTATTCAATATTTATCTGTCTCTTTAAAATGTTAATTTTTGGCGGTAGTAGTCCCTGAGCCTTCCCAAAATATTTTTAAGTGCTTGGAAGATGCTAGAAAAACTCATAGCAACTTTACTAGAAAAGTGTTTTAGTTAGTAACTGTGTGCGTGTCATAGATATCTAGAAATATTCTTATTGTTTCTTATTTTCTCTTTGCAGATACATTTCATCTGCTCATGAGTGGACGCTTAAAAGACTTTATACAAAATACATGTGAAAATGGAAACTTCATCTTTGCTGTCCTCCTTACATGATGAATGCAGATCAGACAACTACATTGAACCTCATTACAAGGAATGGTACCGAATAGCTATTGATGCTCTGATTGAAGGAGGTTTAGAAGCCTACAAAGAATTTCTTTCCAAAGAGAGATGCTCAGAGTTCCTAGCAGATGAGGAAATTGATTATATTTTGAACAATGTTCACAAACTTCCCCAAAACACAATTTATTCCTCTAACCATGCCATTGATGACACCTCTTCCTCGGGAACCTACTGGCCCATTGAATCAGATGTGGAAGCTCCAAATCTTGACTTAGGTTGGCCCTATCTGATGCCTGGAATTTCTGGTGGCACAAATATTGATCTGCTTTTTCATCCACCACGAGCACAGCCTTACACCATAAAGGAAACTGTTCGGAAGATGATACGAGATGCAAGAAAGGTAAACATGGAAAGTAATATTGGGAGAAAAAAAGTGGCAATTATAATAATCTAGTTGGTGTTCTATTATAAGTTTTTTTTTATTTTTGTCCTGGCAGGATAAAATTACCTGGTTGCTCACAGTTTAATCAGAGTTTTCCCAGACCGAGATCAGTCCTTTGGTGTCACATGCACCAGTGTTATTAACCTTAATTCAGAGAGATCAAGGGTTAATTGGAGGGATTAATTAGTACTACCATTGTAATGAATAATTACTGTTTTACTGTAATGCTGACCAGTGCATTGAGAAATCTGTAGATAACCAGCACACCTCTTCTTTGACCTTAGCTGAATATACATTAAGTGATACAATTCTGTATAACTTCAGGATTTACACTACTGTTTGTCTCTTGCATCAGTGGGAACATGCATTCGTTTGGCATGGCAAGCAGTTATAAGAAAACAACACCTTGGTGTTCATCTGACTCATGTACCTCGAGAGTCAGGTTTTGTGATTTTGGCACGTCCTTGCAGAAATCAAACTCAGAATGAAAAAAACAAACTAGACTTAGGCAACAAGGAAATAGATTTTAATTGTGTTTCTTGCCTTCATTTCTGATTAATGACTGGAAAATTTGGACATTTTTCCAAGTGTACTTGTCTCCACTTAGGAGCAGTTATATCTTGAGTTTCTTACAGCCCACCCAGCTTACACCTTAGAGACAGAATCTGTATATACAAACCATTTTTGCTCTCAGTGTGTCAGCTTAAAACTTTTAAGTTTTAAATTTTTAAAACAATGTCAGTTAAAAAAAAAGTATTAGCATGCGGATCTGTTTGACATGGGGTCATAATTCCTCTTTAAAAGGTATGGCAATGTTTCAGAAGTATTTCTGGCAAGTATGTCACACTCTCAAATTTTGTTCATGGAATACAATTGTGTTCTGCATGACTATGAGCTTTAAATTGCTAGAATGGGCTCTGTCTCACATACATCTGTAAACAGTGGCTGAAATATTCATGTAAATGTTTGCAGTAGAAAAGGACTGAACAGGGTGAGGCAGGGAAGGACTACATCTTTTTACAATGTCTCTGCTATATTTAGATAAAGCATATAATTTGTTGCCATAATAGAGTTATCACTAGGCCTTCTATCCTACAGTTTATAATTTAGAATGACTGTATGCTCAAGGAAGAGTTAATTAATTCCCTCTTTATTCCTTTCTGAGTGAGATTTGATGTTTTCTGTTTTGGTATGTAGTGAGACTTGACTGTCAATTTCCCAAAATACTCTGTGAACTGCAGCTCCTGACCTACCAATGTATCCAGTGTAAGGAAAACAACTAAAACACTGTTAACTCTGTTGAGAAGAGTAGCTAAGTTTTGCTTCAAGGTCTCCAAATGCCGCGAAGTTAAGCAATTCCCCTTTAGTTGCTCCTTGAATGCGCCTGTGGAAAAAAATTAGGTGTGCTTCTTCCTTTAATTTGGAAGAAGTTTGAATGCGTAGTATGTTGGTTCCCTGATGTGCTTGTGTTGCTCCCACTTTATAAAGAGGATGTTTTTATGTAGGTCACTGTCAAATCTGACAGCTGAAAGGTTTGTTTAGTTGATCAGCACAACCTCAACAACCATAACACTTTTCATACAGTGATATAGATTTCTTGCTTCAGGGACCAGCAGTTAAATCTAAGAGATACAGAGTTGTTCAGCCTCTTGTCTGCAGATGCATAGAAAAGTTTAAAGTATTTTTAAGTAAGGTAAAGTATTTAAATCGTGCTTACAGTAGGTAAGCCCTTTGTAAACAGCTTAGTGAACTTCTCCTAAGCCACTTTAAAAAGTGTAGTTACATTAAGCAGGGTTCTTTGTTATGTAGTAGTGGAGATGCGTATTCTTGAGACTATTCAAAGGCAATAGGATAATGGAAAAGAGAGACCTGGAAAGAGTAAATCAGCAAATCATGTTCAGGCAACACACGTCTAAGCAAAATCTGTGGGAATTTCAGCAAACTTCTGTGTGAAAATAAACAGGCTTTTGGAGGTGGGCATGTTCATACCACTAAGATTTAAGCACCAAGCCTGAGTGTCCGAGTTCAGGCACTGATTTCCCTGGGCTACTTGAGAACTCCATGTAGTAGGAAGGGCAAGGCAGAGAATGTTTCTGCACTGATTCACTCCATGAAGGAGCCCATTTGATGTGTATTTATATGTATAAACTATCCCAAAAATCATGAAGGAATCTGAGCCATTTGAAACATAGATGCTTTTGAATATTGGGATATATATAAGGATAAGATGACAATATTAGTGGACTTATTCTTGACCTCTTTCATGCTTGATGCATCACAGTGTCACTCTTCAAAATGATTATTATGTATGTTAATTTTGACCTTAAGAAGATGTTGTCAACAACGTTAAGCAACTTGCTGACTATTTTTTTCCTGGCTAAAGAGGAAAATAATTCGTAAGGCCATGCTACACTAGACTAAAACCAGTGACTATAAAAAAGTGTTGTAATAAAATCTTGTCACGTATTTCTTGAATACGCAAGCAGCATAAAAATTATAGGTATCACCTTTATTGTATAGTACAGGTGATATAATAATGGAATTCTTACAGAAAGGTATCAATACTGTTAAATCCTAGAAAAATGAGCTAACCATTTTAAAGAGAGGAATCCATGCTTGTGATACATGTTTCTGAAGTTTTGTTAGAGCAGGGAAACTGTATTGTATACAGCATGGCATTACATTGTCACCTATATACTACAGCACTTCTGTGGGATAGATGTGATGTTAGCAGAGTGCCTTAGGTCAAACCAAGATGTCAACAAGATGGGCTTACCTTTGGTGTAACTAAACCTCATCTCTAAATGATACAGCTTGCCAGCCACCCTCTTCTGTCAACATAACCTGTGTTCACACAAGGAGGCTCTTTGGTGTGACTGTGTCAACTGGGGAGACACGAGTCTTTTTCGCATGTTGTTATAACCATGTGAGGAAAAAGCACTGCAAGTGCTGTCTGACTTTAATGATGGAGACTTTTGTAAACAAGCTGGTAGCCTTATTTCTCTTATGTTTTGGAGGCTTCTACCTTTAATCACTGGCAGGTTTCCGGCTTCTCTGAGGCTTGAGGTGCTCCTACAGCCTGACTCATCATGCCTGGGCTGTCTGAACAGCAGCTGATAATGTTTAGCAGTTTTTACTGAGATTATTCATCTGGGAAATGATATCGTTACTCATCTGTGTCGGGTTGTAGTGGGTTGATGCTGGTTAACATGAACCTTCCTTCTTTTAGTACCCTGTAGCACAGAGACTTCAGTGATGACGTGTTCTCTCCCTCTGTGACTTCTCATAAGAGTTGCCTCAAAACCATCAGCTATGAGGCTTGTACATGTGTGTAAGAAAGCTCTTGTACTATTTCCTCAGGTGTGATTGACAGGGTGAGGGAGGAGGGAAAGGACAGGACAGAGCACCAAAGGGACCTTCTGGCAGTGTTTAACTAGATTCCTCTGTCAACTGTGGAGATGTTCCTACACAGTTTTAGAGAGAAGGCACAGTTCTGGTTAATATCCAAATAAGGATCTGCTCTTCCTGGAGAGAATTGAAACCTGATTTTTTAGAGAACCGTGTTATTTACACATCTCAAGGGTTACTGGTTTGTAGCACTCATCAGAAAACACTTAAAAACTTTCCTGACGTATTTTTGGGATTTATGATGGAATGTATGAGGTAGTACATTATTCGAAAAATATGCAATACTTTTCACTGATTTTATTTTATTCAGACTAGCAGTCATAAGCCTGGGTTCATGAAGTCAGTGATATTTTTAAGAATTTTTTAAAGAATATAATTGCTTAGAAGCTTAAATAAAAATGTGAATGGTTAGTGTATTATAATTTTGGAAAATAAAAAACGGCAGTTGTTTTTGCTGAAATACTCATTATTGGGGTTTTTAATGAGAAAAGTTGCAAAACTTGGACCCTTGGGAAAGAGTTATGTTATAGACTGTGAATCAGTGTAACTTGTTATTAGTCTTGCTGGACACACTGTAGTCAGCACTTAGTCAGAAAGGTCTTCTACTGAATTCTGGTGAGAGAGAGTTATGTACCAAGTGTAATGCCTCCTTTGTTTTCTAAAACATTGGACCTTGTCAAATAAAAACAGTTGACTAATTTTACAAATGTATTAAAATGGAAAATATTTTCTTTTACTTTTGGGGTTTTGGTTATTTATTTTTTTAATTTTTTTTTTAATTTTGTTGTGTATTGTTTCAGGCAAGAGTGAAAGGTTTCTATTAAAGAAAAAATATTAATTAATTATTATTTGCTTTATTATTAATTATTGTTCATTATTCATTCTCTATTATTTACTGTTAATCTCATTTGGTCATTTGTAAAATACAATAATAATAGTCTAGTACTGGCTGCAGTCTAGTATGAAAGAAAATCAAATTTTTACATGCTTATATGAAGAGTAATGTTTCTATACAAAAAAAAACTTGTAGAATATGGATGTATTGAGCAATCTTTTATTTCTCTTTCACCAATACTCTTTGCCAAGTATTTTAAATATAATTCAAACACAGGCTGGAACAATGATAATGAACCGTTCTTACGGCAGTGCTTGTCTTAGCTCACTAATTGCATCAGTTCAAGCAGATGAGAGAGGGGCTGAACCTTTTTTGTATATAAAAAACAGAGCAATCTGCTGAATTCAGGGAGAAAGATTAGTTGTCCCTCTTAGACATTTTCTGTATTATCTCTAAAGCGTTAGATAATCAGTGGATATAATTTTTTTAAGATGAGAGTAAACGTAGAAATACTCACTTTGCAGCTGAAACCATATAGGTAGCATTTTCCCTGCCAAGATATTCTGCCCCACAAGGATTTCAGCAGGTGCCTTTTGGTTCAGCTGCTCTGCTGAAGGGTAAATTCATCATTAACTTCCTCTCAGCTTCTGTTAGAAGACTTCCTGTTGACTGAAAACCAGCATGGTAGTAATGTGTATAATTTCCAGGTGAAACCTAGTTTTTAGTTTGTGATAGATTTATTTCAGAAAGTGAGATCATGTCCCATTTTTTCTAATTGCACAGAGCATATGCCATGTGTCGGAAGAGGACTTGTCTTGCTCTTGTTGCTACTGTGTGACCCAGTATCAATTTTATGTAATCACAAAGTAGTGCTGCTCACAACAAGAAATTATTTAAGGCATTTTCTCTGCTTGGATTTGCCTTCAGAGTCTTCACACTATTTTGCCTGCCTGTCCCCTTCTCTCTCTGCTGACCTGCTGGCCCCATGTAAGGGTAGTCCCAGAGCAGTCACAGCAGTGCACTCACAGTGCAGGCAGAGAGGACAGCCACCCATGGGACACGTCTGCAAGCAACGTTATAGTCTGGAAAACCTGGGACTTTTGTGAAAGCAAATTCTTATGTGCTCTAAACATGAAATCCACAATTTTTCCTTGTAATGCTCCTGTTACGTGGGAAGGATCGAAAACTGAAGATAAAGCAGAGTGCAGAGGCTGGGGAGTGGGAATCTTTCAGAATGTAATTTTTAATTAATTATGGTTTTTTATTCATAGGTTTCTATCTTTGCAAGACTTTTGACATCTTCAATACTCATATTGAAAGATGTAATTAAATAATTTATCGATAGTGCCATTTTTATGTCAGAACTGTTCTGATGTGTTATCAAAATACCACACCACTGTGATGAATTTGAAAATGGAATAGGGAAGATTGAAGGCCAGATATTGCAGGCAGCTCTATTTCTTTATTAATGTCTGTCTCATTCACATACATATGAGAAGTAAGCATGCACATATGCTTTGTAGCAATTCCTTTCATTAAAACATTTTCTCTCATTGACATAAATCTCTATCAGTCAAAACAGAAGTGCCATTAAGAAGTCATTTACGCTTTTTGCACATCCAGTAGATTAAAGTGTTCTTTATCATATTCAACAATAACTTTGTACTACATTATGCTGAAGCAATTACAGATCAAAATATGCTGTAAATACAAAATCGTTGACTTAAAATAATTTTGCCCAGGCAGAATGCTTCTTTCAGTGCCCAGCCCGGTGTATTTGGGTTTCGTCCCTCTCCTTTTCTTGCTTCTCTGAAAAATACTGATAATGATGAAATGCTATTTTTGTTCATTNTTTATTTTTTTGTTTGTTGGTTTTTTTGTTTTTTTTTCAGCCAGGAAACAATCTTGCCTGAAGAACTATAGCCTTAATCACTTCACATTCATAAATCCATAATCCTTTTTTCATCTTTGAAAAAAAAATATAAGCTATGCAGTTTTAGCATAGCTTTTGAACTCATGATAGCTTTCCAGAACAGCCAGTGGTGCTCTGAGTGGGACACATTTAGGGTAATTTTAAACTTTGTTATATATCAGAATTTGGAAACCAAAACATTTTATTATCTGTGGTAGAATTTTAAATGAGCATAGCTTAGTGTGCAGATACTTGCAGTACTGAAGCAGTGTTTGTGTAACACAGTGTGATAGAATCTATGTAGAAAGTGGAGAAGTGCTGACAAAACAAAAAAAAGTTCAAAATTTCCCATTCTTCTGTTTGGAAGGAGGTATTGCATGCCAGTGAGTTGCATGTATTAGGTTTCCTCATATATCAGATCTGAGTACAAGTATTTACTTCACTTGTAATTATTTCAGAACAAATTGCTTAATGCTGCATTATTGAGGAGTACTGCAAGTATTTCAGCACAGGTGATAGAAGAGTCAAAGTACACTTTATTATTTACCTGTCTAAAAGAAGTGCAGACCTTGCCCTAGATAGATGTGTAGTCATATCTTCCACTTTAGCCTGTTGATAAAGTATGTCTATAACCGTTTTCTAATAAAGGTACAATAAAATTGCAAGAGAAGTTAAAGTCCACATTTCAGAAATGCTGTCAGCGTGCCTGAGACCTCAGAGGGCTTTTGCTCTGTAAAACCCTGCTGTAATTTACCTTTGGAAAGAAGGAAGCATTGGCCATCACAACTGTAACAGGGTGTAACTGGTGCTGAGCCTGCTGCTTTACTGTAGGATCTGCACACATCCATAAAATGACTCACCTCAACAGAGCTGTTCAAAATAAATAATTGCAAGATCTGGCCATGGCTTGCTTGATCAACAGCTAATAATTTTTCAGTATACCGTCCACTGATCAGTAAGCCAGCTGAATTTATAGTAGTGTTATTTGCATTATAAATACAGAATTATAAGCAAACAAATTATCTATCTCTGCTTTCCTTGCCCTTGTTTGTCATCTTTTCCCATATCTTAGGTGTTTGTTTCCTGAAGCAGTAAACATTATGATGTTTCACTGCATGTCCGTATATCAGAAGACTTCCTGATTGGTACCAGCCAGTACCAATGGTACTGGTACCAGACATACCACTACTGCAATATAAACAGTAGATTCAGAATTTGTATGCTCTAGTTTATCCTTAGCCAGCAAAGAACATAACCAAAGTGTGTGAGGTTTTGTAAATGAGACTACTGAGACACATTGAGCATTAAATGAATATAAATCACAATTTTTTTAAAAGGTACTGTTATAAACCAAACGTGTGAGAATATTATACATTAGCAAACAGTGCTCAGAGCAAGTAGGGGCCATTTTTTATTTTCTTGCCTCTGTAGTTGTAGGTTTTGATGAAAATTACTGTTGCACATTTGTAATTATGCAGAGTAATTTCTGATGAACATCAGGGCTTCCCTTATAAAAGCTGCAAACCATAGCTGTGTAATGCTTACTTTTCAAATATATTTGTAAAAGCATAAAGCATTTCTTAGCTTCAGATAAGGAGGGTGTGACGTATACAGGGTGTTCTGATACCTTATCTAGGAGTGGGTTATCTTAAACAGTTCTGTCTCTTGGTCTGGAGTGCTTGTGCTGACTGCCCAGATGTAGAGTGTGAGGGAACAGAGCAGATTCATCAAAAACAGTGTCCATGGTGACCCCTGCTTTCCCCAGCAAGGAGCGTGAGCATACAGCTGTCTTCAGAAAGCTTCTTGGTGCATCTTTTATCCAAGGATTTTTGCTAGCTGCAGCTCCAGATCTCCTCTGGGCTTTTCACTTCTGCCAGTGATCCCGCTGTCAGAGACAAAGCTGGGTGATAAAATAATATGAGAAGTTATGTGCTGTATCTCTTAGAGATGAAAAGAAAACTTTGAGATCTGCATCATCCACTAGCAATCAGGCTTGAACAGTAGCACAGGATTGTGTGTTCAGGTAGCCAAATAGGTGTGCCTTCATTTCAAACAGCTGATATAACATCTCAGCCTTATTTTCATGCTGTTTCCTGGAGCTGCAGGCACTCTCTGCCAAGAAGGCTGTGCTTCAGCTCAATAAATGCCCTTTATGGCTTAAGCACTAGGTGAAGCACTGACATCACCTTTGAATTCAGGTGAATCTGAGTGGCATCAGCCCACAGAAGGCGTTGTAGTTAGCATTTTTCTTTAGGCTTTTGATGCATGATAAGGAAAAAATAATGTTGAGGATGAAGTGAAATAACCAGTACAGAAGAGAATTATGATTCCCAGTGGGACCTTTCTCAAGAAACGGCCACTAAGGGACTCTTCTTAAGCTGTGCAGAACTCCCTGCTAGTGAGCTGTGCCTTCTGACTAGAGACATCAGTGGCAGAAAACAGAAGTTGCAGTGTCAAGCCAGCAACACTGGTTTGCTTCAAATGCCAGGGAGATGCTGCTTGTCAAAGCGACTAGGTCTCCATCCAGCATGACAGAGCACAGTAATATCTGAAGCTGTCTGCTGTTCTGATAATTTCCTGTCACTGACTAATGGTGGATTAGCACAGGCATGCAATAATTGCCTGAAAAGTCACTCTCAAGGGTGTGGGTTTTTCTTTAAATAATAGACAGGCATATGTGGCTGCACAGAGTGTGTTTGACAGAGATCAGTAACCTTTGTTTGCTGAGAATGGGCCTAAAAATACAGCATCTACAGGTCTAAATTTTACAGCAGTACGTACTCTAACAACTCTACAGAAAGTTGCTTTAAAATGTAACAAAAACAATGTTATTTTGCTCAAAGGATATATTTTAGAAATGAGAAGACTAAGCATAGAGATGAAACTGGGAGCTATGACTGATTCTTCGATTTGTTTATTTATTTGCTATCACCCTATTTCATGTTTTAGCACAACTTGAGCACCAGTAATGTCACTATATTTTCTAATGGATTTTATGATGCACAAAATGATTGCAGTAATACATCTATTCTGTTAATAAATTCTGGATTACTGAATATCAGTAAGCCACTTGTGCCAGAAATCTCGTTAGTCAGATGATTTGATTTCTTATGCATAAGTTTAATGATGAAAGTTTAGTCCAGATCTGATGTGCCATGATATGATATGCAATTACCTGTTACAGGATTTCTGTCCCAAATAAAGGCTCTGTTCTTTGTCCTGAAGTTAGAGGAGTTTACCAGTGTCTTTGCAATGAGTTCTTGAGAGCTCAGGAAGCTCTTCTGTGCACATGCCAGAGTCTTTCAAAGCCAGAGCTCCAGATGCTTTTTGGAGAAAGGAGAACAAAGGAAGGAAAAGATGTGCTGTTCTTGGGTGTTGGGAAGGAGGCATGTCAGAGGGCAGGGATCCTGCCAGTCTTTTCAGTTGATTCTTTTTAGAAATCAGTGCAGCAACTAAACACTGTTTAGACCTTCTGAGGGACTGTAACACTGTGGAGCCTGCACCCGGGGTGAAAATGCTGGCAGCTTGAGGTTACTGGAGTCTTAGAACATCGTGTGGAAGGAGACAGCTTAAGACATACAGAGATCTTTGGAACAGCTGGGCTCTGTTCTGTGGTGGTGAACATTGATCAGAAGTAACTCCCTGATAGTCTGTATCAAAGGGGTGGGAGTAAAGTACGGAAGTTGTGCATGCTGAAGTGACCATGCCTACAGTATGACAGGAAACTATCACGCATACATTTTTGGTTGTAGTTCCTCTTTGCTTTCCCTCCCTCTTTGCTTTCCCTCCCTCTCCAGCTACTATCCCTTGGACAGCCCTATCTCTGTCCTTTCTGCCTTCACTGTGCACCTCAGACAGAGGTGAACATTTGCTGCCTGCTCTAGACACTTCTGTCGTCTTTCTGGAAAACAGTTCCAGGTGTGACATCTGGGAATATCTCCCTCTTAGGTCAACAAAGAATTGTGGCTGCGCTGGAGGATGCCAGTCAGCATACCTGAAGACAGTGCTTGCAGTATGGTGTTAGTGTCTTTTTCCCTCCTCTGTCACTCCCAGTAAAAACTTGTAAAACACCAACATGATGTTAGAAACACAGCAATGCTTTAGAATTGCTAGTCAAATCAATTTTATTGCCAGGTTTCTGATTTTTATTACAAATTGCATATCTGACATTAAATATAGGGAAGGTATATTTTCTGAACAGGTCTATCTTACTGATGTGTTTGGTGAAAATACAAGGTTTAGAGATCGAAAAATCATGTATCAGACATTACAGTAGGCCTATTTAATTACAACCATGACTTGTAGGCACAATTGCTTTTCATCTCATTTTATCAAACAATACATCTAATAAAACTTGACAAGAATTTTTGGGGGGGATATTTAGTAAAGGGCACAGAGACAAAAATATAGTATCTGCTCAGTGAAGACACTTTTTTTTCTTAAAGCAAAATTAGATCAGTAATTCTGGGAAGATTTAAATAATGTAATTTGTGTACATGAGAGGTTCTATCCATTTAACATGCATATGTTTGCAGGATTGATGCCTAGGGATATGGCCATATATCATTAAGGATGTGATTTTGAACATTTAATTAATCTCTTTCTTTTGAACCATGACACAGTACATTTGTAGTCCAAAATGAGCTACATCATTGTGATTAATGTGTCCAAGCAGGCTGCTCTATTTCTTTTATTCAAAATAAAAACCCTGTTGAATAACTGGATATCTGAAAGCCAAGCAAAGCCATGAATGGATGGATGCATATATGAAAGTTATATAGAAGATAGGCTGATCCCTTCAAAAGAAGTACAAGAGCGAGACTTAATTTATCATGTGGATACATAAAGAGCAAGAACAGGTTTTGCCAATATAGAATGTCTATCAAAGAACATTTTATTCTGTAGTCTTCTATAAGTAGCCTCAGCCAAAATGATGAAATCCTCTGCTAGCAAACCTTAACAGTTTATACGGGGGATACAGGCTTTATTATATTCTGCCACATTACAATGTTTAGTGAGCTTATGTACACAGCAAGGAAAATTCCATGGATATGTTTCTCAATTTGTACTCTTAAGGCTTTAAAAATGGTTGCAAAATGTGTTGCAAAAAGCACACTTGCACTTCTTCATGCATGCTGGCATGCAAGTAAGAAAAATAAAAGAAAAACCAGTAAGAAGCGAACATCTGGAATTATTGTGGTGGAACTGGCCAAAACAGTTTATGGATTTTGTTTTTTAAATGCTCTATATTCTTAAATTAAAACAGAACAGTTACCTCGAGAAATGGACAGTTATGACATATTGATACAAAATGGTGTGTACATAGGTAGGTCTACTGATTTTGAATTTTCTTAGTGGTGTTTCGAAAAATTCTAGGGATCAGAATTTCATAGTCTGCTAAATTCTGTGCAGAGACATTGCTCATACTGAGGAGGTTATTTGCTAAATTTAGTTATACAAAGTAGTCCTTTGAGATACAAAGTAAAAAAAGAAAACATTTCAGTTTAATGTGTTACTGTTTACTTCATAACCCAGCAATCTATTTTTAAGGAAGTGGACTGCACATAACAAAACCACAGATAATTTGAAAAGGGAATATATCTGATTTCTGAAATATATAATAACAGTATTTTAATGCAGGCACTGAAGTTGCAAAGCTGAGTCCTCTATCTGAAAGCCTCATTAGAGGATAATCCGTGTCAAACTTTTTTCCACAGAATACAGTTAGTTTGAAAACACCACAAAAAGCTAGGTTTTTAAAGGTTTGGGGGGCTTTCCAGCTAAGTACATTTGTTGAAGCATTCTAGGAGCACAGTTATAGTTACCTGCTGTAGAAATATGATACTGAATGAGAAGCAAAATTCTGTGACATTTTAATTCCAAATACAGAAATCTTTCTGACTTGTTTTAAAGAAATAACAGTGGCATTGTTGGCTGCCTTTCATTTCACACTGACTTTCACTCAGACTTCCTAGTTTTAAAAACTCAAATGGGACTTAGTCAGAGCTGCTTGTTGTCATACAGTGTGTGTGGGGATTCATAATATATACAGAGCATGCAAAAAGAAACAGACGTGGGTTGAAGCATAATTTTTCCTTACTCAGTAGATCTAAATCTGGGCAGTCTCTTTGATCAGTCTTGGCTGAATCTGTGTAAAGAGTTGGAAATTTTCCCTAAAGAAAAGAAATTCCTGATATAGTACAAAAAAGCTGCTTGTCGACACCTGTTGGAGGCATTGCTGTCCTAACAGTGGAGAAGTTTCTGAAAATTATGCTATATATACTCCAGTTTGGAGATTATGAAAGAAATCACTTTGACTAGACTTTAAGCTACTCCTCTAGTGAGGAAAAATTTTGAAATATAGAAAGCATTGTTACATGAAAGTAAAAAATAATCCAGTACTTTGTATTTTTTCTAATTTTAGTGACTTGCACTGACTGTCCTAAATTACAGTAAAAATACACTGGTTTGTATTTTATCTTTTTCGAGAGCTATGAATAAGGTAAATGCAGGGTAAGTCATAAGCATTGGAGTATTCTGGTTTTGTTTTTAAATGACTTATCTGTGGCTCTAAATTGGATATTGGCCTGAAACAGTAAAAATGAAAAGCATCCTCTCTGGATCAATTTTATGCTTATAAAATATATAAACCAAATAACAGAATTCATTCACCTCTTGAAAAAAAAAAAAAAGAAGTAAAAACTGTCATTAAATACTTCTAAATGATCTGTATTAACAGGTTAAAAAAAATTGTATAAGTAAATACACACACACTCTGGAATTTCATTGAAAAGCTTGCTGTCAGCAGCTGCCACAGGCTGCAATGCAGAACACCTGTGAATATGATGTATGCCAAAAACCTTTCATTGTAATTATGAACATAGTTAACTAAATTAATGCATTATGAAAATTGAGAATGGTATTTCACGTAGGACAGTTTAATTAATTTCTAAGTCATAGTTGGCTCTTGAAGGTCAGCAGGTTGTCCAGGAAGGATTTAATGGCAATAAACTGTACACTCTTTTTTCCTTCCATTCTCAAATTTGTTAAAAACCACAAAACCAAGAAAAACTCAATTTAAATGTTTCATTTGTTTTTGAGTAGTAAAATATTCCACGGTGTTTCACAGAATCTGCATTTTTTTGCTTCCTTGGTTATTTTTTGGCATGCTTTGGGGTTCTCTGTGCCTGGGATTTTGAAGTGAGTGGTTCTTTGCACTGTATCTAGTGAGAATTCCTATGCTCCAGGTTCATTCCCCTCAAAATCCCAGTGGCAGGCCTTTAGTTTTGAACTCATTCATAGAGACATGATGTCCCCCAAGACTAGCAGTTATTCTGATGTTTTAATGGATGCTTTTTTTTTTTATAAAGCAGTCTTCTGTATTTCTTGATTATGTGCCGTGTTCATGCGTCCTCTTCATGAGCCTTGCCATTGCTTTCCTTTTCAGATATGATTTTCTTATTGATTTTACTCTAAGTTGTTTTTGGAAAAGAGCTGGGTAAACATGAGCCCGTGATCAGTGTTTGTAGCCTTTAAAAACTCGTGGCTTGTTTGGTCTCTCCCTATTCATCTCTGTAGCTGTTTCTGGACTGCAAAATCAGCAGAGGCTGATAAAACTGAAGATTCACAGCTTTTCATGTCAGAAGGGACTGTAATGATAATGGCATCTGACTCCCTGCACAACACAAGCCTGACAGTGTTGCATCTTCTAAATGCTGATACTAAGAATAAATGTGACCTTGAAGCAGGTGGGTAGGACTTGAAGCTTGTCTTACCGTCAATACTTCTGGGTAACTAATTCATAATTGCCCAGGAGATCAGTTTATTTTTTGGACAATCACTTTTTGCTAATTGATGGAATTTGCTTGAGGAATCCCAGGTTGCAAGCCCAGACCAAGAATACTTGATCTTTCTGCTTGTGTATCTCATCACTGAACATGACAGTCAGCCAAAAGAGAAGGCGCAGAGAATTCTAAATGCGGGACTGGAGGGTGAGGTGAGGCTCGGGCTGATTCATAGCTGCAGGGGTTGCTTTCATAGGGACCTTGGGATGCTCAGCCTCTCCACAATCCCTGGCTGTTGGCCTCTGAGAATCTGCTCCCACAGCAGGGATCAGTGCACAAGGACACTGGTGAGAGCAGGGTGTCCTCACCTCCTGGGAGCATCACCTTAGCATGACCAGACTGTTTGCAGTGGCAAAGCTCATTAGCAATGGGCTGACTCAGGTGTCCCTGCACAGGACAGCAGCATGACACGCACACACACACCCCTGTATGTGTTCAGTTTCCCAGATAAAAATAGATGCAATGTGGTGTTCCTGCATTTATGGAATGGTTTGTGCTTTACAGAGAAAAAGCTTTCTGTGTGCATTTAAGTGTTAATTTAAGTGTTAATTTAAAAAGAACCTTACATTTTGTGGTAATATTTCCAGAGTCTTTCATGACAGAGAAGTAGTAGAAAGAGATTTCAGTAAGTTTCTGTAAGTTTCTGTTTTTTCAGTTGCTCCAGGGATGATTTAGGAAGCTTGTAAATAACATTATTAAAAATATATTTCTATGCTAATATCTTCTGGAACTGGATAAATGGGAGTGATTTACATATTTTTCTAGTTCCTTGCATTTGTTTCCATTCATAAGTCTTTTATATCCTTTAAAATATGGGGGTTCTTGTATGTTTTTATTTTTTCTGAATATAAAAAAATTCTGATTAAATACATTGGTCTAGGACTTGGAAGACTTGTATACAAATTCCATGTAGAACACAGACCCATCTATAAATATGAATGTAATCTCAGAGTGATTTTTGAAGACATATAAATAGTTTGGGGTACTCGTGCTAGGGGTAGGGAACGCAGTTTCAAGAGCTTATGCTGAAATCTACCTTTTTCAGGTGCTTCCAGTGGTTCAAAACTTTATATTTTGCCTCAGCCTTTTGTGTATTTGTTTTGCCCATGAGATTGTTTGTTTGCTTTAGAGCATTCAAGCAGAAATATTCCAGTAATATCCAAATGTGAAACAGAGTTGTTTGCTTCTCCATTATCTGTCCATCTTCCAATGTTACTTTTTTCTCACAATGTTCCTCTATGCATCTGTGAGAAACAAGAAAACAACTTTTTTGTTGTTCACTTGAAATAGTGTTTGTAATTTAGGTTGCATTTCAGCAAATGCGCAGAAGTGTCATGAAGGTATTACCTTTGCATACCTGACTCTTACTTCACTGCGAAAATTGTTCCTGTGTTAGTGAAAATTATGTATATTGCATTTCTAATATTGAAAAGAGTTTGGGGTATCTTTTGATTACCAACAGTTGGTCACAGTAAACCAAAAACTATAATAGACTCTCTGAAAAATTCCTTCCTGACAGCTGTACTTCAAATCTGGAGTGAGTGCACACTGCACCAACATCTGAAAGCAGATTCAAAATTACAGGGAAAGACTCTGAGGAGCAGGAAAAGACATACACCTTTTTAAGTGAGCAAGAAATAAGGATAAAAACTGTCCTGTTACATCTGAAATGATTGCTCTTTTTTCTTTTGTCGACACAGTGCTGGTTTGAAACTTTTTATCTAAAGGAAGGAGGCAAATAATAAAATATATTTTTTGTGCACGTGTGTGTGTGCACATGTGTGCAATCCCACACACACACATGTGCACACTGTGCTACAGAAAGTGTGGATTCCATGCATGCACATGTGCATGAGGATCATAGCAGTCTGGGATGGGGAGAAGCTTTCTGGCATGAACTTGGAGTGGGCATGTTACTTAAGGGCAGATGTTTCCTGAGACCTGAGAGGTACTTTGTAAGAACAAATATTTGTTTGAAAGGCACTATTTTGCATTGAAAAGCAACACTTTACAAAGTGTTCTTGGAATAAAATGTTCACCTCCCCTCCACAGATGTATATTGCATGTTCTCATCTCCATCCTTACTTCAAACAACTGAAGTTATCTATTATATTTAGCTATTAGCATGCTTGGCACATTTTCCAGCAGAGACAATTTGCCAACAGAATACGGCTTAATGTAAATCCATGGGTGGTTTAGTTAGTGGTGTTTCTGCTTCCGCTCATTATTAGAAGGTTCTGCTTTTGATGGCAAAAGAAGTGAATATTCCTCTCTGCCCCTCATGTTTTCTAGCATCTGTACCGTTGAGGAACACAGATATTCAACACGGGAATGTTTTGTGGCTGCAGGGGATTCACTGGCACAAATAGGCAGTGAATCTTGCAAAGAAAGATACTGAAGAGCTGCAGTAGGTGCCTCTGAGACTGATTTTCTTCTTCCTCCATTCTTAAATTCAGGTGTCTGCTGTGATGCTTTGGAGGATACCACCTTACTCTAGCAGGAGTTTTGCATTTCTTGCAGATGTTCAGCAGGCTTCCTGGTTAGGAGTCTGATTATCATTACCCAAATGGAGGTTAGGGGTGTGTGTGTGAACTGGCATGCAATGCACATTAGGAGGAATAGTTTGTAGAAAGGAGAATGCTCTCACATACATGAAGCTGTACAGTGGAAGACTTATCATAACATGTTTTTATTCTACCCATTAAAAAAAATCACTATTAACTTGCCATTAACTTAGTCACTAGCTCAATTGAGTATAAAGGGTTCAGTTACTTGCACAGTGATAACTAATTTATTTGAATAATTGTTCATTTTAATGATTCTTGAATGAGTGCTTCATTATGCATCCTATCCTTGTGAGAATGAGAAAAATGAGATGAGCAGACCATAGTCCCCATCTGTGGCTGAGGCAGATGGAATCTGGGTCACAAAAGGAAGTCTCGCAGCCTGGCTGTGCATCTGCTCCTCCTCAGATGTGTCCTGGAAGTGGCCTAGGGCTCTGATTTAAGAAAACATTATGAATACACTTAATAAACTTGTAATCATTAAAAATAAACTTTTACATTTAAATTGAAAGACTAGTAGATAGCAAAGATGGAGTATTACAAATACCTGATCAGACTTTATTACAAGGTCAAATAGTCTTTCCTCTGATTTTGTGTAATTGCAGTATCAAATTGCAAGTGATTAATTAATACTTGTGTGGTCTTGTGGAAGAGCTGTATGCAGATCAGTGAAAGCTGATGCTAACTGCATTTACAAAATAATGGTGTCACCAAGATAATTCTAAAGCTGTATTGCTTCTTGCTTGACAGAGATGGTTATTCAAAAATCAGCTCACATAGAGGCAAAAGATCAGTTGAGCAAAAACCTGGCAGAAACAAGTAAGAAAGAAATATTTCTTTACTTTTTTTCACATGTGTCTTTGAATTCTGTTTTTTATCCCTTGACCTGCAACTCCCTCAAATACCTCACTGCCTGTGTAAGATTCATGCTCGAACAAAAATTGTCAGGTTTCACTTAAAAAGCTTTTAAAGGATTTAAAAATTGAAATAATTTTTATAAATACAATATTTTAAAGCATAGTATTGGTACTGAAATTATAACTCTTTAATAATAATTTCATTTGTAATTATTTTATTGTTTTATTTTTTTGAGTGCTGCATTTGATTCAGGAATTAAATTCTGTTTAGTACCTTGTTTAGTTCCAATCACTATTCACTCCACCGGGGCTACAAGAATTGCAGCATTACTTATCTTCTTCATTTCAGTTTGCTTCATGGGAGGTTTGAGCAGGGTTTTTATAGTTGCTTCCATACTATTTCAGACATCTTGCTCCATATGTTATTGTGCATAAAAATTTGAATCTGTTTTCTTCCTGAAAACCTGCACATAATTACTTATTAACAAGATTAATCTTTTCTTTAGGACATGCTGCCGATGCTTTCAGACTAGTCTGCAATTATTTTTTTTCCTTTTTCATTTAATTCATAATAAATAATCTAGTGTGTGAGGGTAATGGATTTCACCTGAGGACATGAACATGATTTGCAGACAACAATTAATTAATTAGTTTCAAAACCTGTCTCTGAAATAGGTGAAATTGAAATGCAGTCTGCCAGCACACAGTCATTAGCAATATGTTGCACAAGTAGCTGTGGCTGCTCTATGAGCAGGTGGTGTAATTCACTTCTCATGAGTATCAGGGAAGGTTCCTGCTCAATTGGCAGCATGCTTAAAAAAGTAAATAGTTTAAATGATCTGATTGGGTTGTTTACTGGCATTCAGATGTAACTGTGTGCCATATGGACTTATGCAGGCATACATTATGACTGTAATATGTGTTTCAGGATACTGATGTGACATCATTGCTGTTGGTTTTTTTGTAACATAAATGTTACTACAGGTGTTGTCCAGGCATGCTATTTTTACTTATAAATGCATTTTACTATGTCATGTAGTGAAACTGGAAAAATTTTAAAGGTGAACAGAGAATCTGGCAGAGCTAAATCCTGCAAAAGCTTTTCATTATTCATCATCTCTTAGTCATACCAGAGGATCACTGGCTTTCCTTTATACTGGCCTGTCACTGACCTGGGACCAGTAATTTTAAACAGCCTGTGTTCTGGTTTACTCTAACCATATTACTACTTGAGTTGACTTCCTTAGACCTATTTAGGTACATCTATAGAATTTGAAATTAGTGGCATTGAAGCAAATAGTGGTAGCAGGAATCAAAAGCTTTATTGTGAATATCATAAGGGTATAGTCATAAAATGTGGAATAAAAAGGGGAGTATTTTTAAGCTTGTATAAAATTTGTAGGGACAAATTCTAAGCTCACACTCAGTATCCAATATCAGGTTTTTTAGGCTCTGAAATTTAAATGAGTTTGGAAAGAAAAGATGCAGGAAGAGACAAGAAGGGAGAAAGATTTAAGGGAGTGAAGTGGTAGGGTGGAAGGAGAGGGAAGAGAGAAGTAAGGCAAAGGCAGTCACAGAAGGAAGGGAAAGGGGAACAGAAATAGGCCATAATAATCTGTAAATTATAATGGGTTTGCTTCCTCATTTGTGACAGCAACATGAACATTTTTAATATCATTGAGCCTTACAGGCTAGAAATACATGCAATCAAATGTCTTCATTGGACAACTACTTTAAACATCTGGCCAATATCCAGTCCTTCAGTGTGTGTACCTCATGTATCTATTACTGACTCTCAATCACATGTATGAAGCTGAATATAAAAGCTGTATTTTGAAAAAGGATGAAATAAGCAATATTTGAAAAGGATTTTTCCCATTTACCCTTCCCTAAATATGTGATTAGCCTTCATTTCTGTATTAATTGACTCTTGTGTTGGTTTTCCTTTCAGAAGTCAGGCTGAGCAACCAGCTTGGGTCATCAAGCTGTTTTTTGAATTGTGGCCATAAGCATTATTTGCTGATACTCAAAAGTTTAATTAAAAATGACCAACAGCAAAATTATTTTGCTGTCCTGCATGTGAACCATCCAGGTCTGCTAATTGCAGCTGCAACAAATATTACTCTATTGCAGACTGTAATGTTCCTTCTTAACCTTCTTAACCAAAAGCAGGACAAAGGAATTTTGCCACTACTAAAGACAAATTATGCCACTGCTTTCCAGAGACTAACAGAAGCCTCTGTTGAGGCTTCCTTTCTTTGCTTTGGTATTACCCTCTCTAGACCATGAACTAGAGGAGGTTTTTAACCAGAATTGGTTCTAGTCTCAGTTGGGGTTCTATGGACATATAACAATGGTTTCTGCAAGGACTCCCAGTTTTTTATTCCTCTTTTTCTTCTACATTTATCTCTGAAACACTTTCTCTGCCAGTGTTCCTTATGGAAATTCTTCTACCTTTTGGAAGAACCTTTGAATGTCTGTAGAGGACTAACCTTGAGCAATTAATGATATAATTAGGACTTGTTTCTCAGTATTAAGATCATTAAGTCAGTAATATAATCAGGTCATGCTCATTGGTCTGCAGCCTTTCACTGATTTGAAGTCTGGTAATTTAACTATTTTTTGTTTGGTTTGTTTGTTGTTTTTTGTTTGTTTTTTTCTTTGTTTGTGTTTTGGTTTTTGTGGGGGTTTTTGGGTTTTTTTTTTTTTGTTGTTTTTTTTTTTTTTTACTGGGCACTACCTACAAAAATGGATTTGCTTTCTCTTGGATGCAATGTTTTCCAAGTTAGAAAATATTAGTCTCTGCATGAATTTGTGTTTACTTGATGCAAGGTCACCCTGTTGTAATACTCATGGGCCTAACAGTACACAGGTTACAAGTCTTCCACAACTGTATGCTTTTATTTTTCCACTTGCTAAAAATGTTGATAGGCCATCCATGTGCACTGTGCTTAGCATACTTCATACAGGCATTCCAAAGTCTATCTTTCTGAATTATCAGCCACTCTGCAACACATCAGGTTTGTTTGCTGACTTGGATACTCCAAAATTTTCATGTGCATAGAAATGCAAAAAGAAGTGTTTCTAGCTTTTGAGACAGTTATTTTCATCTAACTCTGTTCTTCTGCAGCATCTACTATGGAGTCAGTCAGCACTGTTTCCACCCCTGTGTTACATACCTGCCTTTCCTTCTGGATTCTCTCTGGTGCAAGTTCTACCTATTGTACCTACTTATTCTTGTAAGCAAGAGCAAGGGTTTTTCAGGCAGTATTATACAATTGAACTATGTAGTTATGTTTTTCTGGATTTTCTTTTTGGTCTGATATATATACACACTAGCAGAAACATTGAAACCCATGCAGGATGTTTTAAATATATAGCTTGTTTATAAAATACAAATATTAGATATTCAGCTATTCCCATTTCATTTAGTTTCAGAAACGAGTTTACTATTAACATCTCCAAGATGACTAACAGTACACAGCGCTTGCATAAGCAAATTTAAAAGCAAAATTATCCTTCCTGGTCTAGAAAAGTTGGTCTGAATAATCTCTTTTTCCTATAAATCTGTCTTTGATTAAGAGACTCTTTCATTGGTTTCAAGTGACTAATTAACAAATGTCAACAAAGTTCTATACTTTAAGAAATGCTTTTGTTATCAATTAAAGTTTGCTGCCTATAAATGTTCATTCATATTTTGGAATTCTATACATTGTCTAGAATTTTTCAATATATAAACTCTCAGGAAGAGGGGTTTAGTGTTGAAAATACACACAGGACTCTTGAGGAAACCAAGTGAATCAGTGGGAAAGCAGACTGACTTAGAGCATCAGTCCATTCCCAATCTAAGAAACACCACTAAAACATAATGTTGAAGGTAGCAAACCCCCAAATAATCTCTAAAATTGTTATCTAGATTAGTTGAGATCTCATAAATTTACTTTGACTCTTTGAAAAGCAGTCAATTATTTCAATATTTGTTGAAAGAAATCACTGAAAGAGCCCTTAGAAGTATTAGTGTCCAATCTAGTTTACCATGGCATGAGGAGCATTTTTAAGCAGGAGTAATTTGAAAGAACAATTCTGGTACATTTTTAAAAAATGTTTTTGTCCCTTTGCCTTCCCCATATCTCCCCCCCCCCTGCACTGAGGTGTCCTTTTCCTTTGTTCTCAGGTTTGAGATAATAATTTCAGGTATTGAAAGAATTTTTTTACCTGGCAGTGGTCAACTCCTACTACTGGGACTTTAAAATAAAATAATTAAGGCTTATCCCACTGTTGTGCATTGTTTGTTTTTGTGCAGTCTTTAAATACTGCACACATGAATAAGTGCTTCTATTTATAAACAAATTTAAAATAAAAAGTATAACATTATAGTATTAATTCAAGTAGCCTAAACATTCTCTAAATATTAAGGGATCCCATGAGAACCCACATATTGAAGCTGTTAATGCTCTTTTAAATAAGAAAAAGTAGTTCTGAAGCAGCAAGTCTTTGAAATTCATTATAGAGAAAGCCGGAGGCTAGAGAAGTACCTTTCATTTTTGTCATGAATTTCCATTGTGGTATAGCAAAGTCGTAGGCCGTCAGAAATCCTGGCATTTCCTTTCTGTTTGCTTTCCTCAGAAAAAGCTTGGCAGCTTCTCAACAAAACAACTGAATATGAACATTCTGAAGAGCTAAATACAAATATTGGGATCTTGCTACCCGACCAGCTGCAGCCCACATGGCACTGGGAATACAGCAGCGATATCAATGGTGGGAGACGAAAGGGCAGAGGAGGGTCCCTAATGCGTTCCCTCCATCTTGCCAAGGATTTTTCTGTGCTGCCTTATGTCCTTCTCTGTAGGACTTCTGCCTGCTTCTGTTCTCAGTGACAGAACACAACTTGCTTGCTAAATACCAAAAGCATTTTAGTTGTTGATGAGAGCATTTAAAGCAGGGAGGAAAGTGTTAAAATTGAGCATTGTGAATACTTGTTGTTTTAATCATGCATGACTGATTTTTGCAGATTTAGGTAAATATTTTCTTGTCTATGATGTGCCAGCACCGAGCAGCAGCTGTTGCTTTTCAGATCCTTTATTCCAAGGGCTGGGTTTATAAATGCTCTTTGGAACCCCTGGAATATCCCCTTCCATCTTCTCATTGCCATTACTCGCTGATACTCAATTGTGCACGTGTGGAAGTAAAGCTTCAGAGGAATTACTGCCTCTGCTGCTGGCCGGAGTGAGGTGGTATCTCCTGTAATTTGGTCACCTCAGGATGAGTTCTTAGTAATCCTTCAGCCAGAATAACAATTACCAAAACCATAGATAAGGATCACATTTATAGAACTAATGTAGCTCACTCCCATAAGTTTTGCAAGATAAAATTCCCAGTTTTGTGAATTTCAAGAGGTAACAAAGAAGGTGTCGCTTTAAGGTGATGTTTGCATGGCTTGCTAGCTTGACCTGCAATAGTTTTCTGAAAGGTAATGCAGAAGGCTTCTATACATTCACTTTTCAGAGAAAACAGAGAAAACATTTACATTTCAGAGAACTTTACTTTTGTTTTGGTTTTAGTTTCACCTGTCAAAGAGCTAATGCTGGTCTTCTGATCTGTTTTTATTAGACATATTAAGCTATACAGAAGTTGTCAAATTGAGCAAAAGGCAGAATTCTCATGTAGTTTTAAGAAGATGTTAATTGTGTAAAATAGATCTTCCTAGTGTTTTTTCAAAGTAAAATTGCATTCTTCCTCAGAGCTCCTGTTTTTACTGTCATATTATTCTTCGCCAACAGAATCAGAACATTTTCCCGTTATTGATAGCTAGAAAATTCCCCTACTGCACATCTTTTGTATGTGTTTCTTGGACAGAACAGATAAGACTTTACCATGTGGACTACACGGGAAAATACAGTTAAAACTATTTGTATAGTTGCTTATGTGGTTACCTGCCTTCATAATTTTCTAATGGTTTGCATTGTTTTTTCTTGTATTGCAGGAGCTAGAAGTTTAGTTTATGTTTTCTGGACAGCGAGCTTATATGATTTTTTGTTGGTGTTGGACTTTTCTGACATCCTGTTGCAGAGATAAGCTGTTGAGGTTGTTGGATACTGCTAATGTAGATGTTGGAAGTGAATTTTTATTTCATATAAACTTAGTTTTTACTTTAAAATTCTTAGGTTTTGTAGGTGATATGTGACAGGATAAAATGAGGCTTGGTGATCAGAACAGAAGGTAATCGATTCTGTGAGTCTGTGTTTTTCTGTCCTCAGAATAAATGGTAGAAATATTTTGGAGCGGGAGGAGGAAAAGAGGATAGTGAGCATTAGGAGAGCTGATTCTGAGGTGGCATGGCTGCCTGTAATAATGAAGTGCCAGACTTCACCCTGCAGTTAATTAAAGTGCTTTTAAAGAATGCAATAATGGAAGAACATTTCCAAGTATGCTGCATAGTTATTGTATATTGCTGTGTGTCTGTAGAGCCAAATTAAATACATTAAATAAGATCTCAGGGGGTCAATTATGATGATAATACAAGTAGCGACAATGCAACAAGTAGCGACATTAATTTCATGAATGTTGCATAGGTATAAATCATCTCAGTATTTGTTCCATTATATTGCCACAGAAACTGTGGAGAATGGATAATACTCAGATGGCTGATTACTATTTATATTATTGTATTAGGCTGTATCTACAGAGCAAGGTTCCCCTCATTATATTACACTTTGGCACTTTATTGCACAACTTTGTATCTGTTACCGTGTTGAGACCTCACCCATCACGAATGGTTTCAAAGTAGGCATAGCAATAAAAGGATGTGTTGTGCAAAGCATTTCAGGGCTGTCTTCAATTTTGCAAATTAATACCAGATTAATGAATTTTTGTCTTAGAAGCACTCTGGTGTGAGCAACAGTGCCAGAAAGTAATGATAACAGATGATTTATTAGGGACCTGTTAATATGAATTGCAGCAAACATAAACTGGATCTGAGCCCTTAACCATAAAAACCAACATAACATAATTGAAACACCCCGCAGTAATTTGTAGGGCATATTATATAAGTTACTAGAGGGAAGGGTGTCTGCACTGATCACCAAATTTGTCTGTTATGATGCTGGAAACTCACCAGTCAATTTGCTGCCTCCTGTTCCTAACAGCATGGTACACAGCACTACAGTACCCTGTATCCTCCTTCTGCACTGCTGCAATTGCCTGCTCTCTGAGAAAGGCCAGACTCAGATAGCACTGAGCCTGAGCCACAAGGGGATTCTCCCCAAAACAGAGATGTGCAAAAAAGAGGACTGGAGTAACTGGGAAAAGGTCAGTGGAAATATAATTTAAAATTCTGTCAGAGATGTGGTTCTTTGTTCTTGGGGTTAGAAGGGGTGCTGACATTTAAAAGTGCTGCACAGCAATATGGATTTTTGTCATATGATGCCCAATGTAAGCTGCATGTAGGTTACAAGAAATCAATACTCCTGCAGTGTAGGGTAGGTCTTCAACATTATTCCTTACTAGGTTATTGATATTGGTAGGTGTCTCTAGTAAAGCCTGCCTTAAGGAAGCAGTTTTAGTAGAGAACTTTGTATTTTTACCATTTATAGCAAAATATTTGTTAAATGACACACACTGCAATATATAACCTAGAGAATCATATTTCATATTTGTGAAAGAAGTGGTAATGCTGAGATAATTAAACTGTTCACAAAATAGACTTACTGAGCGCTAGCAATAAAGGCCTTTTGTTACATTTATGCTTTAATTTCAGCAAAGGTTGATTTTGATGTACTAAAACTCAATGAAGATTAAAATCCACTTCTTTTTTCTTATCAAAAATTGAAGAAGTAAAGCAGAAAAACTTTATTTCTCAGTGTTCTCTTTTTATAGTCTCTGTTTTCTTTAGGCCTCACAGCAAAGTTTATAATTACTAGCAAAAATGGCAAAACTTGCTTTTATTTTGGCAATGATGGGAGTGAAGATCTCTGAATCATTGAGTTGCAGCCTTTGGTCAGTTGGAAGTCTCCAGCCCGGCCTCCTGCTTAAGGCATGGCTAGTGGTATATCTGAACAGGTTGCCCAGGGCTTTATCCAGCTGGGTCTTGAAAACCTCCAAGGATGGAAACCGAACTGCTCTGGGCAAGCTGCTCTACTGCTGGGGGTTTCCCTATATCCAGTCAGAACTGTCCTTGCTTCAGTTTGACCATTGTCCTTTGTCCTGCCACCACTGCAAAGAACCTGACTTTGTCCCTCAAGAACTTCCCTGTAAAGGGAAAACTGTAAAGTACCAGGAACTGCTGTAAGATTCCTTGAAGCCATCTTTGCTCCAGGCTGAACAAGCCAGCTCCTTCATGTGGTCTGCACAGGGCGAGTGCCCTCTTGGTGGCCCTCCCCTGGACACCCTCAGGACATGTTTAATGAAAAGTGTAACTCTTGGGATTGGCAATTTCTTTCTAGATAAGCCTCTGAATAGAGTTGGTTTCTGAAGGTGAGGACCATCCAAGCAAATACAATGCACATGAATGGGCCCAAACTAGTAATAACTTACCCTGTAGCATGGTAGGTGTCACAACACTGAACACTGGCCTCCACTTATTGTGCCATGTTATCCACTCTGTGGCCATGTTACCGTTACGGTAACATGGATATGCAGGATATTTCAGCTGTTTTAACTTGCAAAACAAATGTGTCTTTCATGAAACTTGTCACTGGTACTTTGTGTAGGAGCTGGTCATTTACTGAAATTGAAGATTATTAAGAACTTTGAAAGAATGAAAAGAACTCTGTATTAAAGTGATGATAGTTTAGAGATACTGAGCTTTAAAATGGTACTTCCCTTACCAATATGCAAAATAAATAAATCAGCTTACTGACAAATATTGTTTCGAATATTTGCATAAAATAGTGCTATTCAACAAAATTAAACTTTCCTGCCTATATTTACATGTTTTTTATATGCCAAACTAGAGTGTGTCGTTTATTTTTCTGTTGCAAAGCATAGAGTCAAGACAATAGCATATGGCTCTACTGCTACCTTCAATTAAGTAGAGTGTTCTGTCAGATTTATTAGGAGTAATTTTGTGCTTATTGACTTCAGCAGATATTCTGCTTCTGTAAGGATGTCATTGAAACCAAATTTTAAGCTTAAAAAACATTCATCACTTTAAAAAAAGAATGGGTAGATAAGATAAAAATACTAGTAGTGACAATCAAAGATTATTTAAGTTTAATTTTGAGAGAAGAAAACTGGCATTAAAAGTGTTTTCTGCACTCTCTTCACTTTTAGTTGATCATTGAAATGTGCTCTTCTATCTAATAGCCACCCAGATGGTGGTAGTTCCCCCTTGCTGTGCATAATTTTAGTGTTATGTGTTAATTTCAGTGTTCAGTGCAAGTGTCTGCTCTACCAACTATTTTCTCCTCCCTGAAAGTGTAACATGCTTGCTTAGCTGTTCCCAAATGAGGATAATTTTTGATCAGGGTGATAATCAGTTTGACAAGGTTTGGAAAGTTCTCTCAGAATTCTGGTGCTTTCATCAAAAAACTGCTGTGCCTGTCCAGTTTTCCTGGAATGGCTGGAAGGCCATTGTATTTGCTTCAAAAGCATGAGTGGTTCCTTTTAAAAAGATCTTTGCATTGTGGAGAACAAATATGCTTTGGAAAAAAAATGACAGTTTGTGAGGGTGCCTCCTATATGACACTAGAGCTTTCTGCCTTGAGGAGGTTTTCTTGACTCAGGATAATATTGTTATGCCCCAAAAAACCCAGAATTTATGGAATAGGCAATTTTCTGGTGTATTTCTGCAGTTTGAATTATATCCGTTTTTCTTCCTTGCTGGAATTCAATGTTGTATTCTTGTAAGTACCAGGGTGGAAATTAGTTTGGCAATTGCAAAAAAACCCCATAAAAACACAGTAGTGAAATCTTTTCTTCTGAAGTGATGCAGCAAGTAAGTAATCTTGCAGCTGTTGTTGCAGCTTTAATTAAATGTAGGTACACATTAAGGAATACCTCACTGAAGCAATTTCCTAATCTTGGTCTCCTTATTTAATCAAAACTTGGGACCCTGAGGGTCTTTTTGTCTTTTCTGATGTGCAATACTCCCTTCTGCTGCAAAGTAGGCAAACTGGGGAAATGTACACACATTCCTATTAAAAGGAGAAAAAAAAAGGAAGTTTAATACATTTAAAGGCCAGACTATTCCATTACCTTTATGGAATCCACTCTTTCTGAATCAAGACCTATTTTTTATGGTCGAACATCTATTTTGATTTATGGAAATCAGTATGCAGAAATTACTTTATCACTGTCAATGACTTTACATGTTGTATGTATGATGTTTATCATATACACTGTTCAAATTTGGCACTCTTCTCCAGCAGCTGAGCCAACATTTGTGTTTATTAGATCAATTGAGTATTGCTAAGAGTAAATGGGCAGCCTCATGGGGACATTCAACAAGAGTCACCTCTAGTTTGTAGGGAATGCACAACTGGATGCCCATTTGGTTGTCAGATCATGACTGTGGCTTTGCATCTATGTACTCAAATTCTGGTAAGGATTTTACAGACAGCACAAGCTTCAGGTTTCAAAATATAATCCCTATTCCAACTCTGCAAGTGAAACCTGCGTTTTCTTGTGAGACTACTTGATGCTTTGCAGAATTACTCCAGATTTAATAAGCTAAATGGATTAAGAGCAATTCTACTAGTGAAGACAAAGAGGATCTCCTGTTCATTCCCAAGAGAAATATCTGCACACTAGTGCACATGCATCCTTCTTATGTCACCAGCTTGCTCGCCTGCTTGCTTATGTGTTAATTTCTCTACCTTCCTCTCCATGTAGATATGACCATTCTAATCAGTGTTGGTTTTTAGTTTTTATTACATTTTCTTGAGGGTTTCTTTCTGCATCTTTTCAGTTTAGCGGTCTTTGCAACCACAAAATGCTGCAAACATATGAATGTCTTAGGTATCTGCCATAGCAAAGTGTTAGAATTATTTTTGAGGGCTGTGCTGTGGGTTTTGAATATTTCATGTACTCGTATCAGTGTACACTAATGAATCCATTCAGGATTTTTCTCTTATATTTAAATTGATCATAGAATGCAATGAACACCCATTTCTGGAAGATCTGAAGAAAGTGAAAGCCTAGGAAGAAATTAGGGAGTTCAGGGGAAGGGGGACACGGGTAATGAAATAGGCTATTTGAGAACAGATTATTTTTTGGTCTTTTTGCCTACCATACTTAATCTGTCCTGGCAGTTTTCTTCTCAGACGCAAGTGAAACAAGACAGATGAATAAATAGGATTTCCTTGTTCAGTTAAAACTGTGCATCTCAGAAACAAGACCAAGCAGAAGGTGCAGTCTGAAATCAATGAGATCCTTGAGTCAAGATAAAGATTTGTGTTTTCAGATAAAGAAATATATGCTGCACTGAAGAAAAACACATTTAGATTTTACTTTCAAAAAGTCAGTAAAGAAAATGAGGTAGTACATTGGCATATTACCTAATATTTTTGAAAGAATGGAATTCTTTCATGTTATTCAGTTCCTCTCTGGCTGGTGAATTTGTTTATTGCCAGGTGACATGTAACAAGGAGGCCAAGTTCATTCCTTTTCTCTTGTTCCAGAGTTATCTTTTTAACTTTTCTAATTGTTTTCATTGCTATTTTACTTTAGTTTTATGAAAGTCATCTCTCATTTATATTTCTAGTGATTTAAATGCACGTTTGACGTAAATGAAACTTTCAGTTCTAAGCAGGTGGGATTCAAAAAAGGTAATTCATACAACTGACTGGAGACATAACTTTTACCTGGTTGGTGCAACAGCATTTACCTGAGTAAGGTAAATATTTTACCAGAATAAGATAATAAATATTCCAGAATAGGATGAGTACTTGCAACTTAATAATTACACCTTTAAAGTTGATGTACAGAGAGTTTAACGATTAATGAAAAAGGTAAAACCTGCTCTTATATCTGTGAAAGGTTTTATTTGGTTTGAATTTGCAAACCTCAAGACATCTCATTGGAACTCTTAATGAAAACTCTAGTGGATAAAAATACTACCTTTAGAAGTTACAGAGTTACAGTTCTTCCTTTTATTTCCTTTCACAGTCCAACAGTAGCTCTTCCCAAATTACTAATGATATGTCAACAATACAGCATTTATATATAAATATATGTATCTCCAAAATACTGCTGGAGGGACATTGCTTTTCCAAATCAGACATACTTTATCCCTGAGGATTGAAGGGTGTTGGTAACTGGTGTTCAGCATGCTGATCTTCTTGAGCCAAGCTCTCACGAGCTGAGGAGGTTTTGTCCCAGTAAGGGTGCCTCCAGCTCTTCAGTGTCTGCTTATTAGCTACTTCAAGCTCTTAAGCCTTGGAGAACCATTTAAAGAAAATAATAAAAAATTGAGAAGGCCTGTATACAAAAATTTTATCTGATTTTTTTTATGCATACTGCAATTTTATTTTGAAGGTTTTCCCACAGCATTTATATTACTGTTTTTCCCTCCCTTTCTCTTTCATTGGGTTTTCTTTTCCTCATAAAAGCAGTCACTACGCACACCCATGTCATGGTTTAACCCCAGCCGGCAACAAAGTTCCACACACCCACTTACTTGCTCATTTACCCCCTTAGTGGGATGGAGGAGAGAATTGGGAAGAAGTAAATCCCTATGGGTTGAGATAAGAGCAGTTTAATAATTGACACAAAGTAAAATATAATAATAATATAAGGATACTGTTGGTAGTTACAACAATAATTGCAAGTAAAAGGAGAGAGAGAGAGAAGTAAAACCCAAGAAAACAGTTGATGCACAATACAATTGCTCACCACTCACTGACTGATGCCCATCCCATTCCTGAACAGCAATTGACCCCTCCCAGCCAACTCCCCTCAGTTTACCCACTGACCATGACATTCTGCAGTATGGAATATCCCTTTGGCCACTTTGGGTCAGCTGTACTAATTGTGCTTCCTCCCGGTTTCTTATGCACCTGCTCCCTGGCAGAGCATGGAACACTGAAAACTCGTTCTCTTAGGGTAACCACTACTTAGCAACAATCACATCAGTTTGTTATTAACATTATTCTTATACTAAATCCCAATCACAGCATGGTACCATCTACTAGGAACAAAACCAACTTGATACCAGGCAAAGCCAAGACAACCCACAACACAACATTTTGCTGGACTTTGGTGCTTGTGACAAATGTCACACAAGTGATCACTTGATTTCTCAAAAAGAAGATCCGGTGGTGCTGAAGCCTTCAGGTTAAATGGAACAACATATAAAATACAACATTTTAATGTGTAAAAAATATTAGTGTATTAGCTGCTCCGCACAGGCTTCAGTGAATGATATATATATGAGTTTATACAATACAATAATTTGTGTTTTTCCTGTTTGATTCAGGTCATTGCCATTGTTATGGATATGTTTACAGATGTGGATATTTTTAGAGAAATCGTGGAGGCATGTGCTAGAGGGATTGCGGTGTATATCCTGCTTGATGAATCGAACTTCAGTCACTTTCTGAAGATGACAGAGAAACAAGGCATTCAAGTTCAGAGGCTGAGGGTAAGGTATCCTATCTTCCTTTGCATGAACATTCACTACTTGCTCCCACAGCCCACTGAAAAGTGACTATTATTCAAAAAGTGGTTATCGAACACTGATTTTTCAAATTAAAAACCAGGTGTAAATAGGTAAGCTCTCAGAAGAACTTTCTCTACAGATATATCTTTTTAAAAAGCATCTTTTTCACATGTTAAACCAAGAGTATTTAATAGAATGACATAATTTTCATATGTAATTTATAAAATAATTTTCCATTACTGTGTATTTAGGAATACTGTATGTTTGAAAAACTAAGCTTCTTTTTTTCCTTTCTCTTATAGTTGCCTGCAAATAAAGTCATAAAACTTAGATAAATTAATAAGTTGTGTACTTCATTTTATGATTTCTTCTTCAACATTATGCATTAAAATACTTTAGGAGGTCTGAGATTCTATTTTGTTAGTGTTTTCCTGAAAATCCATATTTTCATGTCTGTGCTTCATCCTATTGCTTTTACACATTAACTATGTATTTTTATCCTGTAAGAGAGATAACAGGACATTAACATTTTCATTAAGTGTTCTGCACTGCCCAAATGTTTATCAGGGATTAGAATATAAACCATGAGCTGCAGTGAACTGACGTAAGTGCTTCATTAATACTTCTAGATTTACTCTACTGCTGTCAGTACTAAAGAAGTTCCAAGGATGTTGTCAGAGTCTCCTTGCAAAGTTCTGAGCACTGCCTTAGCTCATAGTTCCATTTGAAATTCCTTGCCTTTGTAACTAGTTAAGCTATGTTCATGCCAGTCAAAAGTATTATACAAGCTCTTTTAGCAGCACCTATTTTAAGAACCCAGTCCAGGAATCGGATAGAGATGTGGTGTATTTTTGAGGTTAAAGAGGACTTTTTGGTAGATGTTCGGAGCAAACTCTATTTTATACCCATTTTTACTCTGGAGTGTTGACTTATGTCCTCAGAAGCATTCCCACTCTACTTGCCATGCTTGTTTCTTGTGTGAGTGTGGGATTGCTGTCTAATACACAGGCCTAATACACAGAGCTGTGGGAACTTCTGGAAAGAAAACACCAAAACTGTGGTGTTTTATAAACACTGGTAGTGATTGCCTTCATGAAGTCAGTATTTGGCAATACTTCCATACTCTGGAACTTGAAATACCACCATTTGCTGAGTACTTGGGTTAATTATGCTGTAGAGGTTGCCAAAATGGTCTATGTCTATATATGAAATGAGTTTTGTCCTTCCAAAAGAAAAAAAAATTAGGACTGTGCCTTTCAAGTGATGTCTCAAAAATGCCATATGTATTTTCAAACTAATTCCTTGCAGTGTGTATCCACAGCTGCTTCAAAAGCTTACCTTCTTTGGATTCGAGGTTGTCTTTTTAAGGCAGTTTTGTAAACTTTTAGGTATTTATACTGTGGTTGAAAGAATTCATATACATAGATTAGAGTGGATTTTGTATGGATTACTGTGGATTCGAGAGGTTAGTATGTAGTCTCTTCAGTGACATTGTGCTTTATGCATTTGTGGTTTTTGGTGGGAGAAATAAAATACATCTTTACTCTGCAAGGTTAGCTTAGAATACTTTGAGTTTTATCAGGAAATAAAAAAAAATGTTCCAAAGAGCTAAGCAGTAATCCTATTGTGTGCTGAGTTTCCAGTTCAGCTTGTAATAAAGCTGTTCAAATTAATGGTCTTCTCCTCCATGGGCTACTCCCAGTGACTGTTGCTCTGAAAATAGGAGTTTATTACTCCTGCATTAACTCCTGTGCCTTTTTAGAGGATAAAAGGGAAATGCAGGTGACTGTGAAAGAACAGCCAGTATTTTGAAGATGTTTTCTCCCTTTCCCTTTTTCACATCACTCAAGGTTTAGAAAAAAAATAAACATCTTCAACTTTTGGATTCTTGGATTCTGGTCTTGCCCTTCTGTTCAGTGAAGGCAAAAAGAGAACAGAGTTGTACAGGACTGTTTATTTTCCTGAAGATGTAGCACCAGCAGCATTGGTTTTATTATTGTCTGGCATGATTTTGTTCAGTCTTGTTGGAGTATGGATGATGCTTCTTAGTCCAAACATTCATGTTGAGTTTTCTGCAAAGCTTTTCAGACTCAACACCTCTGTCTCTTTTTCTCTCCCTTTGCGTCAGTAAAAAAACTGAGATGCAGTGGTGACCAAAACTGCATTTTTTAATTCAGATTTACAGCTAAGTAGTCTTTTGTATGGAAAAGAAAGAGGATTTTGGTCCTAAATCTTTATTAAATGTCTGTGCAGTTTTTCTCATCTGTAGTCTGACTCCAAATTCATATTTCTTTCTTTATTGAAACATATAACTGAAAGAATGGACGGACCATATATTCTATTTGTATTTGGTGAATTAATATAGGAAACTATATTTTCATATAGGAAACTATGAAATCAAGGGGTTACCAGGATTATTTTTAGTCTTTCCTGCATCATCTTTTCATGTAGGTTGTTTTTTTACTTAATATTCATCTTGATATCACATCCATCAGTGGAGTTCAAATAATTCCTTTCCTGTACTTGCCCATTTCTCTTTTCCAGTTTCATTAGTTTTTCTGGCTGTACTACATTTTTCCTCAGTAATTAATGTGTTTCTTTTTTTTTTCTCTTTACCTGAGTTTCTTTGATTAACTTTGTCACTGGCCTGACTTGCTTGGTCAGCAATTCGTTTGCATAGAAAGATGAAGGGTTGTTAGAGATTCAAACTTTTTTTTCCATGTGATTTTTCAGAAACTAATAGGTACATTTTTTGACTTTTTTTTTTCTGCCACTGACAGCTATTTTATTTGATACGAGGTGAGACATGGTGGAGGCTCTGTGCTTTGAAGAAACCTCCTTTTTACTCTTCTGCTAATAATGAAGAATCATTTTGCTGCAGGAGGATATTGAAAGCAATTTGGCAGGACCTGTTTATTACCTGATAATCATCTCAGTATTTTTAATGAATTGCAGGAAAGGAAAAATTAAACCACTAATTGATTTTACTTTCCTTCTGTGAAGACTACTCCCAGATATGCATGTTTCAATACTCAGTAGGAGCTGCTCTTGAGACCTGCTTGCAGCCTGTTTTTTCCCACCAGTGTTACCAAAATCATCAAAAGTTTTCTAGGACTTCACATCTAAGGCAAATTTGGTTATTGAATAGCCATTCACAGCATGATGTTGCATCTGTGCACGAACGTCTGTAATGAGGACCAGACTCCAGTCAAGTCTTGAGTGGTCCTTGAGTCATATTTGAAGTCAGAATAGAAGCGGACTTGAAAACTCCTTGGCATTTGTACAGCACATATATGGTCAATAGCTACTTTTTAAACTGACAATCTGTCCCAAGTGGAGTCACCCAGGGATCAATTCTGGGCCCAGTGCTGCTCAGTATCCTCATAAGTGATCTGGATGAGAGGATCAAGTGTACCCTGACAAAGTTTGCTGGTGATAGCAGACAGAGTGAATAAGTGGGCACTTTGGAAGGGAGAGCTACCCTGCAGGAGGACCTGGATTAACTGTAAGGGTGGGCTAACAAGAGCCTTATGAAGTTCAGCAAGGATGAGGGTAAAGTCTTACACCTGGGAAAGCACAGTCCAGGGATGCAGCACAGGCTGGGATATAACCAGCTGGGTCTGCTGGTAACAAGCTCAATGTGAGTGAGCAGTGTGCTGCTCCTGCAAGGAAAGCCAGCAGCGTGCTGGGCTCCTCTACAGCAGCAGAGATAAACAAGTCATTGTCCCGCTCTGCTTAGGGCTTGTCAGGCCACACATGAAACACTCTGTTCCATCTTCATCTCCACTACTTAAAAAAAGAGATGTAGAGAGGGTGGAGAAGGTGGAGAAAAGGGCCAGAGAGATGATCCAAGGACTGGGAAGCTGCCATATTAGGAAAGGCTGAGAGAAATGAGCTTTTTCAGCTTTGAGAAGAGAAAGGGAGACCTTATCACTGTGTTCTAGCATGGAAAGAGAGGCTACAAAGAGGATGGAGACTCATTTTTTACAAGGAGTCGTGTGGAAAGGATGAAGGGTCTTTATGGACAAGTCACTCCTGGAGAGATTCCAAGAGGAAATTTTTCCACAATGAGAACAACCAGCCATTGAAATACTTTCCCCAGGGTAGTGGTGGATTCCTCAATACTGGACACTTTTAAGACTCATGTGGGAAGGTGCTCAGTACCTCTTCACCAGACTATACTTCTGCAAAGACTGGCTGGATCAAATGATCCTTGAGGTCCTTTCCCGTTCGATATTCTCTCATTCTATGACGTATTTTGTCTTACAAGAGAAGAGAGGCACAGGATAATAAATAGTTTTAGTAATGAGGAACAATATGAGAAATGTGACTACTTTTCCTTTAAAACTGTTAGGCTAAATATTAGGTAGACATCCATGTTCTTTGTGCATATTCTTGACAGCAAGTACAGGGTGAGTAATGGAACACTGATAAAATCAGTGCCTACAAATAAAAAGTGCTGAAATTAAATGTTTGAGGCTGGTATACTCACTATACTTAGGTATCATATTAGAGAGATTTTACTACAGAAAATAAATGTGTAGTGGTGAATAATACTTTAAAATTTAAATCCTGCTTATGGGCACTCTCTGGTGCCACATATGTATACATATTCACATATGAAAATGTACAGAAAATGTACATAAAAAGAGGTTAGAGCTTGTTTCTTGTTCATCATTGGGTGTCATTTAACTGGATAGCGCTGATGGCTATCCTTAAACTGCAGCCACTGGATGTTTTAAATGTTCCTGAGTGTCCTATAAACCTTGTACAAGAGAAAAGATCCTCTGACTTCAAAACTCTCCATTCATAAATGAATGATTGCTTTACTCACAGTGATGCTGTGATGAGTGGCACACTGCTGTTAGGAGAGTCCTATAGCCTGAGGATGAAACCAGGCAGGAGAGTGAAGCCCAGCATTTCATACCAGATGGGGATTGTAACTCAGTATGTGTATGTTTATTGCTTCTAATCCCAAGTGGAATGTATTGTTGCTATATATCCTCAAATATGGTTTGGGTGATTTGGAATTTTGTGTGATTATTAAAAGTGTGCATTCCTGGCACCTTAATTAGAGGGTTTGAAGCTGGTGAAGAATGCTGGGTAAACTGTGCAGGAACAGTAAGTGTTACGTGAGAAAGGTGAGCATGATCTCTGGCACTTGTCAGATGTTCCCATCTGTCAGTCATAATGGGTGACCTACCAAGGGAGGAAAAGAGTTCAGAATCAAGGAATAGGATGGAAAAGCTACAGGAGGAAAAATACTGAAGGGAAGGCAAACAAAAAGAACAGTAGTGACGATTTTTTTTATAAACCCCTGGAATTTAATGTAAATATTTTTGATTCCTTTTTTACATATGCCTACTTAAAGTTATATTTCAACTTACGTGTACTATGGCAAGGCTTTTTTTCTGTGTAGTAATGGTAATTTGCAAGCCATTAGACTTGGTTGTGCCTCCAGCATCGATTCCCAAATGATATCCCTTCCAATACTGATCAGACCTTATCTAACTAAGTATGATTTAATGTGTTCAACTGACATGTCTTTAGGCCACAATAACTTGTTATGGGTACTTGAAAATGTATAAGCTTCTCTCAAGTTACCTTTTTCAAATTATAATGACATAGATATGATTAAATATAATAAAATATAAGACTGAAATACACATATAATTAGGTGGTATATAGAACTGGGGAAAACAGCCATCAAAATAAATGCAAATTTCATTACTAATTCACAAGATTTTATTAAAATAAGGAGTTATTATTATGGTTATCTTTAGGATGGATATTTCAGCATTTTCTTCTTTTTCAGGAATTACCATTTCCATAGTGTTTCTCTTTCAAATAAAAGCTTTTAATAAAATTAGTTAACACTTGAATAGCTGCTGGTGAAAAAATTAATTTCTTCCCTGAGCTTGTTGAAAGTTCAACAAGATCACTTTGGAAAAGGACAAAAATTGACTTTCATCAATAAGAAAACCTCTAATTGGAATGCAGAAAATTTAAAGATGGAATCTTAGGTTGGCAAAAGTCACTAGCAGTTAGACATGCAAATTTATGTTAACCTGGCATTCAAATTGGGTTGTTATTAATTCTTTTGTAGCTGTTTCAGAAAATAGACCTAAGTATCCCCCTGTATTTTTGCTTTTAAAATTTTTACCTCTTAAAATTTTACAGCACTTCTAGATAATACTTGTGTTATTTATCTAATTAAGAGATAAACTTGGTTTTATATTTGTTAGACATGTTGTCTACGTTTGCTGGACATACAGCTAACAAACATAATTCATAAATGCTGTCTTTGGACATTTTAACTGAGTTGAATTTGTATTCAAAGCTTGACAAAAATGCAAAGCAAAAACTCACCTAACGGTGAATGAAATTTAAAGAGCTTTGATAGCTTGTCTTAAACCCTGATTTTTCAACTCAACAGCTTTTAAGTGAGCTCTTGCTTTTGTGTTTGATTTTCATTTGATACAAGTTTCAAGATACCAACACTGAAATATACACTGATTTAAAAACCATGAATTATTTGGAAATGTGCTTTCATGTCATGGATATTTTCTCCTAAATTTTTGGAATTTTGTGTTTGGAAAGATAAAGTTCATTGGATTGTTGTAGATATTATCCTTAAAACTCCTACAACCTCTATCTACTGGAACTTCATATGTTTTAGGCAAACATAGAAGTGCTCCCATAGATAACGAAGACTTATGTCACTGTACTGCAAACTCAGTCATACTTTATAGACTGGAATTTTAAATGAATTTGTAAGTTTGAACATTTCTACAGCTTCCGGAGGATGGGAAGTGAAGAAGGACATGCTGGTATCTTCCCACTGGTATGCAGGATGCATTGGAATGGTTCAACCCACCACAGGAGGTTTAGACTGGACATCAGGAAGCATTTCTTTACTGAGGGAGTTGTTAAACAGTGGAACAAGCTTCCTAGGGAAGTGATTGATGCTTCAAGCCTGTCAGTGCTTGAGAGGCATTCGGACGATGCCCTTAATAATTTGCTTTAACTTTTGGTCAGTCCTGAATTTGTCAGATGGTTGTTGTACATCCTTTCTGTCTGAAATAGTCTTTTTCTATCCTATCCTAGCTCTCCTATCCTATCCCTTCCTAGTTATTTTCATATTAAAATCCTCCTGATTTTGCTGGATTTACCACATACGCAGTCTTTTGCATTTGCTTCATAAACAGCCCGTCCATCTATAGCTGACCTTTATGGAGCATGTCTGCCATGATCTGCAGCCTGCCCTCGTAGCAGTCCTATGAGGCATGACATTCCTGTCTTCTCACAGGTTGTGCATTCCATATGTACAGACTGTGTAATAATCATGTACATTCTTGGTTTTTACTGCCAATATTAAATTATGGATTTTACTCCCACTGGAAAACAGGGTTGTGAGAAAAACTGTTCCAAGGCTAGAAACTACAGTGAATATTGTGATCATTCACAATTATATTACAAGCTACTTTTATGTCTTGTAAAGCATTTTGTGCCTCATAGTTACATGAGGTAGATGTAGGTTGCTGCATCTTGCAAAAGATGTAGGTTGCTTCAGCTTGTAGGTTGGTTTGCACTGAATATAAATTATATTTTTTTCTATAAATAAGCACCTTTTGTGTAACAGTTTCTGTTAAATGCACCTTTTTTCTACATCTCTGTAAGAACTTCTTGAAAATTATTATTTGTACAGTCCATAAGGTGTAGCAACAACTTCTTTCAAATTTTCTATTTCTGTGAGCCTAAAAAGCCAGTTGACAGTAGAGAGAGAAAAATTACAAGATGCTGAATCAGTTTCATCAGTAGTCTGGGATAAAAATTGACCACATTTTTGAGATCCGGCATGGACAGTTTCCCAAGTGCCATTTACAGAGTTTGCATGAATAAAACATAAAGCTTAATAGAATTCATAATTAACAGCTGCATTGAGTTCATGCTACCTATGCATGTTGTGTTAGTGCCTCTGAATTTAAAAATATAATTGATCTCATGGTGCAAAGCTGACAGATAAATTTTATTGGTGGTAAAACTGCAAAGGATTCTGGCACCAAGTGGTATCATCCAGTGGATCATCTCAGAGTAAGGCATATGTATTTGTAGATACAACAGCCTTGTTCAATTAAAATAAAAGTGATCCTGGCTCTTTTAAGTGCTCTCTATGATTAGCTGAGATGCTTGGAAATCATATAAACGTGTGCAACTGCTGATGGAAAGAATTTTTTTTACAGTACAAAACCTCCTTCCCTTGTAGGAGATATCTTGTGCCAAACCTCTTTTCTGAAGTGATGGCTAGGGAAAAGTGGAATTTCATTTTCTGTGGCCTATGGAATCTCATCAGTCTTGAAGACAACAGTAAATGCCCTTTTGGGTGCCTAGGCAAATGGTTTGATCAGCATCTCATTCCCTGCAGAATTTATTAGGATGCAATAATGTAACTTTTCTCCTACTGTTCCTCTGAATTTTAGCCCTCTGGATACTAAACATGGGCTATAGTAGATGAAGTAAAGTGTTTTGATTGTCTTTTTCAGAATATGAGAGTGCGGACAGTGAAAGGACAAGATTACTATTCTAAAACAGGAGCAAAATTCCATGGAAAAATGGAACAAAAATTTATTCTTGTTGACTGTAAGAAAGTCATATATGGTTCTTACAGGTAAGATCAATCACTGAAATGTCTATAGCAAAGTTATTATCTCAGTACTGCTGCTATAGCAAATTTGGGGGCTTTGTATTTGTGAAAATCCTTCTAGGAAATCAGATGGTTAAATTTGATTATGTTTTCTGTAATTTAACAAGTTTTCATAGATGCTTATTATAGCCTAAGAGATCCTCTGTTCATTTTTCACAAATGAGAAATAAAGGATACAGGTTTTGCTCCAACTGAAGAGTTGCTAAAAAGAAAAAAATCCTCATCCTTTCCTTATGTTGCCTGAATTATTCTTGTTTAACATTCACTCCAGAAAAGTGAGTCTCAAAATTATTTCATAAGCTATCTTGGATAGTTCCTCCATGTAATAATCTTGTAAAGCTAACATTAGAGACTGATTCTGTGCCTCTCTAGTACATGATGGTCAAATTCAAAATTGCCCATATCTCTCTCTATGGCTAAGTTTCCGTACTCTGTTTTCCTTTGTGTTTCCACTGTATGTGTGTAAAACAGGCTGGAAGAACTTACAGCCTTGCAGAGCTGGAAAAAACCTAAGTTAAAGCAGAGACTTAACTCACACATTATTAAATATTTTCCTTCTTTTCATGCTACACTTTTCTCCTTTGCCCAAGTGAGTTAGTTTCTGCCAGCATAGTGCCTGGGTGCCAGACCCACAGCCACTGCCTTTCATAGATTTCCACCACTGTAAGCTTTTGAAAATCTGACCTTTTATCTTCTCCAAGGCTCAGCCAGCCCCACATTCAGACTGACATGTATAAATGGTAGTGAGGTAAGTGACAAGTTCATAAATGATTCCGGGTAAGAGACTGCAGGGAGAGCCTGCATGCTTTGACGTCTACACACAGTGTCATAGTCTGTAAGAATGGGATAGGTTTTCTCATTCCAATATTAAAAACAACACTGCTTGAACACCTTGCACCACAGGGGCTGGAATCATCAATTTCTGTAGAAATTAGGCCTTCTTTGTAAAAGAGTCTAGTGATTTGTAATAGGAAAAACAAGTCTTTCTGAGCCCTGTCACTGAACTCAAAGTTCAGGGTTTTTTCCAAATACTACATGTTATTCTTAATTGTAAAAATTAATAGGAAAAAAAACTCTAAACTTACACAGCACAATTTGGTGTAATCTTGATACACTATAACTTCCTGAAAAATACAAAAACAGCAAAAAAAACCTTAATCAGTAAGCTATTTTTGTTAAAAAAACTAACCTATTTTCTAACATCTAGAAGAAAAATACAAATAAATAAATTCATTATTTTTTCTTTTTTTCATGAAAATAGGATTTCAAAACAAATTTTTTCTTTGTTGTAACCTACAAATTGTATTTTTTTCGTTCTATACTAGTCTTGTTTTAGCATCCTTAATGTACATGTTAATTTATTTTATCTCATTTTGTAGTTGTAAATTAATTGCAACTACTTAGCTTTGAGCATGTGTCCAGTCTTTTACAGCAGAAAAGAATAAAAGCGTTACCAAAGCATTCTCATTGCAATGAAAATAAATTTTCATATCCAATGCTGTGTGCGTATTAGAAAATGTAAACTTTTTTCAGATTCTGAGGTGCATCTTTTTGAAAATGTTTAGAATGAAGTACATTCAAAATTGCTGAAGCAGTCCTGCATGTTATTTCAGTTGTAATTTTTTTCACAACATAATAACACGGTCACCTTCTCTGACTGTGGAGTTAATACAGTGGGTATAGGTTAGTCCTGCCATAGGCTTTGTAGAAGTGATTCTTTTTCTATTAGGTATTTGTACTCTACTCTTCTACATCTGTAAAGCCGTTTTTAGAATACTTTTTATAAGGGCAATTATAAGGGTGATTATGGACTAATTCCTGCTCCCACTGAAATCAATGGAAAATCTCCATCTTGACTGGTGTTAGATTAGACCTTCTGAGTCCAAATTACATGAATCATGCCCTCAACTTACTTACTTAGAAAGTATTTTTACAAACCCAAGTTTTGTGTAAAAGCTTTCTTGTCAAGAGAGACTAGTGTAATACTTTAGCTGGAAAGAACTATATCTAATGGTCATTTCTTCTTCTTTCAGCTTTATGTGGTCATTTGAAAAAACCAACCTCAGTATGGTTCAAGTTATCACAGGACAGCTAGTTGAATCCTTTGATGAAGAGTTCAGGACACTGTATGCCCGTTCTTCTGTTCCTAGTTCATTTGCCCCAGAACTGGTGCGGGTAAACAGTCGCAAGACGCTCTGGGATAACGATACATACCAACATTCAGTGTCTTCCTTGGCTTCGGCTTCTAGCCAAAGAAACCTTTTTGTTAGGCAAGACAATGTTCTCAAGATAGATCCTGTGTGGAAATCTCGTGGAAGATATGCAGTAAATGAAATAGATAAATATGGCTTGAGAAATCAAGCCTATAATAAGCAACCATTTAATCCAGGTTTTAATGTTCAAAATCCAATCCAGCAGTATCAACCTAGTGAGAAAAATGAGCACTGGAAGAGACATAGTTATGCTGGGGAGAAGCCAGAAAGGACACCTTACCTATTGCTCAACAGGGCTATTAACCGAGCAAACAATCTACCAAATACTTGGAAAATGCCATCTGATAGCCTTAGTATTGTGTCGTCATTACGGGGAGGATATGCAAATAACTACAATATTCCCCAGCAGAGTTTTGCTGATCAGTTCTCACGGCCTAAGGTGAATCTTGCAGAGAGAAATTCAATTGTACGGAGGTCTTTTAATGGGACAGATAATCACATCCGCCACCTGCAGCAGAGGATGCCAACCCTTGAGCACACAACAAAATCATTCCTGCGTAACTGGCGAATAAAGTCCTATTTGAATGATCAGTCAGATTATCCAGTAGAGTCAAATGGGTCAGCCCTGGGTGACAGATATGATAGCTATGACACACCTGAAAATATTAAAGCTCATGCACTGTACTCTCATTCTCGCTTGCGATCATCATTGGTGTTTCAGCCAACTTTACCTGAACAGCAGGAAGTAAGCAGCTGTGCAAGTTCTTCAAATTCTACTATAATTGGGTCAGAGGGAAGTGCAACACCTAAAGGGACATCTAACCATGCTCCGAGTGTGGAAAATGGAATGGATAATATTTTGGAGGAGCTTAGCACAAACTTTCCTCTTAAATCAGACACACCAAAAGCCCAAAGAATTCAGATTGCAGACAACGCAAAACCTAGTGTAAATTCAAATGCAGCTGGTGACTCATCACTGTATTTGTACGCGACACTGTGTACAGATAAACACGCAGAAAATTTGAAGAACCTTCAAAATGAAAATATGCTCAAAAGGAGAAGTTTTCCCATGTTTAATTCCAAGTCCATATTGGATGCTGGTACCAACAAACATGCATCCAATTATGTTTACAGCACGTTGACTAGGAATAGACTTAAGCAGCCAGTTAGTCCAAAACTTCCAGTAGACATGCTGAAGAGTGCTAAGAGTTTGCATAGTGTGACCAACCACTTGGCCCAGGAGGAAAAGGAGCTGAAAGGAGAGCTAAAGAGCCCGACTGCTAGCAAGGCAATCTCCATGGCAGCTCTCACTGAAGCTAGCAGGGAGGAGTCTAGTAAGGATTGCACATCGAAGAAAGAAAGTAAGAATTCCCCAAGTTTTCTTAAGAAAGGGTCCCAGAAACTGCGGTCGCTTCTTAATCTCACACCAGACAAGAAGGAAAACTTGTCAAAAAACAAAGGTCCTGCCTTTTACAGAATGTGTAGTAGTTCTGACACATTGGTTTCTGAAGATGAGAATCAAAAACCAAAGATTTCTGAAAATAAAACAGATTCTTCCCCAAGGAGAAAAAGAAATTCATCATCAAATTCTCAAGGTAGTTTGAACAGAAGTAAAGAAGACGTCACCGTGAGTCCAACAAAATCTCCAAAATCTCCAAAGTCTCCAAAGTCACCAAAATCTCCAAAACCTCCATCTGATGAGAGCAATAAAAAGTGTCCTCTCTTGTGCCCCCTTGAAAGTAAGTTCATAGAAACTGCAGGAGATCCATCTACCCCAAGATTCAATACAGAACAGATTCAGTATCAAGATGCAAAGGAAACCTCCACAAATGCTGCTTCCGAAAGTGCTCCTGTTTCTGCTCTCCAAAGAGCAAGTTCAGTGACACCACAGCTGGCAAGCTCAAAGCACCAGGAGGAGCTGAGATCTCGTCTGAGTGAAAGGCGTGTTTATAGTCGCTTTGAGCCTTTCTGTAAGGTGGAAAATGCCGGCCAACCTGCAGGAAATGCAGCCAACAGCAGTTCACATCTATCAGATATCAAAAGCAAGACCTTAGGGAGTAATTATGGCAGGAGTAATCACATGGTCAGCTACAACTCGACTGCTTACCACCCATTGCAGCCTAATGAAAACAAGCTGAGAGGATTTATGCAAAAGTTTGGGAATTTCCTAAACAAAAACAAGTAATGTTATAATTTTATAATGTTGATTATTTTGAAATACAGCAAGACTGGCAAAGCTGGACATAATCTTAACTGGACAGAGACTTGTTGCTAACTTTTGTAGAGTTTACTTGGATTTCTTCTTGGATCTAGGACATTGGAATGAATGTACATATTTTTAAAAATAATTATTCTAGAATTGTTATACTTCAGTCTTTACAGAAATTCTGTGTCCAGAAGATGTCTCAAGGAATGTCTCTGTTTATAATGTTGATATTGTAAGATTAATTTTATACATTTTCCTTGTGAAGAAAATACATTCTAGCATATTGTAAGATTAATAAACATGGGATAAAAAAGATGGGAGATGTTTTTAAACTTCAGATAATACTGTTTCCAAAGATTTGCCCTTCAAAAATAGGATAGCACTAGAAATAGTAAATTGTATTTTTCCAGCATTTATGTACACTTTGAAATGATAAACACAAATGTTAATGCATTGCATATTACTTATCTGTAATTTTTGGAAACCTCTTTTAGGTTTTATCTTGTTAATAATTTACCCCATAGCATTTACTGAACTGTTTGGGCAGCAGATGGATCTATCTTACTTTATTGAATTTTCTGTGTAATATGATACTTTTCTGAAGTATTTGGCATACAGATTTGAAAGTGACCTTAATCTGAGTTTTCACAGACTTGTTTACATGGTTAAACTCATATGAATGTAGAATGAACATTAAAAAAACTATTTATAAAAAGGTGCCTTGAATATAACCTACAACTAGTTTAAATTTCAATGGGTTAATTACATTTGTACAGCATGCCAGTATTCTGTATGTCTTTGTTAAAAAAGCTTTTTTATTACATTTTTCTATTTGGTGTTTAAAAAAAAATTCTGTGGTCTTCCATTCCTCAGGTAAGTTTTTGAGTTTCACATGCAACAGTCTATTTGAAATGTTGCCAGATATTTTTGCAACTATGGCTTTAATGGCCTTATGTCAGGATGACTATTACAAGCCCGAGGAATTAGGCAGCTAAAAGTGAGATTTGTAAAAATCACCACATCAAATGATAAGGCACCTTCCTAAGATAAAGAAAGTGTCAGTGACGGGTGATAGTAGGAAGTGTTAAACTTCAGTGAAGGGATTGAGGCACCTAACTGCAGTCTAAGGGACATGTTTGGTTTATCTGAGCCTCTGTAGCATAAAAAAATTCTCAATAATAGGTGACTACAGGTTAGTGCTTACAAAAACACAGGTGTGGTGATGTGTTTGGGCAGCAGCATGGCATCCATTTCTCATCTGCAGTGCGCAGTCACAACATTCAGCTGGCTTACCCTATGCTGGGTGTGAAGTTTGTGTCTTAGGAGGACTGCATACCTGTTTAGCTGCAAAATATTCTGTGACAGTTTTGTTTCAAATTCAGATTTTTTTGAAATTTCACTGCTGAAAGCTTAGAATTCTTATACAGATCTTTGAGTTTCAGGAGAGTGTTTTAGGAGAAAACTTCAGTCTTAGATCTGAAAGGTCCCACATTGTTCTGTGGAGGAGTTCACCATGAAGGTCTTGGCATCATTCATTAGAAAGAAGTACCAGAAAGGCAAAAATGCACCAGTTAGATATTCGTTTGTCTTATCTACCTGTGGCCCTGGGAATAGATTTTAAATGGAAATCTGCTTCTCACTGAGAACCCACTCTGGTTCCCATGAAGTCACTGTAGTTACTGTCAGTGATTTCAATGAAGCAGTGTCAGCTTTTTATTCAAGCTCTTTCTAAGGCAACTTTATTCGGTCTCATGCATCATAGGAGTAACTAGTTTTATGACTGACAAAGTCTTGCATCTCAGTCTTCTGCTGAAAGTTTAGGTCTCTCCATTACCTATGATCACAAAAGATTTTATAAATTTTTTGGTGAGCACTTTGTTCATTCCTTGATGAAATGCCGTAGTATTTTTCCCAAACAAACATTTATATTTAAATATTCTGTCCCAACAGAGGCATCATGATGAGACCCAAGATAAGGAATGTCTTAGTTCTCAAGGCATATTTTCTACATAGCACAATGTACTTCCACAGCTACATAGACAACAGCAATGCCATACTGTACTTTTCAAAACACTTAATAATTTTTAGCCAGTTGGACATTTGTCCAGGATAGTACCTGAATTGAAGTGCAGTTAGTGCTAAAAATGGTGGGGGTAGGTTTATGAAGATCTTTAGTTTTCCTTTGTACTCTAATTATCTCTGACATATGCTTGTAAGCAGAACTATATTTGGGAAGGAAATGAGAGAGGGAAAAAATGGGTCTTGGGGCAAGTTTAGAAGTGACAGTGCTTTCCACATTGTAATTAACTTTGAGAAATCTATACTCATGCAATTTGGAAATATTTTACTGTATTTTTCAAAGTGGATTGCTAATTAAAGAGTCCTGATAAGGCAGATATTTTAATTTTTGAAGTCATCTGTGTTTGTAGATATATACTGCTGTTTTTCACTTGCGCAGATTAAGAGCCTTCAGTGAAGATCCTGCTCATAGACTGGATAGTGCAAAGAAAATCTCTGTAGAACTAGCATTTTTGGTTTTTTTCATTTTCAGATCTCTTCTCAGAGTTCCCACATAGAAATGGTCTGCACTAAGGCTTGATCCGAGTTGAATTGAAATTAAGTCCACAGACCTCAGGGGAAGTAGTATCAGGCTCCTAATGTACTGACATCACTATTTTAGGAGTGTTACAAAACCCAGTGCTGCTTGGGGAGGATAAGGCTCTGCTTGACACCATGGGAAGAGCAGCTTAATGCCCTGCCTGCAGCTACAGCTTTGAAGTTTGGGAAGCACACTGGGGAGGTCCACAGGTGTGGCAATTACCAAGTGTTTATTTGTTCCCTCCAGAGCCTGTGTTAGTAGGAAAGTGTTCACCCAGTACTGTCTGATATGCCTCATGTCTCCATGGGAACCTAGTTGTCCATAAAATAAACAGGAGAATATAGGGGGCAAAAAAATCCATATATAAGCAGAGGAAAAGGATGTGCAGATTTCTGGAGGGAAAAGTTGGAGTTTGTATTTTTGAACTTCTCCTTCCCAAAGCTTGTCTTGATGTTTCTGCCTTTCTAAAGAGATGCATTTCATTCAATGTGTCCTAAACGCACATTGCATATTACAAGTTTTACAACCTGCACACACCCAGCGCACTCCCAGTTTTGTAGAGCTGTAAAGTAATAGCTGTTGCCATGCGTGATGGTCATTTGGCCACATGCCTTGGGACTTGTGAAATCCATAAGAAAGGCCATGTCATTCCTGCATTAAATAAAACCCCGTTAGCACTGTCACACATCTCTGAGGGCAGTTCTGTGAAAGCTGGTCAGAGTTAGGCAGAGCTGAGTGTGGCCCTCAGGAGCACTGTCGGGAGCAGAGGGCAGTGCAGCTGGGGGATGCAGCTCCTCATGCAGTGCTCCTTCAATTTGTGTCATGAGTAAACTACCCCTACATACAGACACAATATACAGTGAATAAATTGCTTCATTTCTTCAGCCTCATGGTAAACAGCTTTTGCTGCCTCTCAGATTGCAAGATTGTTGGTTGTTCTCTTATTAATGACCTTGCACTGCCCTCTTTATTCATGCTAACAAACACGAACTAGATGTGAAGAAAGGTTATAAATCAAGAAAAAGTGAGCTGCCAGCTGTCTAACAAATGAGGATAGTAGTATTTGTGACAAACCTTGAGAAAACCAAAACCGTGTCAGGCACTAGGTGTTTGTGCATAGGTGAAAAATTACTATTCAAAGACAAAAATTGATCATTTTTCAGCTTTCTGAAATGTATTAAAAAATGTTGTGGTTTATAAGACATCATTAAAATAGCAAAATTTGTTGCAGAACAATGTAAAAATAAAATTTAAATTGACTCTACTAAGCTGTATGATAAATACATTTTTTTTTAATTTGTAGCATTACGTGGGGTAAGCTGTACAATCAACAAGTAGCTTTGCAGCTGTGTAATGCAGAGAGATCAGTAAGGTTGCCATGGTACTTAGTGTAATTTATTCCCCATATCAATGTTGCATTGCACAGTACAGTACTTAGGGGTTTTTTAGTTTGTTTTCATTTAAGTCAGGAGAGTTAGAGCAACATAAAGCTGCAGTAGTTCATGGGTAATTGAAGCATGTTCCTCCAATTTTGTCTTCACTTGCACAAGTACATATTCCATTAGCACTCCAATGACAAGAGAGGAGACTGCAATGCTCGAAAGACTGTCTTGCCATTTCATTCTTTATTTCAGAGAGGTGCTTACAGGTGGATGTCTGGGTACCTTTATATAGGGTCTGAAATCTTTCATAATTTTCAGCTCTAGGAGTTACAGTTGTCTAGAATTTTTCATATTTCACATGATGCCAAACATGTTGCATGTTCTGAGAATGCTTTTCTGTACTTGGAAACAGGATGGAAGAAAACATTTGCTCTTGGAGAGCTCAGAACAGGGCTCCTTTGCTTTTAAACAAAGCTGGTAGTTTCAAGTTTTGCTGTTTTGCTTTTATGATGTTGACTAAGTCGTAGAACTTGTGCTGCAGATCCTTCACCAGCTCTGTTGCCCTTCTCTGGACACTCTCCAGCACCTCAATGTCCTTCTTGTAGTGAGGAGCTCAGAACTGAGCAGTGTTCAAAGTGTGGCCTCACCAGTGCCAAGCTCAGGGGGCAGTCTCTGCCCTGGTCCTGCTGGCCACATTATTGTTGATCCAGCCTGTCCAGATCCCTCTGCAGAGCCTTCCTACCCTCTAGCAGATCAACACTCGCAGGTAACTTGGTGTTATCTGCAAACTGATGGAGGGTCCATGTGATCTCCTCATGCAGGTCATCAATAAAGATGCTAACCAGGACTTGCCCCAACACTGAGCCCTTGGGAGCAGCATTGTGCTGACTGCCAATGGGAATTGATTCCATTCACCAACAGACCATACAGCCAGTTTTTTACCCAGTGAACAGTGCACCCATTCAAGCCATGAGCATCCAGTTTCTCCCGGAGAACACTGTGGGAAATGGTGTCCCTGGGACCAGGTCAGAGTCTACAGGCCTGTAGTTTTCTGCATCTTCCTCTGGTCCTTGCAGATTGACATCATATTTGCCAACTTCCAGTCACCTGGGATTGTCCCAGTTAAGCAGGACTGTTGGTAAATGAAGGGGGCTCGGTGAGCACTTCTGCCAGCTCCCTCAATACCATTGCGTAGATGCAATCCAGCCCCATGTGTTTTTAAGCGGTGTATCAGGGATCTCATCATTTCCCCTTGGATTATGGGGGTTTCATTCTGCTCCTCATCCCTGTCTTCCAACACAGGGGGCTGGTACCCAGAGAACAACTGGTCCTACTGGTAAAGACTGAGGCAAAGAAGACATTAAGTACCTCAGTGTTTTCTTCCTCCTTTGTGACTATGTTTCCCCCCCACATCCAAGATAGGGTGGAGATTCTCCTCAACATGCCTGTTGCTGATGTGTTTATAGAAGGCTTTTTTATTGCCTTTTCTGGCAGTGGCCAGGTTAAGTTCCGGATGGGCTTTGGCCCTTCTAACTTTCTCCCTGTAAAGCCTCACAATATCCTTGTGGTTGTCCTGAGTTGCCTGTCCCTTCTTCCAAAAGACATAAATAATTATTTCTTTTTTCATATGTATCTTTGTGGATTTTTTCAAAATACCTCTGTGTATTTCTGGAGGAGAATCTGGTTTGCTAAAAATTACTTGGCATCCCTTCAGAAGAAGCTTCTGTGAAGGCTATTCATCTTTCTTTCACCAAATGTGTTAAAATATCTAAAAATGCAATGGTTAAGTGAAAAATATAGTTGGAGGGAAAACTAATAATTTCTGATGCATAGGCCAAGATATGTGCTTATTTTGGTAATGTTGCTTCCATATGTAAATACAGCTGGCAGGAAAATTGCTTCTTGTCTCTCCAGAACACAGAATTTATGCCAGTTGAAGTAGAAATATTTGAAAGACTGAGCACCAGTGACAATATTATATTGTGTTTGAGAAATGAATGCAACTAATTAATTAGCATTCAAACACTGGACTCCTGCGTGTCTATTGTATGTCTGTTCTTGCCTCATTTAGCAATCAAGGTACTCAAAATTCAGACTGATGGTCTACAGTTTCCCAAGCTCTTGAATATTACCCTGAACAACTATTCCAATGAAGCATTAAAACCATGCTTAGATTTTTAAACTAGGCCATCCCAGGATAAATTGTAAATGTTGAGTTAGATTTTGGTATTAAAACTCAGTGCAATCCTAGCTGATGTATTGGGGGTTGCTATTGAAGGTCTACTTTCATTGTTTTGTTTGAGTCATGTCTAATTTTGACCTATAGCAACACCACAGACATCATGTCTGATATGTTTCTTTCAAATATCACATGCTGGTGTGAAAATAATCTGATTTCAGTGTTTAGGTCAATCTTCTTTAAAGCAGAGTGTGTGGATACATAATGATCCATAAGAATTCAAACGCGGATATGGATGTGAATTTGAATTACTAAAAAAACACAGAGACAAAACTAAAAAGCATTTGCAGTTATCTTCACACACAGCAAAGGAAACAAGTAAAATCAGAAGATGAAATCTCAAGTGAATGTTCATATTTTTTTATCAGTTTAACATTTTACCAGTTGAAAACGAGAGCCAGTGCACCAACATGGCAGGAAACATAATATCAGTTGCTCTTTGATTAAAAAAAGCTGAGAGACACTAATCCAGATGATTCAAAAGAATCATGAGAGATGCTAAAAAAAAACCAAACCATCAGACCCAGAAAGTATTTTCTGGGTCATTTTGGGGGTGGGGAGCAAGGGAAAGGAATTCCACCAAGTTGTTTTCAATAGTGACAGATGTAAAGGACTGTGCTGGTTTAATTTAAAACTACTTGTTATGTAAATCCTTTTTTCCTAAGATGGAATTCCTGGATTACATAGCAGCTATGCTATGGATGTACTGTGTATGTACAAATACAAACTAAAAATTGCCTTAAAATAATTTATTACCTTTATTTTTTACCAAATAAAGTGTTTCTTTTAAAGCTCAGTTCATTTCTATGTTCGTTTTTTCACTAGCTAGTACTGTTATTAAAATTTCTCATGTCATAGTTTTAAACATCTTTTTAAAAATGCTGACATCAGAAATGTTGAGTGAAATGTTACAAATTGAAGTCTCAAAGCTGCTTTGTGGTAGTATTACTGTTTGCAGAATTGTTGCACTTTCTATGGGACCAAGAGCTCACACAAACCACAGAGAAAGAACCAAAGCCAACATCACTAAAATAAAATATCTGGAATAAAATATTGGTATAATATAATGAAGGTAGGTGGGATCAAAAATGTAGGAGGGTAACATCTACAGTTTTAGTATCCCATGTTTACTTTCAGAGCCTTCTGTCACTTCCTTGCCGTAATATTTTGGGTTTGTTTGCCTTCCTGTTAATTCTGCCTTGCTAGTATTGTCAGGTTCAGTAGTGTTTTCTTTTTCCTCCTTTCTCCACCTTAATTTCCTCTTCCTTATTTAAATGAAACATCCTTCAGAAAATCTGCCTACCCCTTGAATTGTACTTGCTACTGAAAAAAATAATTTCCATCACATGGCTTATGAGAATTAACTTCTACAACTCTGTACATGAGTTGTACCATGGGATAGCTCCTGAGAAATTAATTTTGAATCCTGAATATGTGCTCAGTGCCTGTGAAAAAAAAAGTAGAAAACATAGTTGCCTTTCTGAACAGCTTATGGTCTATATTTAGACATAATGGAGGAAGGAAATGAAGAGAAAGAGGAAGTTTGCACTTTTTCAGTTATAAGAGGTTATAGAACATCGAGGTGATTAACCACATATAAAGACTTTGATGGTTGGGGTTGTGGCGTGGTGTCTGCAGGCACCCAGGCACATACCTGTACACATAATACTGAGCCTCCTACTTATACAGGAGCTTCTACTTACATTGTAATTTAAGTAAAACTCATCGTGGCTCATTGAATTCAAGTCTTTTCTCAGTTTCCACACACAAAAGTAATTATAACAATTACTACCTTGTCTCCTTTCCTTCGTGTTTTCCTCACTTAGGACAAACATAAACTTACCCTGCCAGCAACTCTGTGTGCAGCATTTCAGCATCACTAAATAAATATATAAAACACAAAACCCTTTTCATTTTTGGGACATAGCAATTAAATTGAAAAGGAAGGTATGCCTATATCCCAATGAGGATAAGACCAATGAATGTAGGAGTGGGGGATTTCTGGTAAGAAAGTTTTTGCATGCCAGTCATTACTGAAAGTTAAAATGTGATAAACTTTTTTTGTCAAAACTTTTTTGAAAACAAGAATATTTAGAGTTTTGACAGAATTAATTTATTGTCCAATAACTCCTTGTAGCTGAGTAAGAGCTGTCATCCCCTTTTTGTGCATGGGAAGCCCGAGGCTTCACTGCTGCTGCATGCCAGAGTAGCTGTGGATGCAGACATGGATGCTGCCTTGTTTTACTTCTATTTGGTTCCACTGCCTTGAATTTATCAATAATGTGGTGACTTGGAGAGTCCATATCCAGCTGTACAAATTTGGTCTTGTTTAGCACAAGCACATTCCAAACTAAGATGTTATTAAACTCTGTATCTACAGGTTGGATTCAATTATTTAATTCTATTAAATGTATGTAAAATTGCAGATCTTTGTATATACTAAATGGCCTTTCCCTATTTATTTGAAAAACTACAAACTTTCACACTGTATTTGTGATACCCAACTATTCTTACCTTAAAGTAGTGACTATACTTGGGACATTATATTGATTGTGATAAATATCAGAAAGTAGACAACCCTTAAACAAAAAAAATTATTAACCATTACTCTGTGTGCAGTGGCCAGTTTCAAATCAGCTAGCCATGGTCGGCACAATTGTTCTGTTCAACTTGCTCATCAAAACAAAAATATCTTAGTGCTTTCTAAGGTGGGACAGGCAGTTGGCTCTTAAGTCTGTTCAAATCTTAAGATGATTGTTTCTCTAACCAAAAACATTACACTGCAATCAGTGCAGGCCATGGGGAAGTGGGTGATTGCTATATACTTATTCTCACAGTTAGCCCGAGAAGTGCCGTAAAGATGTCACGCACACCTCAAGATTCATATCCTCAGGTCTTCCTTCTCTGATCAGAACAAAGGTTTGGGGAAAATCAAAAAAAAAAAATGGAGGAAAAGAGATCTGGGAAGATCAGAATTTGTTTCACAGCAAATTTTTTTTGTATGCTAGGTAAAAAGCCTTTAGGAGGACAGCATCTGTCACTGGTTGCTTGACAAATATGTCACCTGCTGGGTTTGAGTTCTCTCATTGACACCCACCTCAGGCTCATACAGTCCCTGCACTGCAAATTCTTAGTGGTGGGAGGAATATTCTGGAGCAATGTCATTGTATACAGCCTCCTTTCAGCCAGGTAACCCACAGTGGTGTCTCTGCCACTGTCCCAGGGATTATGCTATTGTCCAAGAGATTGTGTCATCATCCTTTGATGCTTCAAATGATTGGGCAGAGACAGGATCACAAATCACGGCTCTAGAATAGTATTCTTCTCACTTGGTGGAAGACAACTGTGAAAGGGAAGCTTGTTTTGCTCTGCAGATTTCAAGAACATATGTTCCACAAATTAGCTTCTTTTTGAACTGAATTTCCTTTTTTTTCGTACACAATGTACAGACTTCAAGCAATAAAACTTCTCAAACAATAAAGTGTTGAACTTTAGGAGATTATAAGGAGAATGAAGGTTTTGCCTGAAGTATTTTTGTCCCTTTTTTTTCCCACCCATGCCACAAATGTGGAGAGAAAAAAAAAGCCATGAAAATAAGAGTAAACCAGAAGGCACCTTTGTATCTCATACTTGCTTGTACTTTATTCCTAACAGGAGTTCTGTGCTAGCTATTGCTTTTATGTCTCTGCTGCAAACCTGTGGGCCCAAGTTGCTCCTCTTACACTGCTCCTCAAACTCACATTTCACAGACTTGTGTTTACCTTGTGCTTTTATCTTATCCTATCTCACCTCTTTGAGAAGAGCATTATCTCTATGGGACAGTATTATTCCTGAGGAGTATTACTTGTTACAGAGCTAATATTTTAAGGGTTATCTATATATACATGCATATATTCTCATATGAGCTTTATCCAGTCTGATCAGCTCTAAAGACAAGTATAATCAACAATTCAACCACAGTCTATAATTCAAAAGAGATTACTTTCTCAGTAGATAAAAATTTACAGATGATTATCTTTAGGTTAACAGAGAATATTTTATTCAGTCAGCAAGCCAATAATTTGTTTGGATTATTTTTCAGATCAATTATTTATAAAAATGTTAATCTCATGACTTTAAGAGATTAATAATAAATTATGTTGATAGTTGACAGTTTAAATTCAAACATTTACTTCACCTGCATTTCCTTGAGCAAGAAGTATTTTATGTTTCTTTTTTTTGTAAAAAAGTCCTTTTAATTTTTAATTTCTCAAGATCAAAAGTATTTTATTAATTAATAGATCTTATACCTTTTAATTTTAAATCACTCCTTTATCATACCTGCCTTGGCTTCCAAAATGATAGAAACACAAGAGGCATGACTTTGCAAATTTTATGTAACTTAAGTTTTAAGAAGTATACCATTAAGCATATTTTAGCATGCTCTTTCACAAATAATGGAAGGCTTTCTCCTCATGCAGAAACAAGAACCATTATGCTCTTGAACTATTTAGAAATACTTTTAATGTGAGAGGAAATGTGGGCCAATGCATTTATATCAAAACACTTGTGTGCACATCTGTAAATCTCTTAGTTAAATGCAGAAAATAATCATAGGGCAGAAAGGTACATAAATCCCTCCACTTGCTTGAGGCAACCAAAATGTACATTGGCATATTTTAATTCCCTGCCAGCAGCAAGCCAAATTAGCAGTGCTTCAAAGGGACAAACACAATAAGGTGGCAACTAAAAATCTCATAAAGGCCAGGCTAGCATTTCACATGGAGCACTAAACTCATCTGTGTCTTTGGTCTTTAAGCACAAATCTCAGATAATTCCAAAAGCTAGACCCCTCTGCTATTTTCGTGAGCAGAGAGCAGAGTTTGCCCACACTGAGCAGAGAGGTGGGGCAGAGCCAGTCCCAGCAGGGTGCTCAGCACACAGTGTGGGGGTTGCCTCACCTGGCATTCTTAGTGTTTCCCAACAGCTGCATGGATTCCTGTCCAAATGCTCTGTATGTATCCCCCTATAATGTATAGCCCCCCTGTATACATGTATATGTATATATGTCTATATGTTTATAGCCCCCCATAACTGCATTTATTTGTTTAATTTGAATGTGAAGAGCTGAAACCTAGAGGTAGAAGAAGTGTATCCTGTTCTGACTCATGCACTGTCAGGTTAAACAGTTAGAAAATTCAGTCCCAAAACATTTTTATCTTGATGCTGATGAGTGACCACACCAGGCTTCAGCGAGATTGCTGTTACTAGCTGGGAGGCTGCTTGAGAAACTGAAACAATCTTCCTGAATATCACAATAAGGGAAAAAGAAAGTAAATCTCTCCCATCAATATTTTTTATGTTCCTTTTCATGTGGAAGCAGACTGCTGTGGCAGGGAGAAGTGCTGAGAAGGCCAGAACAGGAACCAGTGGTGCAATTTGTCACTTCTCCATTGGAAAGTACACAAAGTGACACAAAACCATGCAAAGCAGGAGTCTGACCTCGTCAGCACAGTGAGTTAACAGCTATTCCTGTAAACACTTCTGAGAAGTCTCAAGTAGGTCTGGTCTGTGCTGTTCATTGTCTGATGAAAATTTCACAGATCAAAACCACACAATCATCATAAAGGACCTGGTCTTCAGTTTTCCCTCATTTCCTGAAAGAAATTTTCTTTTTCTCTCCTTGCACTGCATTCATGGGTCCAGCACAGCATCAGCATCAATGCATAATGATACTCCAGAGAAATTTGCAAGCTACAGTCAATTTTTCAGGTAGAATGAGACTGCTAAAGTATCTGAAGTGCCACAGTTCACAGCCTGCTCAGATATCTCTGTTCTTTAGTGTTGGCAAAAGTATTCACATGACTACTGAAAAGATGACAAAACTGGCATTTAAACCACCCCCAGTTTCTGAGGTTCAGTGTCAATGCACCAGGGTGATAGTAGTCTTTGCATGATAAGCAATTATATCTTGTGATATTTTTAATACATATAATATTTATATTATTAAATATATAATCAGTCAATACTTAATACTGATTTAATTGATCTGATAGGATAATAAAATACCCTAGAATAAAGTGCATATTAATAAACATTTTACCAGCTCTGGTTTTGGAGATGGTTCCTTACTGACCTTCAAGTAAGAGCAGTGTGTCCTTTGAGTTTCACTTTAACTAGTAACCAATTACAGGAAATGATACTTGGGAAACATGAAGTTAATTTGCTTTCAGTATGGTGATGATGCAGGTGTAAAAGGATCATCACCAGAAAAATGGGTACAGAAAACAGCAACCTGATAACAGAGTTTATCAAACACCTTTCTGGTTTTGTTTTCAATTTGGATTTTCTTTTTACATACATGATACATATTCCCTGTATAGATGAAAAACTGCAAAGCAATCATAAAGTAAAAGTAGTGTGAATGAATTCATTCTGCTTGCTGTAAAACAACAGTGTATTCAGTACTTCCAGCTAATACTGGAGCCCACAGCTGCTACCTCTAAACAACATTGAGGCAATTTCCATGCTGATTTACACCTGAGAGAGGGCGGTCCCAAGTCCTGATTTTCAGGATGGGCAATATTTTTAAATTAAGTGCTAGACTAGCACTTGGGAGATTAAGATTCAGTAACTCTTACACAGGTTTCTTACATAGCCAACTAAGATTTGATTCCTAAACACATCATGCAACCTCATTTTCTTTTTGTTTGCCCTCTAAGCTAAAATAAAGAAGCAGAGAGAGATACTAGGACCAAAAGGAAGGATTTCTTTTTCTATTGACCTAATTTCTCAATCAACAGACGTCTTGTTTTCTTGTCCTTGACTGTTTCACTACCTGATTGCTTATCTTCATCAGTGGTGCTCTTACAGGGTAATCTAGGTGAGCTACTTTTCTCCCTCAGCTCCATGCAGACTTTCTGTATTTAACCAGGAACATTAAAAGACCAGGGATAGATGGAACAAACAGGTACCTTAAATGCAAAAAAATGAAGGAAAGTTTAACTGAGAAACCTTAAAGGCAGAGATATGGGAAAGCTGAGATGACTGTCTCTCTGCCAGCAAGAGCTGGGCCCATTAGGCGTGACCAAAAGCAGAATTTCAGTGGCCAGAAATGGTAATACTGACAGCTTACATGTCTGCAGTGACTTTCTAGGCTGTAAGAAATCAGGCTGGCTTTTGAGGCTTAATGATTTGGATCAGTTGTGAGTAAATCATTGTGCTGGAGGTACTTTAGCTGGGGTAGTTTCTGGTCCACTTTTGCTCTTCCTCATAAATAGTAACTACCCTGTAAAAAGAAAAGAAACAAAACCAAAAGAAAAAAACCAAAACTACAGACAAAAAACCCCACCCAAAACAGAAGACTCAAAAAACCCCCTAAAAACCCAAAACCCTCTTCCATTTACCTGTCTGCATCATACCAGGGACAAAGTAATCTCCTGTGTCCATGGTAGAGTCGGCTGCTGCAGTCTCAAATATTTTCTGTCTAGACAGTAAGAAATCCTAAATTGCCTCTTAATGTACCCTTTTTTAACATTTTCTGAGTTATACTCATTATAACCTTCAGGATAGAGTGATGAAAAAGTTTCTCCTACTTCTTCACTTGGTAAAACTACTTCTATAACTTATAGCTCAGTTTATTCAAATAGGTTGGGTGTAACTTTCCAGGTTTGTGAAAAAGAAACAGCTGTGCTGCATAAATATCTTCAACATTGGTCATTGCAATCTGCAGCACTTGCTGCAGTATAACTGTGAATAAATACCTGTGTAATTCTGGAATTTTTACTAAGAAGGCTTGTACATGACTTTTTCTGCAATAATTTTATTTGTTTCAATGGTGCTCTCAAATCAAAAAGTTTGATTTTGGTTTAAGAAATCTACAGTGGCAACAAAACAATCATTCTAAGTTTGTTGCTTTTAAAGGTAACATAACAATTGTAGAATCCATTCCACTTTGCTTATTGGTTTTTTCTCACAATTTTCTGCTGTATGGAAAAACGAGCTGACAAATGCTAGGCATTTCTGTGTCTGCTTCTCCTCATGGCACAGAGAGCAAAGCCAGTGTGCTATAGGGAGGAAGAAGGCTGCTGGTGATTCCCATGGAACTAAGCAGGATGATGGGGGCTACTGGACCAACCACTCAGAAGGGAGGGTAGAAGATGTAAAATTAATTCCTAAGTCTCTGTCAGTAGTTCTCAGTATTTTAAGGAGATTTTGTTCCTCATTGTTGGCTCTTGATTTCATTTTACCCCTTCACAGTGAACTATTGCTATGAATTTTTAGACTTGAAAATATTTAGAAAAGCTTTTCCAAAGCAGCTTAGCCACTGCATTCAGTCATTCTGAAGTGGAAATTGCAGACCAACCAGTTCAAAAAGGAGCACTTACTTTCAAAGAAGACAGCATGAACAAAAGGGTAAATATAAACAGCAGCCAAAAGTGATTGATTGGAATGACTTTTAAATATTATCTTGAAACGGTCCCATCTCTCTTCTGTTGTTCTGTGAATTGGGATATTTTACAACAGCTGACTTTTGAATGGCTGTCCAGCACCACTGTGGCTCTGCTGAAGCTTTGGAAGTTGCACTTCTGTGCAGCAGTACAGTGTGATGTGTCCCATTCTCACTCCTGCCTGCAACCCCCAGAGTTGGGTATGTCCCCTGCAAGTCATACAGGAGTCACAAAGGTGTTACGCAGGGTGGGTAGAGGGAAACCTCAGTTTTCCCCTTCCTGCATGAAGCCTGAAACTGCTGCTGCACATGGAGCTGTTGCTATTCTTCTCACGTGGCAGTCTTTCTTCCTTGAGAGAGTATCCTCGAGGGATGCACAGTATTTTATTTATTGTAACCTTTGGGTTTAATGTGCAAGCTACACTGTGCATTTTATGACTCTGAGCATCTGCAGACTACGTCTACATAAGCCATCTCTGGTGGGTACAAATTTGCTCTTGCATCTTTTTTTAACAGATTCACTGTTTCCCGATTTAGTTTAGCATTATTCAGCTTGTGACCTGTGAATTGCTGTTGCTCTACAGAACATAACAGAGGTTCCACAAAATTATTTCAGACTCTCCCTCCTTCCCACCCCAGAAAATATGCCACAAACAACCCTCCTGTGTAGTCAGGTATTTAATGAAGCAACGTGAGTGAAATGAAATAATAAATGAGGACATAAAATTTAGAGTGTTGTTCTGTGTTAAAAGGAATAACTATGTGCTGGAACTTTATGAACTATTCCTTCCTTTTTCTCTGCAAATAGCAGACAGTACTTTACCTAAATAACTTAGCTGACATGCCAATTAAACAAAATAATTTGCATTTTGTTTTAGATACTTTGAAAGGTGTTTTGCACTTTACTGATATTCCAAACACAATATAGTCCAAGTTGGGCCTTTAAAATTTCTTAGCAGTGGTTTTTTTCAAAAGTGCAGCTTGCTAATGCCAAATATGCTAATAATGAGATTTTTCACAAGTTTGTGAGGTAATGGATAAAACCTTCAGAAAATTCCTTTAATTTTTATTGCTAGTGTTTCTGTAATTGCCGGCTATGCTACAACAGCTGCATTAGACTTTGCTTTCTGACACAGAATAAAAATATTACTCCTTTTCAGGTTTGTGTTAGGAGCATCCTGTGGAAAGATGTCTTAGAATAACTTTTAGGGGATGTGAAGAATAGGTGCTATGCACTTACCCAAGAATACTTTTGCTTTCAGCTAGAGTATTTTCAATTCATCCTCAGAGAAAACTTACAGTTAGCCCCAGATGCAGTTCCTGTGGATGAGCAACCTCTCCTAAACCTGGTTTTAGTAGAGCCTTGGAATCCTTTCTTCACTCGTGGCCTCAGAGCAGGGCAAGTGAGGGTGTGCACTGTCACAAGATGGAGACCCTCAGCAGGCGAGAATAAATTTCTCTGTCTGAAGACAGTGGCTAGTGCAGTCCTTGAGGGAGGCTGCTGTGTTAGTCCATGGTGTCAGCTGGGGAGCATGCCAGCTGGCCAGGCTCCTGTCTGCAAACCCCAGCCCACTGCTCTCTGCATCCCAGCCTCTCCTATGGCACAGGGTCGGCTTCTCCCTTTGCTCCCTTTATCTGTTTTAATCACCTGATGCCTTTGAAGTCACTTCAAAGGTCTCCTGTTAAAAATTCATATCCAGTAGATGAACATTCCTGTTGTTTTGGGAAGAAAACTGCCTCAAGTAATTGTCCTGTTAATGTTTTGATGCTTCATTCAACAGCTGGCTACATTTCCCTGCATCTCCTTGCCTCCCAAAAATGTGGTTAACCCTTCAGAACCTCTTACAAACAGTATGCAGGAACAAAGGCAAACAGTGAAGACAAAGTGTTTTATTACATTTAAATGTTCAACTATTGTGCAAAGTTTGCCAGACATTGTTTGTGGTATTGTGTATTAATGATTATGGCAGGATTTGGAGAAAACCACTTCTTTTCCCACTAGTTTTTGCATCTGAACAAATCCGCTGGTCTTCATAGTGATTTTCTTACATTTCAATGATGTGAGATTGGACAGGAGTTTCATGTGTGTTTGTCCCTTACAGAAGATTTACTGTACCATTGTGTAAGTCAGGATCACCCACATTGAAGTCATTAGTCACAGTCATAATTCTTATATATTCCTTTAGTGCTCTTAATACTGTTGTTATTTTGTGTGAAGTTGTAATTATTTAATATTCACAATTAAAATCCTACTCAGTATTCTCAAGGTATAGCTGTCAATGTGTAGTAGTGAGGGGGTTTATAGGGCTAAAGCTGAGATGCCTTAGAGCTATCAGCTGCTGAGTCTTACCAATACTTCAGAGGACACAGTAGGGCCAACAGAAAAATGTTAGGCCTCAGACATCTGTTTCATCCTATGGAATTTACTAGAAATGGCAAACTGAGGATTTCATCAGTGTTCCTTCTAGTCTTAGCAGTATCTGCTCCTGTTTCAACTTGGTCATCTTCAAGTATGGGTGTCTGGGGAGGGAGTAGAATTATAGCTAACCTAGATACCCTCTTGCTGTTCCCTCAGTTGTGAATATCTCAACCTAGTGAAAATATGACTCACTGTATGCTGGGAGTCTTCATTTTATCACATCTGTCTGGGAAATTTTGTGTACTCTGTAATAACATCTTCATGTTTATGAACAGACATTCAGTACCTGCTTTGATCTTTCTTATAAAGTGTTGAACTGATTTATTTGAATCACAGTATTTCTTTTAAAAACACCTGGTTCAGATCTGAACTAAAAATATCAGTGAAGTCTAATAAATAACTAGACTGCAAGATAAACTCTTGAGGATATGCAAACTATGACAAAGTGGATATTGCTCAATTATTTTCTAAAATTTCTTCTCTGAATCTACCCTGAAATGAACTAGTAGATGTCTATATTCACAACAGAAAGAGGAACCTTGAGGTCTCCTCAGTGCAAAATGTTTAGCTCTAAGGAGGAGAAGAATCAAGAGCATGCCCATAGTAATGACACTGACACAGTGGCAGAAAAGGTTTGACTGCAGAAAATAAAATCTAAAAAATATTTAAAGGATTTTTGTTAGAATGACAATCTTTATTCATCTACTCTGAACTTTCTTAGGCTCTCCTCAGAGATGTCACACCCAATGAGGACTCTGAAGTCTGTAAGTCAAGCCTCTTGATTATGGGCATGGCTATGTGCTTAAGCATACTCCCTGTTGACTCACCTGAAAGTGCTGCTTACAAAATATCCTGAAAGGCTCATATTCATTGGAGCAAAGTGAACAGGCAGAATTTCTCTGGGGTAATTGTTTTGCATGCTGCACACCTGCCTAATAACAAAGAAGTGGAAGTCATTTGGGGATGAATGCATTCAAAACCTTTATCTCCATGGAAATAGATGTAAGATTAGTGCAGAATGAAGCACAGGCCTTCAATTAAGTCATGAGGTATGAAATCTGACCTAAGTTAGCTCTTTGCAATACTTCTCAGGCATGTTTATTACTGGAGACGGAAGAAGTGTAATTCATTGGCATGGGTGTATCTCTCCCTACCCGCAAGCCTGCTTGGCTAAAGAAAGGAGTTTATTTTCTGATGTCACAGGAAAATACGTAGTCCTTCATGAATATTAAAAGTTTTTGTCCCATCTTCAGGTCTCCTTGAACTTAGCACATGCTATTTTCTTGACTGTGTTTATCTTCAGTTCTACCTCATGAAGGAATGTGTAAATACCATCCTCAATTATAATTGTTCCCAAACTGTATTATTCCCAGCTTAGAGAAAGCTGTACTCTAAGCAGCAACCAAATTGGAGACAAGGTTGCCCTGTCTGGTATGATACCTCATTTTTGTCCCTCCATTATGTTTCGAAGGATAGAGTGCAATACAAAAGCAAGACTTCTAAAACAGCACAGACACAGAACAGTTCTTAATTTCATTTATTAACCCATCAGCCCATAAAACTCAAGCCAAGGTGTGTCATGAGGATGACACAAAGAGATAAGGCATAACATTTATCTTACTGATAACAGAATCAAGGCGACTTTTGAAGTGAAATCTCTGAAATTATGAATACTGTAGGATAATGAAGACTGATTACCATCATGCAGAAGCACAGAATATTCTGAGCTGGAAAAGACCCACTAGGATCAAAGTCCAACTCCTGGCCCTGCACAGGACACCCTGTGCCTGAGAGCACTGTCCAAATGCTTCTTGAACTGTCAGGCTTGGTGCAGTGATCACTTTCCTGGAAGGCCTATTCCTGTGCCCAACCACTCTCTGGGTGAAGAAGCTTTTCCTAATATCCAACCTATACCGCCCCTGACATAAGTTCAGGCTGCTCCCTTGAGTGTTCATACCATTGAAATGACATACATCTGGCTTGCTAAGCTATTTGTCAGACAATTTAAAAAATGAGCAAGCTAACATGAATAAAAAATCTTAAAATATATATATTTTTTCTTTTTAAAAATTCATCATGTACAGATGTAGAAGTTTTGGGGGTTAAAAGAGGAGGGGTGGGAAGAAATGTGCACCATGTAACAATATTCCTACTACTCATGTGTGAGCATGTTTTCAGCTTCATATATCTTCTTCCTGACTAGCTCTTATGCTAGTCAGACAACCATGATTATGCCTGTGAAGAGTTGATTTTGGGTAGATGCTGGCAGAAAAGCTGATGTCTTTGCCTGTGCTTGATCCATCTATTTACAAAGAGAAATATTAGATATGTGATAGGGTGCCAAGCGTCCTCAAGTTTTCACTTTTCAGAGACTTCCGGAGTCAAGGCAATCTCTGCACATACCTGTGAATTTGTGTGAAGAAAAACTACCTATTTTTGGACAAGAAGTAATAAATGTAACATGGTTGAATCCTGGCTTGTATGGATATAAATATATCCTTTATCTCAGTGTGTCTCTTATTGTTTATGGTCTACCTCTGACTCTCCAGATACCGCAGTCAAAAGAGGTAACAGAAACCTGCTACAGCAGACTGAAGTCCTAAGCCCCTTTACTAGTATTGTTATACCATGCTTATCTTAGATAGATTCTTTCTTTGCCCATTCTTGAATACTCCTTTCTTCCAGACAGATACCTAGATTTATCAAAATTCCCTTTCAATAAAAAATAGCTGGAATTCAATTTAATCATCACTTTAAACCAGGTCCTTTCTGTAACAGAATATTCTAACAGAGGCACTCAAATAGCATGCCATCAACTTCAGGAAAATTCTAAGAAAAATCAAGGGAGTCGTTTAATGGTTTTTGGTGTTAGAGTGTTTAGAATTCTGTAAATACATAATATACTAGCATGTGTAGAATAGGCAGAAAGAAAGAACACACTGATTCATAACAGAATAGTAGAAGATGCATTGAAGTAACAAGTGCTCTCTTACTGCAATCTGGAGATCAGTTTTCAAAATCAGAACAATGCAGAAGTATCTAACAGTCACCTGATGGGTTTGAAAGACATTTCATGCTTACCTTACACCAACTTAACTGCCATGAAATAAAAGAATTCTCCTCAAGCTAATAATCTGGATTCACTCGGCAGTTTTCACAAAGACTGAAGAGTCTTAAGATTTGTATTTTTCAAAGTCAGATGCTCACTGATACAGAAAAGGCACATGTCCCAATGTGTGTGTGTGAGTTACTTAAATTACTTACCTGTTTTCTCTCACTACCAATGCAGTAAGAAGGAAAGCCCTTTAAGCTAAAACACATTGGTGAAATTTTTCCATAATTATTTTAATTCCTCTGTGATATGAGAAGAAGATTGTAGGCCAGAATGTAAAATAATCTCTCTTTACAAGGTGTTCACATCTAGTATGTGAGTTTTTCTTGTTATCTGAGTTATGGCATCTTTCTTGACATTCAGCATTTTAATTATGACACATGCCATTTGCATCTGCTGTTGGAATGTGCTTATATTGCTCTATTCTGTGGTGTAGCACTGCTCGGTCCTACAAATTGCCTAGAAAAGAAGGGCTCTTAATGTTCCTGTTGATTCCTGAAGGTGTTGCTCAAATACTCTCATGTTAGGTGTGTTTTGTGGCCTAGAGTCCTGAGATATCAAACCTTTTCTATGATTCTAATAATTGTAATCACTGTAGTCTACTCTTCTATTTCCCATTAAATATGTTTCAAAATCTAATGCCTACACTGGGCAATAAATAAGAATAAGGGTCTTTCTCAATTATGAATTGACAGAGGAGGATGCTATATCATCTTTCATGAAAGTAGAATATAATTTCCTATAAAAATAGGTACATTAACTACTTCACTCAGATAAAATTTTTAATGTTTCCTGCATGACACAGCTATGAGAAAGACTGTCCCAATAATTATTAAAGGAAAAATACAAGGATTTTAAAAATGCAAAGTTTGTTCTCAAAGCGAATTAAGGATTGTTTGTGCAAGCACATTGGAGCATTCAAGCTAGAAATGGCTGAGCCAGCTCCAGGACTGGAAGAATGATAAATACATGAAGACAGTATGCACCAGACTTATTGGATGTATTTACTTGCTAGGATGCAGTGTGGAACAAATGCAGCTGTAGAAATTTTTGACATGTAATTGGTACATCCCTGCTGCCCTATGTGCGCCACATTTATATAGCAAACACTTTGGGCTAATCTGGGACTTTTAATATATTGTATTCACTAAGGCACTTAAGAAAATGTTACCATTTGACCTGGATCACCACTGTATTTATTGTGAAGTCATTGGCTTATCTCATGTCTGTACCTCAGAAGCCATTTTCCTCCATCTCAGTGATGAAGATGAGTTTTTGTCCACATCCAGTTCTTTTTCCCTATCAGGGCCAGAACCCAGATTTTTGTATCCTATTTGGGCTTCCTTGTCTGTCTGTATGTGGGCAGAGTGTTCCTGTTTTGTGTGCTGCACAAAGGATAATAACATCAGAGGAGTCACTGCTAGTAAAACCAAATTAAGGTGTGGGTGCAGGTAGGCTCCCATTAGCCCTGTTGTACTCATATGGATGTCATAATGACACTTCCAGCCTCTTCCTTTCTGCAGTTTGAGTTCCTCCCTCCAGGATCCAGTTTTTCTGCACCTTTCTCATCCTTTATTTGACCCCTTCCTGGGGTCAAGCCTGACTAGGACTTGTTGCGCCACGGGAATTTGAAAGAAGCCAATAAGCTTCCTACACATTTCAGAACACCAGCTTGGACCACTGATGCTGATAGGGAACCCAGGGGGGTCATAGGCTGTTTTTCAATTCCAGTCATATACTAAATACATTTGGATATACTGGCATGTACTGTGACCCATTAATTCATATGCTAAACAGCAGCATGTTACAACTTGCAGAATCTGCTGTCAATACTTATCATAATTCTTGCTGGTATGAATTAGTCCTCAGAGGCTGATAATTCTGACCTTGTAGTTCATGACTTTAAAATTGTAGAGGTCTATCACTACCTTTTCTGAAAAAAGGCTGCAATTTCTTAATTCTGAAAAGCTTGGGTTTTTGAGTGAACAAAGTATTCTTTACCCATCTTATATTTTTCCCTGTATGGGTATTCATGACAATTGTTTTTTTCTTGCCTTTTTGGCATTATTTTATCTCTAGCTATGAAGTATGCATCAATTAAATGCTGTCACCTCTTAAATATTATTGCTGTCTGGGTCCTCTTAAACATACACTTTTTCACCCACAGTGCAGCATTTTGCTGACAGCAGAATGCAACTTCATGTGATTATTATATCTTACGTTATGGCCTGCTCTAAAGCTTGGAAACTGTTTTACTGGGTGTAGTACCACATCTTCTTAGTGTTGCACGGAACTGTTCATCAAGGGTGCAAATATAATGCAGTCTATTAATTAATGCCTTTCACAGTGGATTATGATGAATAGAATTAGGCCTCATATTCATGTCCTTGTATTCAGCAAAAGTCTAAGATGTCTTCTTTTCTCCTTTGGCAGTTTGTAACTAAGATGTCTGTCTTCACTGTAAACTGGTGGAACTGCCTCTTCCAAAAACACTTCTTTTATCAGAGCATAACTCCCCTCTATGACCATCACAGTTAGAAAATGGCTATTTTATTAAAAAGCAATTTTAAAAAAAAGGCAAAAAAATTTCTGAAAATATTTTCACATTGACCTAAAATATTTATTATATTTGTCACTGAATACAATATAGTTTTGTTGTCTTTTAATCCTGTATTTTTTTCAGATTTGACCTCATAAATTTTTGCTGTGTTTTATCAACATCATAATTTTGACCATGGTTTTGATCTTTTATTGCCAATTCTCTTTAACATTTGGAGGCAAGGCTCACTTTTTCTCAACAGGCTGTCCTAGAAACTAGACTACTATACTGCACAAAATAAGACTGTTATTAAGATTTTCTCCTTGATTTTCAATGTGGATACCAGATTGCCCAACTCCGCAGCGTATCTACTGTCTCTGCTGATTCTTGGTTTTAGTTTTAAAAGATAAGGAAAAACAATCACCCAATTATCTCTCTACAATCTCTCTCATAAAAAACTTCTAGCCTTGTTACAGTGTTCTGAGCATCATTCCTTTGGTTGCACTTCAGATCTGTTTGTTTCATGAATCTTCGATTGTGAAGTGAGATTTTAAATTGCTGCTTACCTATTTAAGGTGTAAAGAGACTGCAAAATGTTACTTACTTTCCTAAACTTAATTTTCTGATCTCTATCTTCCAGGGGCATATCTGTATTCCAGAGTGCTTTTTAGATCATAAAATCATGCCGCATTTTAATCTGCAAGATCAGTATTTCCCACTGGTCTCATTCCCTGCAATCTGTCTATTTTCTCTGCTTCTCATACCTGTCTGGCTTCCTCATGGATCACACTTCCTCTTTTTCAGGTCTAGCTAAAATGTGTGATGCCAAACATCTAGCTAATAGCACAGGAGGAATCCCTTTCACCACGAGAACAGGTGTTTTATTTAAATGTCAATTTGCTACAGCTTAAGTTTAAGTAACAGTCATGAAGAAAAGCCTCTGAATATCTTCTTATTTTTTGTCTCCATTAGGATTTTGATGCTCCAGTTCACAGAGGCTGCAGTAATCCCAAAGCCAGTTGGCTCCGTATCCTTGGGACATTATGGATGGGTAGTTCAATGATCCAGGACATCAGTTTCATGCTGTTCCCTTCTATCCCCAAATGACATGCAAGTCTTGTTATGAAGTAACTGCAGTTTAATTAACATCTGTTTTCAGCTGTGCTCAGCGATAGATTAGACAATGGGCTTGGTTTCTTAGCTAAGCCTTCAACCTGCCATGACACTCCTGAGTGCGAACTGGTTCCATGACACTCAGTCAACGCACAGGGACAAAATATCTCTCCATGTAAGTTGTTTGAATGCCAATGAATACAATACACTAATGCGATTTTAATGCTTCAGGCACATCTGGGCATACATAAGCATAGATCTTAGCAGAGATGTAAACATGGGGGCACAACTTGAAAGAGTATTTTCAGCTGTATTACCGGATCTGTGAGACGGCATGAGCTGCATTTGCTGTGTTTGAGAATCAGGCCAAGACTTCTGTAATGATTTTTCCAGAGGATGACAAAATATGGCCTATGTAAATATTCTTTAAAGACTTATATAATGCTCCTTATTTCAGTCTGCTTTATACTCAGTCCCATGCCAAAACATAGAATACACAGTACAGAGCATTAACATATTTTGTAGGGCATGGGATATTTTTGGTTTTGATAAGTAACTTTTCAGAGGATTCCACAGTATATAAACTAGGGAGTTGTTATGGAATGTAGCTGTTAATCAGTGCTGTGCATTTGCAATACTTAGGCATCCTGGAGAAGTAAATATATTGAAATATTGAAGGGGAGCCTGAATTTCACATGGTGTTGTGTTATGGTATAATAACATTTAACTAGAAGGTCTGGAATTGAGGTATGACTCTTATAGGAAAATCCTATGGCTTATGGCCTCAGTCTCCAAATATGAACCTGGTCTGGTTTTAGAGCAGTATTAACTGAACAAACATATTGTATAGAGTTCATCGCTCTGAAAAAATAGTCTCAAGGACCAGATTATAGTGATAATTAGGGCTCAAATATTATTAAAAGAAACTATTTTTGATGGTTTCTTGATGGATTGAGATTAAGATACAGAAAAATATTAATAGAGTTTTTTATAGATAATTATTGTTTATTAAAAAGAGGTGAGAAAATTCCTTGTCAAATGAATAGACCTTTTATGCAGGTCCATAGAAGAAAAGAGGTACACCAATAAGGAAGTCATTGTAGGATCAGTGTCATAGATTATTATAGGCAGCAACATAAGGGAACAAATACAAATTAAATAATTAAAAATTACCTCAAGCATCAAATTAAATTATTTACAACCATCATAAGATATTGCAATAAATTAATGCCATTAAAATCATAAGCAATGCAGACTGGCCAGATGTCAGGCATAAAGATTCAGCAGTGCCTCTTTGGCTGCACTTCAGATCTGTTTGTCTCATGAGTCCAAAAGCATAGACAGAAGCCCAGTAACCCAGAGGAAAGGGTCTGACCTTGTCTTCTGCAGTGGCTCTGCTTTGCCAAGTTGCTGTAATACTTTCACTAACTACTCTGTCTTCCAGATACCCAAGATCTTTTACTCTTCCCCTTTCTAAAGCAAAAAGTCTCCTTTAGGTATGGTAGTTTCTTAGTTTTTAAATGTTCTTAGACTCTGATTGTATCTGTTGTGAGTCTTCTGTATTTCTGTACAGTGTAAAGAGTTTTTTGTCTCTTCCCTTTCCACTTTCACCCCGTGTTTTGATATGCCTGATCCATTTCTTTTGGTCTCATCACCCCAAAATGTGGGGGGATAGACTAGACTCAATTGCTGACACTCACCAAAAGCAAGGCTGTGAAAATTAAATGTCTCAGTATACTGATGGATACTGAATTGCAGAGACAGACACAGAAACCTGTGCTTTTGCTTATTATTTAAGTTTCACTAGAACTCTGAAAGAGGAACATCCTTTTCCTAACATTGCATGACCTTCCCAGAAACTGAATACATAGATTTGAATGGCACAGTTGTGTTCATTTGTGTGGGGTTTTTGCAAGGTTTTATTAGAGTTGTGTTTGTTCACATGTAAAAAAAATCTGCAAGGTTTGCTTTCCTTTTGTGTCTATGCTCAGCTCATGGTGGTACCTTGTTTTGTGGGTTCTATTCTCAAATTCCTCCCTTTCAACACCGTGGCATCTCTTCCTTTATAAACACTGAAGATGTCTCATCTAGGTTATGTTCAGCCTCTGTCCTGGGGGCAGAAGTCCTCTGTCTATCCTTCATGAGGACTAGGGGGAAGAAAACTGAACATCAATCTTCCAGGAAGCTGAACTGGGTACCTGGCAGTGCTTGCTGAAGCGTGTATCTAGTGAGCAGCACTGTCTCTGCCTGCAGAGAAGCAGAAAATGGCTTTATCCTGAACTTTATCCTGATTTACACTCACAAAAGATTGTCCTTGCAAAAGGGAGACCAAGCTTTTTAATTTTTATTCTGTAAAAGGTATTCTTTAGGAATGTAAAAAATTCAAGTAATACTAATCAAGAAATGCAAGAGAAGACGATTATGTTTGTCATGTTACCTGCTTTCCTCCATCCCACAAGCCAAGATACAGGAGACAAGTGCTTTAGCTCCATCTAGGAGGCAGAAAGACTATTACTGTATCTGCCTGAAACCAGATCCCACAGGTTTTTCTCATTTCTAAACTGCATTTTAAAGGCTCCAATGAATTAGTCTTGCTGTATCTCCCTGAGTCAGACTGCCACTTCTGCCATCATTTTTGTACATGAAATTCTGCAGTGCAGAGACAAATTTTGCCAGTCTAGCAGTATCTAAGTTTACATTTTATAGAACTCAGTTAAGATAATGGAACTAATAGAAAATAAAAAAAAAATATTTCAACCAAGAGAATTTATTCCTGAAAAGGGGGAAAACAATTCTTATTAACTTGATGAAGGAAAAGACCCATTTTAACGTGAACAGTGAATAAACCTAATAAGTACACTTGACCCTGGATACCTCATTCAAGGTCACACACAAAATCAGGTATAGAGATGGAGTCAGCCCCCAAAACATCAGGCCCCAAAAAACATGCATTACTCAGCAGGTAATCCATTTCTTCCCAGTTAATAGAAGTCTCAAAGACTCATAGAATCATAGGCTGGTTTGGGTTAGAAAGGACCTTACAGATCATTAGTTCAAACTGAGCAAATTCACTCCTACAAAGAGATTATATTTTTCATTTTTATGCCGTTTATTTACCTTTGCACTGTAGCGTCAGTGTAAAGGAAGGGTGGATTTTTACCTGCCTGATGTAGTAGTTATGTGAATGTCTTCTCACCATCAACAACCTTTTTTCATTCTTTGTATGAAAATTTATCAATCTAGTCAGTAGATCATGAACTTAATCTCCCACTTTTATAGTAGTCTTCTTGCTTTCTTCTCCATATACACTTTCTACCTACAAGTACTGTCTATTCCTTATACAAGTAACTGATTGTCCATCTTTCTTTATTTTTCCCCACTTAACAGAGCCATCATTTTGTAACTTTTTCTGAGCTTTAAAAAACACCACAGAGTATCTCCAGTTCTTTTCACTTAAGCTCATTGGTGAGGTAATCCAAATTGCTCAGTTTTTTGGCAAGCCTAGGCGCATATCTGCAGTTTTCTGATGTCTTAATAAAATGTAATACATGACTTCTAGCACTAAACTCAGACAGAGGCAGAAAAAGGAAGGTTACCACCTTCTGCCTAGTGCATTTTGTATAACAGTTCAGTCTAGACTATGTAATTTATTATAATTCTTCATATCATGGGTTCTGTATACACACATAGAGTAAAAATGTAATTCCCAAATTAAATAGGGATTTAAGGAGCTGTCTAATTTTAAGAACAGCTTCTGTCTATTTGCTTTTTCTTTCTGTTGCCCTTAACCATTTGCAGAATGAAAGTCCCCGGGTGAAATCCGTTGTTAAATTTTGTCACAATGTTTAAGTTTTTTGTCACAAAATCGCACAAAACACCCTGTAATCACATAAAGTTTTTTCCCTTGTAACCATTAAAATTCATGTCACTTTATAACAATAAGACCTCTTCACAGCAATGTATAACAGAAGTGGGAAGTGCTGCTCTGCTACACTTTTTATTCCAAAATTTACAACTACAAAAGGAGTAGCAGAGATTTAACTAGCTGTATTGGTTTATTCACAAAAAAAAAACCAAAAAACAAAAAACAAGTTGAAGCCTTGCCTTAAAGTTTTTATCCCACCATTATCTAGAGTGTAACAAGGGCTTGTTACTAAAAACGTGATTATATAGATTTGTTGTTTTACCTCACTTGCTTTTTTTCTCCACGACTGGTGCAAATATCGTAAGTTTTTGTTGATTTTTGACTTACATGCTACAGAGGTTGACATTTTTACAAGTTACATTATGCACTTTAAAATGCAGGTACACTGCAGATTGAGATGTTCTTATATTTTGAGTAAATAGTAGCTTTTTTTCTTCCTCAAAATTGCCAATTTACTTGTTGGATCAGAAGATTAGATCTATTCTAATAGATACGGTCTTTATGTGTTTCTATGAAGGAGAGAGTTATGAAAAATTAAACAAGGCCATATGAAATATTCTAGCCAGATTCAACTTACAGCTAAATATGTGCAGACACATTTAAATAATAAGATACCTTTTAATTTATTTTTTTTCCTTAGTCAATAAATCTTTTAAACTTTCTGACTTTCATTTCTGAAGAATTATCCTTTCACTTGAAATGTTTGCTGCAAAAATGCATGATATCATCATCAAGGATACCAAACTGATAAACAGAGATATTAGGAATGAGCAAACCATAATAAAGTCAATGGCAGTGGACACAGGCTGAGAAATCACTTCTCTGGTGAAGTCATGGCCTTTAAATTAATGCAGTATGATCTCACACATAACTATCCATATGCTGAAAATGATCCAATTTACTGCAGCATAATTACCAAGTATAAAGATTTCTTCTGTGGGGTACTGTACTTTTAAAACCATAAGTACGTCTTTACATTTTGTGCAAAATCATCTTCTTTTAGAACATTTGCATAAATGTATATTTTTCCACCTGGAATTTTCTGCATTTGTTAGATTTGTTTGAGTTTACAAGATACATTTAAACTGTTTTTTGATAGAATGTCTGCTAAGGTTTAGCTTCTTCATGATATGACTATGAAATCTTTACTGAAAATATTCAGTAAAATATTTGAAGATTTTATTGAAAGTTATTTGAGAGTGCTATGGAGATGTTTAAATAGTTAAACTTTCTTGAAATTCAATGTTTCTTACTTAGTTGCATGCGGTCATGGTTTCCATGATCTCTTTTTTTAGCTCCTATACAAGATCCCAGGATATTTTCCACAGGAAAAATCAGCTGAATCCAGTAAACAGTTCAGTGTTCATCAGTATTTATTCAAGCCCTGAAGCTCTCTGTTTTCAGGAGAATGTATCTGGTCAGAGTGTTCATTTTTTTTGCTCATTCTTAAAGGAAAAATACTGGGCCATATTGTGTCTCCTATTGGCAGCTACAGTGGAAAATTAGAATCTGGAGGTGTATTTGCTCTTCATCTTCTGCTTCTTGATTAGAGATCAGCCATCTGAGCATTAAAGAGGGAATGATAAGGCTGTTGGCAATTTTTAGCATGAGGGAAATACAGACAGGGAGAATATTAAGGATGACTACACCAGTCCATCTGACTCTGCATCACGTTATCACCAATGGCCATTGGGAGATGCACAGACTTCCAAAACTTCAGGATACTCTGAATGTTCACCACCCTGCAGGTCAAAAACCTCTTGATGAAGAGATGTATAAGTATTTAATGAACACAGCTTACACCTGCACTGAGAAGAACTATATTTTTCAAAGTGACCAGCCACCATCTGGGTTTTTTTAATTTACCTTATTCTTTTGTTGGAAGATATGATGATCAATTCCTTATTTGTTTATATTTTAATCTCTCATATAAGTCAGGCTGTTTCACCTAATCCCTCTTCTTCCCAGCCATCTCTCTTGGGTCCTAAGGCCTGGTCTGGGTGCACTAAAATGCAGCCTGAAAGAAACAAAAGTAGGTACAGCATCTATAAGGAGGCACTCACTGCTAGAGTTTAGGGGTACACAAAAATTTATAATGCCAGAAGATTTAAAGTGACAGGAAGCAAGCTGCAGCACCTCTCTGCTCCAGCTGGTAGCTGAGAATGGATCATGAGTTTCCCATTCCATATTCGTTTCTTCTGTGGGCTGATTGTATGTTCCAGATGCTGTTTTCAAATAATAATAGTAAACTTAATTTTAAAAGATGCTATGTATCACATTATTGTTATCACTAGCTCTTATCCCCATTTTCTCTCTTTGCTTTTCCTCATTTACTTCAACTAACAAGCTATGAAATCAAGAAGTAATGTCCAAAATCAATGCTTGCTTGTGTCTCAATTAGAGGTGTGTTTTCTGTGCTCTGAAGATTGACAGCTTTAAAGAAGCTCTAGTGTACTGAATCAGTATTGCCTGAAGCAAAGTACTGCATCACTTCATATGAAAATTAACTTAAAATCCACTGATCCCAAATGGTACACAGCAATGATATTCTTCCTTTTGGAAATTCTAGTATGAACACTAATTACTATTCTAAGAAGTAATATCTGCTGATTCCATATTGATCTGAATATTTGTGGTTTACTTTCTAAGTCATAAGATCAGATTTAATGAATTGAGAGTGTTGAGTGTGATTTTAAGGGACTAAGAAGAAATGTATTTCTTCTGAATGCTGACAATTTTCATGCTCTGCACAGAAGTCTCCCCAGTTTTTCAAATAAAAAATTCCTTTATTTTTAAAGAGTTGTGGCAGAGGAGAAAGGATTATGACCTGGAGGGTTTTTTTCCCATGCTTCTTGGACATTTTACAATTGGAAAAGTATAAGGGATGGTGACCTTGCTTCTGTCTCTATAGCTGATGTAGGAAAAATTTCCATAGTTCAAAGACAGAATGCAATTTGCTCGCATAAAGGGAAGGTTATATAACAAACCTAGCTAAATCAGAGCCAGGAAATACAAAGGTTGGACAAGTTGCTCCATTTTTAATTAAACTGTCCATTACACAATTGCGTAAAGTGCCAAACCCAATTTGTTTCTCAAATTGACTAAATTACTTCTAAAGTTCCTGGTTATTTGGTCATGAATACACCTCCACAATTCATTAACTGGCTAAACTATTTTGATGCATGTCAGCATAATTTCTTGGTACTGGGCGATTTTTTGCACGTACTTCTCTGACCTTATAAATGAGCAAATTTCAACATGACAGGGATATGGTGAGATCAGAACTACCTGTTTGTCTCACAGAAAGCCTTTTGGCATGGTTAAGTGTCACTGTCCTTGTTGAAAACACATCTCAAACATCTCTAATGAAACCTACTGTGAATGGAAAAGATCTAATACACCTGCAGATGATTAAAGAGGACATCACTGTAAACTTGTATGTTCCCCAGTTGTGGTATAGAGCCTTCTTTGCTAAATGGATTGTGTTAGTTGGTTCTAGAGGGTCCACGATTCAGTCTGGTTTAAATATTGCTGGTAAGATCTTTTAGGTTTCATTTCCTCTTTCTGGGTTTAGTTTCCTCTTTCTCGCTCTTCTGTACTTTTCTGTATCTTCAACCTAATTTCTTGAGAGCAGCTGGATGTTCACCATGCAGTTCTAACTATGGAGCAAAGGTGGAATCTGGTGTCATGCACTGATCACTGTACATATCATGATCTATTGTGAGGTTGTTTTCATCTCTTGTCCTGAAACATGAACATAGTATCTGGAGTGATCCTATTAATGATATTTATTGCAAAACTGCTCATAATTTGCCAGTTTCTGTGGATGTCTAATTAAATCCTTTTCTTCCTCATTCTCAGCCTCTTCAGGATGGCATGCAATGCCTGTGTGTTTCTGAAAATTAAGCTCTAAATAACATTCTCAAAGGTGCACACAAAATATATGAGTTCTGCTGGAACAGATAAAAGTTCTGCTGGAATCTGGAAAAGATTGTCCAAAAAGATCAAGCAGGCTCTGTCCCTGGAGGTTTTCAAGACCTGGATGAAATAAGGGAATGAGCAACCTGGTCAGGCCTCAGTTTACCTGCAGAAGAAAAGACTATAGACTCCTGAGATCTCTCAAACATGAGTTATCCTACTTTGTTCTACTATATCTGCTCTATTTGATCTAAAAGGTTCTGAAGCCTCTAACACTTAAAAGAAAATGAGATATATCTCAAATAAGACTATTTATGCAGTTGCATCTCGGTTAGTCTTAATCTTTCAGCTAAAGCAATGTAATTTTATAATTCATCTACCAATGTCAGCTAATAGCAAAGAGTCTGTTACAGCACATGCTTCTTGTCACATACAGTGTTTCTGTAACAGATTTTGGAGGCAGAATTCTGTCAAGACTCCCATTTAGGTATTTAGGTGTTCTGTATATGTTGAAGTTTCCTTTGCATCAAGTGGAGTGAGTTAGTTGAACCAGTATTACGGGCAGGATTCAGCTGCCTTGATGTAGTCCCCTAGTGCCAGTTCAGACACACTGGGAAATGCATTATACCTACTGAGGCACAGATTACATGAGACTTGCATCCCTCTGAAAACTGGAAACCAGGTATTGTACCATACACCATCTGAGAAAATACTTGACATCAATATCTAGGCAGCTGAATTTCATTGTAGGTTACTGCTGAAGGATGAGCTGCTTTTTCTACAACTCTACCTCCATGGGCCCTGGCAAAGAATGAGACTTGATGTGCCTACAGACACTTATTAATTTGAGTATCTTCATCTTAAATTGGATCCCTTCATAGATACCCATCTGTTCTGAAAGCAGAGAGGGGGTACGGCTTAGCACCATGTGGCATGGCCAGGGTGCTATTCTATGCTACCCACATCATCACTGGGGGCATAGTTTTAGGGGGAAGAAATGATAAATGAACCGCTAGAAGTCTGACTGAGTTTTGCCTCCCTTCTCTCCATCAGGGAGGTTGTCAGGATCAGCCCTGCAGACACTGTCCTCTGTCGCTGCTTGTACCCTCCCCACTCCTCCAAGACACAGCTCCAAGGACTGGTGGTGAAAAGTGATTCTGGTGTGGGAGGTATCCATGGACGACACAGCAGCAGAGGTGAGCCTGATCCCAGCCCAACTGAAAGGAACCACATGGAGCCAGGTGGAGCGGGGCGGAGCAGTCCAAAGAAATGGCACCTTGTGGGATTGAACCAGCGGAGCACAGCGGTCTGGAAAGCAACAGGCAGCGCATCACAGATGGTCCAGATTTTGGGGGTTTGTCAATCATTGTTTTTCATTGTCTTGGGCTCAGAGATAGGGAAACCATCTGCAGGGAGCACCTGCCATCTTGTCTTTGTCTGAGGAAACCATGTGGTGCTGCGTGGGAACGGCCGCCATCTTGTCTTTGTCACAGGGGCCATGTGGACTCAACCTACAGGGAGTGTCCACCATCCCACTTTGTCCCGGCAGCCATGCAGAACTCAGTCAAGATGGTGAAGTTTTTGTGTGTAAAGCCCCTTCTCTTTTCATATACTTTTGTTATTTATATTGCTGCTGTTACTGTGTGTTCATTATTCCAAGGCTGTTGGCTTTCAATAAATTGTTACCTCAACCCAGGGTCTCTGCCTTTGTCCATCTCTTATCAGAAGGGGCAGGGGAAAGTAGGGTGTCTTATTTGGAGTCTAATTTTCAGCTGGTCTTAGACCACCACACCATCTCATGTTGATTTTCATATTTATCATAGTTGATAAAACATATCCTTTGGGATGAGCATGTGAAGTATTCATAGGCTGATTATTCTTTGGGGATGGTAGACAGAAATAAGTGCAGAAACATGTTAATATGTTCTGCTTCTATTTTGTGATTTCTGAGGCATAGGAAATGAGCTCAGAACTCTGAACATTTCTTTGTTCAGAGTTTGCTTTCACATTGTTATGGCTGAATCCTTTACCCTTTTTCTACTTGTTTAGTCATACAATTGTTTGGACATCCCAGATTTTCAGTATCCCAGAATTTATTTTCTTTATAAGGCACCTAAACCAAAATAATATTTCCCTTCTCAGTTTTAATAAGGCAACATGGCCTCTATTCTTGTGAAATCTCTCCTTAGCCTTCTGTAGAGAGACATTTTATTGACCAGGAGTTTGGACAACTTAGGTTTGACCTAATTAGTTTAACAAAGGCCTAGAAAAAGCCTGCAAGGCCCTGCAAAGGCCTGTAACTTCGAATGTTGAGAAAATGTAGGTAAAAATAGCCTAATCATTGTTTTTGTGAATTATATCAATTATAGAGTGTTTTATAGACAAGTTAAGACAATGAACCAATTAGGCAGAATCTTCTTCAAGAGAGGGATGTAATCTGTTTTATCATACATAAATGAACAGCTCAACAGAATAAATGGATTTTGCCATTTTTCCTGTATCAGTAAAGGCATCTTTATTCTAACCCTGCTCCTCTTTAAGGACCCTGTTTCAGCCTTCTGTTTCTTTTTCTTGTTTCTGGGCTTCATCTACTATAGAAAATTGGTGTATTAGGCATACTCTTTTATCAGTCAGGCTCTTAAGCTATTTCTCATATATTTTATGCTGTTATATTACTATATAAGCACTTACAGAATGGAATAGAAAGGAAAAAGGAACAGGGTAGCACTAGCATTATATTCACAGCACAGATTTCCCTCATAATAAGACTGCTATCCAGAATAATATTTTAAGTTTTGGTCCTCTCTTGAAACCAGAGAATTCAAGTCAAAAGTCACACTGGGTGTTTTCATAGCACTGTAATTTAGTAGAGCTGTGTTGATGCTCTCAATGTAGTGCTGCTGAGGTACCCACCTACACGTACACATGCATTTATTTCTTTAAACTGGCTAGAGGACAGACCCAAGCAGTATTTTCCTCACCATTCATTTCTCAGCATTGGCCCTAGCATGGCTGGGCATAATACCAACATCCCGGCCCCAGCTCAGGAATCAGTGCATGCTGTAGATCTATGCAGTGTAGTTCAAATGTGTCCACCTCCTGGGTTTGTGGAGATAAGGACCAAACTATGTGTGCTGGCTGGCTTTCAGTGCATGCAATATCAGTCAATTCATGTTATCAACCCGTTGGTTTGCCAAAACCATTTGCCAGGAACCTCGACTAACAGATTGTTAATGGTGTCAGTAATGTCCCAGCACAGCCACAATGTGCTGGGTGCTGGTGGGAAGCTTAGGAATGGACAGCCAGAAAATATTTATTACTTCATAAGAGAGGAAAGAGAACTGGATTTGGGAATTGCATTTCATAACAACGAGCTCTTTAAATTATTGCTAATTATTCCTTTTTATTGTTGTCTAATCTCCTTAATAATCATTAAAGTGTTGGGTTTAATTCTCCTTTTACAGCCACAGGAAGAGTACTTACAGCTGCTTTCCAACAGTCAGTTGAGAAGACTCTGCAAAATCATTCTGTCAGTATGGGGTAGAAGGCATCACTTGCTTTTAACACACATCTTGAGCAGCTATCTTTTGCCCATATGTGCAGTGGGAGATACGAGTGAGGTTCTCAGTCTGAGAGGTCCTTTTGTCCAAAGACTAATGTGAATGACAGTGACAGGACAAAATTCAAAACCAGCCTACGGTGGTTCCAAATGAAGAGTTTGAAACAGGCTGAAATTATCTCCCCTGCAGGGCTAACACTAGCAGTGCATGGAGCCTCTAGGTGGGACTCAGCTTGCTCCAGGTAGCTCCAGAGACACTGGTCCATACAGGGCTCAAGACCTGCGCATAGGGCATGACAGGACATGCATTGAGGACTCTGACCCAGTCTGATGTGCCATGGAATTATCCCAGGTCATCTCAGCACAGAGAAACTCAGGTGGTGCCATGGCCCACATGGTGATCTGTGCAGGCTTGCTCTGAACACTGACTACAGGATTGCTCCCAGGAGATGGATCAATGGCTGGCTTTTAAAATGAAATTCAATATCTCTGCAAGAGCTTAACATTCTCCCACCTCTTCTTATGAACTGCTCCAACATTTAATTTTCATCCTCAGGGAAGTGGCCTGACTTCAACTTCTAGCAACTGTGCTATCTCACGCTCTTTTCTGTATGTCTGAAATATTTCTCTTCATACTACAGTGGAAATTACAAGCACACATTAATTGTTATGGGCAAATAAACTCCAATAGCTTCTCTCTGACTAACTGAATAGAGTGTGTTTTTCAAGTTTTGCATCACAAGGCTCCTTTCTTTTTTCTTAACCTGCCCTCTTTTAAGACTGTGCTTTGAACATCAGTCAGTGTTGGTCAGTTACATGTAAAGTCACTGTTGCTGGCCCTGAATTAGTTATTATATTGTTTAGAAGTGATGCTTCATTCACTCTTTTTATCATATTTAAATATTGGAAACATGTGAGCAGATGTTTTCCAGATTTTTTTCCATATTCAAACATTAATTCCTAATACATAATTCATTAAACTATATGATGTTCACAGAGTTTTATGGCTCCTTTCTTTAAGGCCATTGGGTATAATTTGTCTGGGCCGCATGATGACACAACCTGACACTGTTGCATTGTGCCAGAACACTTTTATTGTTCATAAAACACAAATAAATAAAAATTTATTTTCTACATATAAATGTAAAGTCTTTTATACTTCAGATGTTGCACTGGGCTACAGATTTTCCTTTTCAAATTTTTTTAAACACTTTTTTTTGCAATTTTACCTACTGGGCTTTACTTCAAGCCCTTTTGCTACCTCTATATTAGTAAATTAAGCAGCATGATAAAAGTAACAGGATGGAAAATCAACTGCCTATACTATTTAGTTGTTATAACTGTACCTGGCAGCTTCAACCAATAATACTCCCTCAAACACTTCCCAAAGTCTGAGTTTTAGTCTAGTCCAAACCTCCTTTTTAGATGATGGGGACTTTTAATAAATAGCATGCCTGTGTTAGTCTTGGAATCTCAAAACTTTTAGTTTGCAAGTTTAGAGGCATGTTTCAGTATGTAAATTAAGGCATTTTTCTCATTTTTAATGGGGGTATTAAGTGCAAAGTTAGAAGTGATGACTGATTTGGTAATAACTTAACTTTTTAAAGCCAATTCAGATATTATTGATGAATCCAATGACATGAAAAGTTCACAGGAAGTAAAAAAAATGCAAGATATCAGATAAGTGTCTTTCACATTGAGATTTTACCAAGGCCACAACCAGTTATCTTCTATACTTTAAGAAAAGAGATGAAAGACTCATTCTAATCTTAGGATCTCTGCACTATGACTGTAACATATATGCAAAATGACTTACAATGCCACATACACTGTATGTCCTTTATAGCAGGCTGCTATACATCCAGCTATTTCCCCACCTATTGTTATGAAAGGATTATTTTTCTCCATGAGAAGAACTTTGCACTTCTTTTTGTGAAAATTTGTGAGGCTTCTCTTAGCTCAGTCCCCAAGCTTCTCAAATCCCCTCTGCATTAAAGTCCTCCGGTTCAGCCCTTCACCCTATCTTTATCATCACCTGGTAACCTACTCACAATCATGTTGATTAAGCAGGGTTTGCAGGCTGCCTGTTCCTTACTATCTTCTTGTCTCTCAATAAACTGGAAGTGGATTGCAAGGAAATGTGCTCTAAGACCTTTCCAGGGACTGAGGTGAGGCTGATCAGCCTATTGTTTGCAAGGTGGTTCTTACTTCTCATGAAGATAAGCACAACTTTAAACTTTTTCCACCTGGTAGAGAATTTTCCAGCTGTCATCTACTTTCTGCAGATGATAGTCAACCTCCTCATAATAATGTGCCATTTCAACACCCTTGAATTAATCTCTTACAGCTCCATGTATCTCACTACTATCAGCTGCTCTAAGTAGACCCTAGCCTGTTGATTCCCCTCTTCAAATTGTTCTCTATCTCAGCAAATTTGCAGAGACACTAAGCCGAGTGGTGCAGTTGGCACACCAGGGGGACGTGGATAAACTTGAGAAGTGGGTCCTTGTGAAAATCATGAGGTTCCACAAGGCCACGGGCAAGGTGCCACACCCAGGCTGGGGAACCCCTGGTACCAGTAAAGATGGGGGATGAAGGGATTGAGAGCAGCCCTGCTGAGAAGGACTTTGGGGTGCTGATGGATGACATGAGCTGGCAAGGTACATTCACAGCCCCGAAGACCAACTGCATCCTAGGCTGCATCAAATGCAGTGTGACCAGCAGGGCAAGGAAAGGGGTTCTGCCCCTCTGCTCTACTCACTCTACTCTACCCTGCTCTGGTGAGACCTCACCTTCAGTGTTGTATCCAGATCTGGGGTCCCCAGCAGAGGAAAGATGTGTACTTCTTGAAGCAGTTTCAGAGGAGACAACGAAAATGATCAGCAGGGCTGGAGCACATCTTGTATGAGGACAGGCTGAGATATTTGGGGATGTTCAGCCTAAAGAAAAGAATTTCTAGGAAGACCTTATTGTGGCCTTCCAGTAATGAGAGAGTACTTATAAGAAAGATGGGGATAGACATTTTAGGATAGTCTGTTGCAACAGGACACAGGGAAGCGGTTTTATACTAAAAAAAAGGATGGCTTTAGACCATATAAGGAAGAATTTTTTTACAATGGGGGTAGTGAAACACTGGAACAGCTTTCCCAGAAATGTGTAGATGTCCTACCCTTGCAAAGATTCGAGGCAGGTTGTATGAGGCTCTGAGTAACCTGGTCTAGTTGAAGATGTCCCTGGTCATTGCAGAGGACCTGGACTAAACAACCTTAAAATGTCCCTTCCAACCCAAAATATTCTATATAATTCTATGATTCTGTACATGAGAAGGACTGAAAGCCAAATTTTACTGTGAAGACTGAGATCTAAAAAAGTATTGAGTACCATCCAAAAAAGGTACCACATTTTACCAGAATGTCCTCTTATTACTAGCACACTGGTGGATTCCTTTCTTCTTATCTTTTAGCAAGCTTTATCTTCTTGCTTTTGTCTGCAAATGTCTATGCTTTTATGACACTCCTTAGATGCCTCTCCTTTTTTTTTCTCAACTTCTTCTATTCCTCTGGGGCTATGTCTAGTCTGTACTCTGAGTAATTCAAGAGGAAAAGATGAGTAAATGTTTGATCATATCAATGAAGGATTTTGGCCCCTGTCTGACAGAACTAGATGCCAGTATCTCAAAGAATCTCCAAATAATGCTTTTTTGCTTTTGGTGCCTTGAAGCTGTAGCTAACAATAGAAGTGCTCCTTTCCATCAAGACTGAGTTGGTGTAGACCCCAAAGAAAGCAATCAGTGCAGATAACCTAGCCCTGTAATCTGAGAGGAATTAATTCCTGAAACATTTTTGACATGATAAAAGTAATACAAAAAATAGTATTTGATTTCTAGTATTCTTCTGAATGTAGCAGGATGTTCATGATACCAAATATAGTTGCCTCCACCAAATACTCTAATTTTGTCTATGGTTATAAACAGTGCTTTTATCATTTTATGTGTGGGATCTCTGATATACTGGCCAAATATCAGCAACTCCAGCAGTGGTGTTTCTTTTCTTTATGGATGAAGGCCAATACACAATTTAAGAAATATTCTTGTTGTCATGTATAATCCTCATATTTACTTTCAGATTTCCATGGCTATCTTACTATATTTGATAGCTGATGTGTTCAGCAGGAGCTAACAGAAAATCAGTTTCTCTGTATGTGTGAGCAAATGCCATCAGAAGGGAAGAGAAAAGGAATGACAAAAAGTACGTAATGTTCTGTTGTTAAATCTCTCTAAATTAGCTAGGTGAAGAAAGAACAACCATTTCTGCACTGATTAATTTCTAGTCAATAGAAATGGAATTGCCATCAGTGCTTCCACACAAGGCCAACATAATTTTAAGTGCTATGACAGTCATATGTTTTAATGTTATTCATAAAAGAAAAATGGAATTTCAGTTGACCAGAGAACTCAAAAAACCTTTAGAGAAAAATCTTGGCATTGCTGTTTGGGTTTTGTTTCATTTTTATTTTTATTTTACTATTCTCTGTGAACTCAATATGATTTGTAAAGTAAGAGCCTCAGGTTATATTTACCTTTGTAGCCGTTCTCTTAATCCTGAAGGCTAATTTAGCAAACTTTCGGCTTGGGAGAATCGCTACAGGAAAAAGAAGGACGCTCAAATCTTTCTGCAGAATTCTGGTTTAATCCAAAACTTTATCCCTAGGCAGAGCATGGGGGAAGGGCGGGAGCAGTTTGCCCGCCCGAGACCAGAAAGAAGAGAGAGCGAGTCATCTGTCCCAGGAAGTTTTATCCCCCCAGGGAACAGGGGGGACGCTGGGAAGAGGGAGCACCGGCCAATGGGACAGAGGGGAAGAAACTACATCCTAGGGGCAAGGGGGAAAACGGGACCCACCACCATAGGTAGTGTGGGGAGAGAGTACAGCTAGAAATCTTAGTGCAAACATCACATAAATCCAGTGCATCCAAAGAACCCTGTGTAAACATCAGATGTCGTCCACCGCAACATACCTTCATTGCTGAGTCTTTGATTTAGCAGTCAGGTATATAAAATAAGTTCAAAACAAGGCAAATAAACTTGTTTTCATCCTTCCTTGCTGAAACAATACCTCCCTACTTGCCAAGGGCAGTAAAAGTTGTCAGATCCCTGGCCTGCTCTCAGTGACCCAGACCCCTGCAGGCATTTTCCAGAAAAAATGTTGAAGGTTTTGAATTATGTCTCTAGACAACCTGTTCCAGGACACTATCCTTGCAGCAATAAACTTTTTGCATGTTTAAATTGGATTTCCTGTATTTCCATTTGTGCTCATTGTTTGTTCTCCTTTTACCAAACACTGAATACCAGTGAAAAAACTCCCTCTGACTCCCTCTTCTTTGTATCCTTCCATCAGGCTTATATATCCCATCATATTGATGAGATTCCTCTTCTTCAACCTTTTATTCTCTAAACAATCCCATCTCTTTGATGGGATATTAGATTATTAATATCTCTTTGGATATTAGATGTTCCTGTCTCTTAACCGTATTCATGGTCCTGAACTGGACCTGTTCCAGTATGACCATGTCTTTCTCGTACTGGAAAGCTCAGAACTGGACACAATACTTTAGATTTGACCTCAGCGGAGCTGGCTTGATAAGGGACCACTGTGTCCCATTGTCCAGGTGAATAATAACAGTGTTGACTAAAACTGGCTCTCACACTGACCCCTCCGGTACAGGTGATGGCCTTGAGCTGGATGTCATGTTGCTGATCAAACCACTTTGAGGCAAACTGTTCATTTTGGATATGTAGTCCAAACTTCACCTGTTTGTTGAGAAGGATATTATGGAAGTGTGGGGTATCTTCTTAACAACAAGATAAACAACAAGCACTGATCTTTCCCCAGCTACTAAGCTGGACATTTCATTGCAGAAGGCTATCAGGAGTGTCAGGAGGGATTTCTCCTTTGTAAATCCACGCTGACTAGATTTAACCAACTTCTTGTAATACATCTGTTTGAAAATGTCTGCTCTGTCATATTCCCAAGGAACTGAGATGAAACTGCCTGGCCTCAGTAGTTCTACAGATATTTCTTCTTGTCCTTTTTGAAGATAGGGATTATATTTGGTCCACTCTAGCTGTCAATAGTTTCTCTTGATTGACCTTTCAAGGGCGACTGAGAGTGGTCTTACAATAACATTGGCCAACTTCCATGTAATCATTGTTGTATCACATGAGGCCCCTCAGACTCATGGATGTCAACTTTGTTTAAGTATTCCCTAACCTGTCCTCCTCCTCCAAGGAAACGTCCTCCTTGCTCCAGGTTCGCCTACTGATCTTAATGACCTGGGAGAATCAAAGGCCAGTCTTACCAGTAGAGACTGATACAGCCAGTAGTCCTTCTCAAATTCAGCTCCCCAGTTTCATATGCCTACAGACTGATTTCCTAGAGTGCTAAATAAATATTGCCAGTTCCAGAAATTTTAAACTGAAATTTTGCTGCCTATTCATTTTCTCCCTATCCAAATAGGCTTCTAAAATTCAGTAATCATTGCCAAAAGTGTCAATATTCCTGCCTGCTGATCTCAGTTGAACAATGTCTCATATGCCTCCAAGACCGTGGTGCTTTGCACCCCATCCTGAAGTGCCAAAGAGCTGTGCTGAAGAAGCCAACCACCAATCACACACCCCTGATTACTTTTCAGGTGACAGCCCTTGCATACCAAAAAGGTGTACTCTGCACCTGTGCATCTGTAATTGGTAATAAATTAAGAATTTTATTGGGAATTTAATTAAGAAACACATAACAGAACACAAGATTAATATAATTATTTCAAGATCAACAGTTGAAGGCTTTGTTCCATAGTTCATCCCACATCGGTGGGTTGCACTCAGAAAAGAATGTCAGTTGGAGGTGATTGCTGTATTCTGTACATCTCCTCTCACCTGAATTTTAATTGAGCATTACATGATTGTACAAGTCTAGTATTCCAAAATGAGAGGCTCAAGGTTTAGCAGGATGAACGTAGGACTTTCTTTTCCATTCTTTAAATACTGTAGCATAAAGTGGCTCAGGACCCTAAGAAAGGTAACTATTATGACACCTGTTAGGGTTTTTTTCTGGTTTATTGCTTCTGAACACATGGAAAATATTTCTCTGGTATTAAAGTAGAAGTGAAAGTAAAAAGTAAGTTTCTGTGTGATCATTTAATCTATGTAATGATTCCTGGCAGGAATGTATTAATGAAACCAGAAACAATGAAACAGTGAATGAATCGCATAAAATGTAGGAACTTAACTTTTCCTATTCAGTTTTGGTGACAATTTCTTACTATAACTCTTCAGCATACAGTATATTGAGGGAATATTTATTTTTGATTAAAGAAGCATGTTGGAATTTGAGCCCAACATGAACTTAATTGAAGGTTGACATTTCCATTTTCCATAAAACCTTTCTGTAATTAGATCTATTGTAGAAATAATTACTTTTTCTTATGTATGTAAAACTCTATAATTATTCCTAAATATAAAAATTATGAGAACTAATGTTTCTTGGAAATGTTAAATACCTTTTCAAAAAGTCATTTTGGATACACATAAGTTAGAGAGTATCTTAATATTGATTTTTTTTCTCAAATAACTTCCAAAAAGAGGGTAATTATTTTCATAGACTGGCAGAAGATTTAAAGATCAAAAATTTGTACTATAAAATTGACTGTGGTTATTGCTAAGAGTTGTTAGTAGCAGCTCCCGCCTCCAGCACGTCTGTCCCCAGACTTTCTCCTGCCTGACCTCTGGAGCCCAACCTGGTGCCCCAGAGACCTGGGGTTTCTGCCCAGGCTGTGAGATATGGCTGCCCCTTTTCCTTTCCAGGTTCATCCCCTAGGGAAGCTGAACGCTTGTCCCAGACACACAGGACACTTACAGGACATGGACATGGCTGGCTGCACAAAGATGCTGTGCCAACATAGGACTCGCATCACATCAGGGAAGCACAGAGAGCACCATCTCCTCCTCCCGTGGGGCCGGCAGAGACAGAAAGTCTCCTGTGTGGGCACATACATCAGTGCCCGGGCTCACAAGCACATGCTCAGTCACAGATTCCCTGAGTACACCATGGCCCTTCCATCCATTTGATGCTCCTGCCAGGATTCCAGACCCTCTTACCCACCCCTTGGGTTCCCAATTTTCCAGCTGATCTAGCTCAGGGCTTGCTGCAAAATTAAATACCAACTCACATTCTCATTGCACAGCTACCCCACGGCCCCCCATCCCCATGGACTCTACCTACCTGGTGTTCTTGGTCCAACATGGGGCATCCGACTGCTGCCGAGTCCAGTGCGGAATTTGCTGTTGAATGACAGAGGCACACTCCATGCACACCCATCTTGAGAGTGATACAGACACTTGCCCACCCCCAAATTGGCACCATGGAGCTGTGAGCCATGGTACTGCTTTAGCTGCCACTGCTGAACAGCAGTGTCTCACCCACACCAGAACCCCAGTAGGTAACACTCAGAACTTGCCTTCATCCATGTGGAACAGAGGGTGAGATCATGCAGATCTAGTTACTACAGTATGTAATAAAAAGATAGGATGAATTGTGATGATCAGCTGCAGGGCTCTATCAGACAAGTGTGTTAATGGCTCCATTTTACATGCAACCAGCCCCTCTTATACCCCTTCCTATCAGTTTCCCCCTTCATTCCTCCCTGCTTCCCCTTCCCCGGCATATTCTCTCATCAGCATGCATAGCTCCATTGACCCCTTCCATCTTCATGCACTCTTGGGTTTGCAAAGTCCAGGTTTGTTTGTAGCTTCTTCATATCCCACAAACTACTGTGACTGGACAGGTTTATTTCTTGTCTTTGTCTCCATTATGCTTGTCTGTCAGGTTTGTGCCTCTGTGTCTTGTTTATGTCTTCCATCTATTCTTATTATCCATTTTTTGCATTGAAAATGTCCTTGACCACACATTAAAGGACAAAATGCTCTCTCCTCCCATACACACTTGAAGATGATTCCATGGGTTGGCTGGATCGCGTGTGGTCCTTACAGGCTTCAACAGGGAAGAGTTCAGAATACTGAGTGAGAGTTTAATTCTGCCACAAGGTATCATATTAGTTATAATATCTAAATATGCATTTCATCTACTACTGCCAAGTGGTTTTGGCATTTATAGATATGAAAGAAAGCCCCTGACTTGAAGAGCTTATGATATTTAGGTAGCAAGTAATTAGAAGAAAGGCTCACTTCACTGAAGTGGAGTTAATCTTTCTAGAGGCATTCTACTCTCAGTGAATGAAGAAGCTATTCAGACTTACTCTTAACCCCCTTGTGGGAAATCCTTTCTTTTTCTGGAGAAGGAGCCTTTTAATATTAACTTTCCAAGAGATGTTGTCAAAACTACAAGACTGGGGTCAGTCACTTTTGGGAAAAAAATAGCTGGATATGAAGGGTCAAACAATGCACCACAAAGAAGGTGAGAAAGAGGAAAATTGGGAAGAGAAGTTAAATCAAGTAATAGAGACTATGCCCAGTGTTTGAGGTATCAAAAAACACCAAGAATACCAGGGACCCAATCTGGGCCCAGGAAAGGTCTGTTTAGACTGATTGTAAAGTATGCATCCTCACATAAACCTAGCTAGAGCCCTCATCAGCAGATACTTCCATATCTGTCCGTGTCCATGGCCTGGTTTCTCTCCGGAGGAGAGCAGGGTTAGGAAACAGAAGCATGCTTGTGTATGCTCCACTCTAATCAGCAGAGTCACAACTTGGGGGTAAACTCAGTCTTCCCATTTGCACATACCTTGACTCAGTCTCAGAGGGAATCTCCCTCTTCACTTGGTGGGAAAATTAATGTGATTAATCTCCTCAATAAGTTTCCTAAAATACAGTCTGGCAGCATGAAAGTTGCCCTTCAAAATGTAAATAAAAATATATTATGTATTTGACTTTTTTAAAAGCAGATGTTCTGCTGTAGTTATGAGTTCATATTCAACATATTGTTGATTCTGCAGTATTTGCTCTCAGTCAGTCCTGGAGTCTTGAAATAATTCACACTCCTGATGATATTGCAGAGATTAAATCACAGGTTTAAGGTGAACTGGTGGCTGAGCTACCAAAGTTATACTTGACTGCATATGTTGCTGGTAAAAAATATGAGTGAAAAAATCAATTGTACCTCCCTGCTATATTTGTCAATAAAAGTTCTAATATAAAGCAAAGAATATTGCTTGTTGTAAGTTAATGTTTTGGGTTTTGTTGTACTAGTTATTCATTCTCACAAGGGATAATTGTTATACATTTAAAATAAAAACCCTTCTCAGAATCAGCCTTTAAGTTCCTGTGTCTGCAGTCAAAATTAAAGTCCAAACTGTTGCTTAGAGTACACAAACCTGAAAGTACCTGAACTTACCAGGAGCCTCTTTCACTTTGGTTATCTAAGTGTCTAGTTTGTTCAAGTTGGGGCATGCTGCTAATTTTTTCAATCTTAGACACTCAGTACCACCTTTCCATGAGGACTCATCTGAAAAAAATGGCCAATGAAAGCTTGTATCTACAGAAGGAATTCATATGGCATGCAATGAATATTCCTGAATGCATGTCCACAGGGTCCAGATTCTCCAATAATAAATTTCCTGATGCTTTTTTCTTCAGTTGAGACTGAGGAACTACTTTTACTCACCAAAGAATTGGGAGCTTTTGCCGTCTTTAGAATGAAAGTTTATAATTCTGAGCTTCTTTTTTGCCAGGATATATTCTTAGAGAAGGATTTTGTTTCCCCACAGTAAAGCAGGGCCACTGTGGCAAAATAACTCATATCTTTTGTATCACAGAGCAAAAGAGCAGATGAGATGATCAGAGGAGCATGATGCTGTGGCCTTCTGCTTCCTGTCAGCTAAGATATGGAAACCATGCCCTTTATCACCAGCACCATCCATGCAGCTCTTCAAGAACTCTTCAAAGAGTCTAGACTGTGGTTCCTTAGTATGTGAAGGAACTAAGTCATCCTGTTCCTAGGAAAAGCCCTCTGAAACATTTACAGGGTGAATGTCAGATCCTCAGCACCAACCGTTTTCCTTGTTGAGTTTGGGTCTTACAGAATTCACTAGTTGCAATGTAGACAGATAAAAAATATTTTCTGTCTCAATTGTCAAAATTCTAAGAGGGGTTTGTTTTAAAACCCTTTCATTTCAGTGAGTTTCTTCTTCGCTGGCTTTAAGCACCACCTCAATTTGCGTGTAGGTTTTTATCAGCTATCCAGAGGCACAGAGATGGGACTTTGAACTTTAGGTTTATTGTGATGGGCTTAGAATTAAAATAATGACTCCTTAAAATGTATTTCTCCATTTTAAAAATAGAAATAGATTTCTAGACCTGATAGATAAATAGATTTCCTAGTTGATTTCAGCAGCACAGGAGGACTCTTAAATGTTATTCAAAATAATTTCTAAATACGTTTTATACCCTCAAAAAACCTGTCAATTATTTTCTGTAAGTTAATATGCTAATAGGTAAGACAACAAATCAGTTGAACTGAGATATTAAGAACACTACGTAATATTCAATCTGTTGTTTTAATTGCCACATTTTGAAGAAAATTTCACAGCAAAAGATTGGGGTTTTGATTGAGTGTCTGAGTAAGGTCAGTGTATTTTTGTCAGAGCCGCTGCAATGATTCATCTGTCTGTTGTCTCATTGCTTTCTTGTTCAGAGGCTTCTCCCTTGTATTTATTTTGATATTAAACCAAAAGCAAAAAACAGCCCATTTCTTTGATTTTCCCAATCATGTTACGTTAATGAAGGATGACTACAAAAGGTCTGATTCCTAAATATTCATAATTTAGCATGGACTTCTATATACACAAAACAAACCCACAAAATTTTCTATGTCAATTTTCATTCACTAGTTATTTGAGACGTCAACTTGAGAAGTTACCTTTTAAGCAATTGGATTATATTCTCTTTTTGTTACATAAGTCTGACCCATAAAACTCAAATTAAATGACTGATTTCCTCTCTTATCTGCCAGTACATTGGATTTCTATACCTTCATAACCTTTGAACACCACTTCCCAGAACATTCTTCTCCCTGAGAAACTGGCTGGTCATAGCTTGGTTTGGGACACAGTTGCTGGGTAAAAACTAGGTGGATGGCCAGGCACAGAGAGTGGTGATAAATGGTGTTGCCAATCCTACGTGGTGCTCTCTAGGGCTCACTGTTGGGTCCAATGCTGTTTAGCATCTTCATTAACGATCTGGATGAGGTGATCAAGTGCACCCTCTATCGGTTTGTGGTTGACGCCAAGTTAGCGGCGAGTGTTGATCTTCTGGGGCGTAGGAAGGCTCTGCAGAGGGATCTGGACGGGCTGGATCAGCAATAATGTGGTCAGCAGGACCAGGGCTGTGATTGTGCTTGGTACTGGTGAGGGTGCACCTCAAGTGCTGTGTCCAGTTTCGGGCCCCTCACCAAAGGAAAGTCATTGAGGCGCTGGGGATTGTCCAGAGAAGGGTAACAGAGCTGGTGAAGGATCTGCAGCACAAGGCTTAGGAGGAGTGTCTGAGGGAGCTGGGGTTAGCCTGGAGAAAACAGCTGAAGGGAGACCTTATTGCTCTCTACAACTACCTGAAAGGAGGTTGTAGAGAGGTATGAGTCGGCCTCATCTTACAAGTGAACAGGCAACAGGACAAGAGAAAATTACTTCAAACTGTACCAGAGAAAGTTTAGATTTGGGTATTAGGAAGAAACATCTTCAAGAAAAGGGTTGTCAAGTGTTGGAACAGGCTGCCCAGGGAAGTGGTTGATTCACCGTTCCTGGAAGTGTTCAAAAGATGTGTTGATGTGTCACCCAGGGACATGGTTTAGTGGTACACTTGGCAGTGCTGGATTAATGGTAGTACTCAACAATCTTAAAGATCTTATCCAACGTGAATGATTTTACCAAAGAAGAAATAACAAACCTTCATGAAATAAGAATTTTGCCCTTAAGAATTCTCTTTCAAGGAAGTCTTTAATTCTTTACACATGTTCCTTCTGCATTTTAAATTTCCACTACCAGGAAATGTCCCCCCAGATGTATTTATGTATGTCTACATCTATATCTATCTATATCTACATCTGTCTGTAGGTATGTCTGTAAATAATATAAAATAATTCTTTTTATGGTGCATCACTTACATATACTGCACAATCATTTATTTAATTTTCAGTAATCTAAAACATATTGCCATTTTACCACTAAAGACACAAAATCCAATCTCAGGCAGGCTATAATGTCCTTAACACATATAAATCTTTGGAACTATGCTGTAGGCAGAATTTTGTAAAATGAATGTCTAAAAATCAGTTTTAAACAAGTTTCCAATATTTGGTACCTGCTCAAACAGGGGCATGGTTTGGGCTGGAAGAAGACTTGCAGAGTATAACAGTGGATATTTCTGAGTTCTGCAGCCTCCTTTAAAAACCACTAATAACTATCAGATCATTTTTGCTGATGTTGCAAACTCTACCTGCAAATAGTTACATTTCAACATTTCTGATTTATAGATCATTTAATCATTGAAAAATACAAATCCTTGTTTTCTTCAGATCTGTAATTTTTAATATTATTATTTTTTATTTTCTTATAAATACAGCACAGCACTATGTCCACTACAATATATTTGAAGAGTGCTGTATATTTTTCATAGATTTTATATTAGGTCAGAGTTGTGTTTGGAGTTTTACAGTTGCTAGGTTTGTTAATGTGTAAGGGTGTGTTAGTTGTTTTCTAAAATGCAAAATCATGCTGTCATGCATATCCGTGTATTAACATGTATTAAATAAAGATGTATTAAATAAAGTTGTATTAAATAACATGTATTAAACTGAGGTCTGAGTTTCAGACTTTGAATTCATCAACCTCATAATTTGAAAAATCTGAATAATCCAATATTTAAAATGACAAATGTGTTTTTTGATTATTCAGCATTAAAATCTGATTAAACTCATACTGGCAACCTACCATGTTGGCATAACTGCAAGGACAGTTCTGCAACAATGAAGGCAAGAGTTGTCTCCATTACCCTGGGGGCAAGAAGGGAAATTCACAGAGGCACAGAATTGCTGAGCCTGGAAGAGACCTCTGGAGTTCATTTAGTCCCATCCTCTGCTCAAAGGAGGGTCAGGAAGAGCAGGTTGCCTGAAACCATATCAAATAAGGATTTCAATGATTTGCCTCCAAGAACAGAGATTTCAAAACGTTTTTGGGCAGCCTGTTCCAGTGTTGGATGACTCTCAGTTAAAAAAAAAAAAAAAAAAAAAAAAAGAGTTTTTTTTGTGTTTCAGTGGAATTCCCTATATTTGAATTTATGCCCCTTGCCTCCTCTTCTTTCCCTTGATACCACTGAGAAGGGTCAGGCTCCAAATTGTTTATTACCCCTGACCTGCACAATGATACATGTGTATAAATCTTCTCCAGACTTTAAGAATCCCATCTCTCTCTGCCTTTTCTTGTATAACAGATGCTCCAATCCCTTAGTCATATCTGTGCCACTCACTGAACCCACAGCAGTGTGCCCATGTCTGCCCTGTACTGGGAATCCTAGGACTGGAAATAGCACTCCAGATGTGTCTCACCAGATCTGAGCGGAGGGGTAGGATTATCCCCCTAGAACTAATGGCAGAAATCTTCCTAAAGTAGTTAGGATGCCACTGGCTTGCTTTGCCACAAGAGAGCTTAATGGAACTATTCCTTTCCAAGTGGATTTGACTTTTTGACATCCATTTCCAACTACTACCACCTCTATCATGGTCCTCCTTTCATTTCCTGTAGTCTAATGAGAATAAAGCACTTGCCACTGAACGTTGTTACTCACTTTCTGACTTAAGCTTCGTGTGTTCTGCCTGCAGATCCAAGGCCATATAAGAGATCTGAGGCTTTTCCAAATTCAGTTCCTACTCTTGGGAGACAGCTTGGGATACAATTTTCTTCCTTCTCTTGATACTTCTTCCAGAGCAGGAGTTTCTTGCCCACCCTTACCTGGGAAAAAGTGGAGCCTTCCTTCTTCTAGCATCAGGAAAAAAACCCATGGAGATTTAATATTCTAAATGCATAAGCAATGCACAAATACTGTAAATTTAGTGTCTTAAGTAGAATTTGCAGTTGCTTCAGTATGGAATAAATTTTGAAGCCTATGTAGGGGACGTAGCTTGACACAGCTCATACCTTTTCGTCCACTGCTGTACCACTGACTTTGATTTATCATGTTTTGTCTTTCTCAAACTTGGTTTACCCCTATCTTACCCTTGAGTTTCTTTTCCCCAATCAACTGTGCCTACTGCCAGTGCAGAAGTGAGAATATGCCATTACTGAATTACAGTCTAAGAGGTACTGAAGTTCACAAGCTACGGTCAGAAAGAGTTCCTATGGTGTCCTAAATCCCATTGCCTTCCCATTTCCCTGTTATGACATTTATAGTCCAAGTGAAACAACCAATGCAAGGGCACCTCACTATTTTGTTGGTAATTTTTAAAAGGCTTCAGTCTTCTCTGTGGAGCAAGAACATGCCTTCCCAGGACATTCTTAATGGGGGTGTAGGCAGCCCCATTGAAATTCCCCAGACTCAGAGACAAAATGGTTTAAATGCTGATGACTGCTACAAAACAGAGACACTTTATACTTCATCTGAATGTAGAATTCTCACAAGATTTGGAAAGACAATTCTAATTCTCAGCTAATTTGGAGAAAAAGTTTTGACAAAAAGCACTTGTCTCTGGAAGACGGTTGTTCCACAGCAATACAATACTGAATGTACTAATTGATCAATATTTTGGGATCAGTGTTTTGAACAATAAAACAGCTATCATGTGCATTTTAAAACTTCCCTGTGCCAATTATGCACTTGAGAAGTAAGGAGTGGGAGATGTTAAGACATTCTGAAAGCTAAAAAGAAACCAAAAGCTTTCCTAAATAGAGCATCCACAAACACCCTATCTGTACTGTAGAATACTAGCCAATGTTGCTGGTGCTCAGGGTCTCATGGTCTTATGATACATAAATAATATCTATCATTTGGTCTTCCCCTCATCACAAGGATTCATGTTTGCTCCTGCAGAAAAATATTTTCTTTGGTGTATTTTCACATTAGTCTGTCAAATTGTGTGCTTATCTCCCAAAGAGACAAAATGACTGTGAAGGAGTAATGTGGGTCTTCACTATTCTAGGCAAGTCTCAGAACAGTACAGTAACTTGAAATGTAAATATGAATGTTTCCTTGTTGAAATATCAGATCAAAAGCTGTTCTTAAAAAGAAAATAACCTTGTCACAAGATGAAGGGAAAGAGAAGGATAGACAGAGGAAAGTCATGTCCTTTCTCTGCCGTTTTGTCAGCTGTGTTACATTGGGCTTTTTAACTAAACTTTGTGCAAAAGAAATGCACACTTTATGAATCACAGCCAAAAATTAGTTATAATACCATATTGCAGTCATTTTCTTTCCCTCATATTTTTGAATATATCACTGTATGAAAGGGAATTTATTTTTATTCACTCAAATTAAACTAAGTCTCCTAGAATGATGGTTATAGTGACCTTATCCCTCTCTACAACTGCCAGTTATTGTAGCCAGGCAGAGATCAGCCTCTTTTCACTGACAGAACGAGAGGACACAGTCTGAAGCTGCGTCAGTTAGACATCAGGAAATAAATTTTCACTGAAGGAGTGATTGAGCACTGGAATCATGTGCCCAGGGAGGTGGTGGAGTCACCATCCCTGGAAGTGTTTAAAAAAAGAGTAGATGTGGCACTCAGTGCCATGGTTTAGTTGATGAGGAGAGTTTGACATTGATCCCAAAGGTCTTTTCCAACCTAGTTCAGTCTGTGATTCTGTGATTCCAAGTGTGATGCGGAATTACAAAGCAGTTTGTAAGAGGCAGTGTGAGCAAATAGTACATGTGTCCCTCAATTGAGTATGTTTTGTTATCAGAAGAGATGCGTTAGTTTTCACGTTTTAGTCACATACTTGTAATTGATAATATTTTGTGTACAGAGAAGAATATAAAATCAGACTGTAAGGGATCTTCAGAGATTTCCTTGTCCAATACTATCCATGATCTATTACTGCCCAGATAAGGCTGATAATCTTTTTTAATAAGCATTCTGAGATGGAGATTTCATACCCTATTAAAATATCTATTCCAGTTCTTGCCTAGCCTTACTGTAAGAACATTTCCCTGTATCTGAATCTTCCTGTCTATAACTAAAGGTCAGTTTTCCTTGTTCTATCCTGAATAGGAAAGAGCAGAAGAATAGCTGTTTTTCTTTTCCTTGCCATGGATTTTTGTGCACTTGGATGCTCTTACAAAGTTTTCTCTAATCTACTTTTCTTCAGCAAAAATAACTTATTCAATCTTCCTTCAGAGAGCCCTTTCAATTGTTTGTGGTTCTTCTTAGGCTCTTCCCAAGATGATCCACTGTTTCCTAAACCTCTCCAGCTGGCATCTTGCCAATAACTAATGGAACAGGTCAATTATTTTCCATGTTGCTTGTGTTTGTAATACTACACTAAAATTTTGCCTTTTCTCACTGTTGGGTTGGTGCATTTATTTATTTTTTGTTCATAAATTTCAGGCCCTGTTTTCAAGACCTGAGGCCTAGTCAGTGTGCTTTTTATTATTCCTTTTCTGTCATTTAACTTCACTGAATCGTATCCTATTTATTTTGTGTAATTTCTTTAATTTGTTGAAGTTATTTTAAATTTTGATCCTCATTTTCAAAACATCTGAATCTATTCCAGCTTGACATGACCTACAACACTGACTTCACAGGTTTTTAGGGATGCACAGTTTGTTCCCAAATGATATGAGCAACAATTACAGCCTAAAATGGCTGATGCTGAAAAATCTCCATCTCCTTGGAAATATTTTGGAAATTCACCAGCTGATTGAAAATTGTTAGCATAAACACAGCTTATAGATGGATCACATGAATCAGCCTAATGTAGTAGCCTAATTCAGAAACCCTTTCTGTTCCAAAAACTGATAGTAAGTCTATAAACTCAAGGGGTTCCAAAATTGGTAGTGTTTGTTATCCTAAGGAATGATTGTAATAGTAAAAGTAAATACAGAATCAAAAAGGTGTATATATACATATATATATATAAATATATATATATATATATATATTTATGGGTTTTTCAGCTGTGTTTAAATGAAAGACTTTATAATTCACCTGTGCGACCATGAAATGTGCTCTACATGTGACCCAGATAATGATCACAAAAATGTTGTTTTCTAAAGATAATCTGTAGCTATATATGAAAAAATTTCAAAGTGCATAATAAATTTTTGTAATTTTAAAATCATATGCAAAATATTCCATTGTATTTCGTAGATATATTTGGGCTATTTGTGTTGAAAAATGGTGGAAGCTTTTAGCAGAAGTATTTTGACGTATTTATCCAGCTCTGTTGGCTGCTGACATTAGTGGCAATGTGGGTTCAACAAGCTGTAAAACATTGTAGGACAGGTAGTTTCCTGCTGGAAATCTGTCAGTGGGGCTGGAGGGCGAGAGGGTAGGCTGGCAAAGTGAGAAACATGCTTCCAGTTTCTGTATATCCCAAGGTAGTTCAAGTCTACATATTTGAACACAAATCCACTTCTAGGGAATTCTTAAATTATCTGCTTTCATAACTTACAGAAATTGGATTAGCAAGCGGCCAAGAGCATTGGTACTAGAATAGGTGCGGGAAGGAAGCTGACTGTGTAACCCACCAGCTAACTAAGGGTATGTAGGAGCCTGAGGTCAAGTCTATCGCTGTAATTTTTCTAGAGAGCCTTCAGTATAAAATCCAGAAATTGTCCTAGCAGCAAAAAAACAGAACGAGAGGTTTCTCCTTTGCTTCCTCCATCTAAAGAATCTTGCTTTCTCAGATCAACAGAGCTGGTCTCCTAGTCTGTCAAGCTTTTTAGACCACTAATTATGTCTCTGCCCTAGGAATTAAGCACTGGTGGAAACCTCTTTAAACAGAGGGACGCCTACAGTTCAAGTTTACCATTAAATAATAATCAAGATTTAATAAGGCTGGCTCTACTATTGCCTCCTTCTCAAACAATGGGGGTTTTTTTGCCTTTACTTAAAGGCACCTGGAATCAGGAGAAGACTTGCTATGTTTGTTTCTGTTTCATTTAAAAATGAACCTCAGAGCTCTGGGGAGGTAATTGACCCCAAGGAGAGACAACTTTCAGAAGTACATACATGCTGGGTTTGGCTGACATGGAGTTAATTTTCTTCATATCTATTATGGGCTGCGTCTTGGATTTGTACCGAAAACAGTGTTAATAACACAGGGGTGTTTTTGTTACTGCTGAGCAGCACTTACACAATGTCAAGACCTTCTCTGCCCCTCACACTACCCCAGAAGTGAGGAGGCTGGGGGAGCAAAGTAATTTGGGAGGGAATGGAGTCCTCCCTCAGACTTCGTTCTTAGAAAGTCATCAGAGCTTCAGTCATGATTTGATTATAGACACTAAACCTAAACTGAGTCATCACAAGCTAATTCAATTAAATGGAAAACAAAAAACCAGAAAGTTAAAGCTTTTTTTTTTCTTCAAGAAGAAACCTGTAGTTTGAATATGTGTTTTGAACGTTTAAGAACTTATAAAGTGCTGTAAACTTCATCCTTACTTTTCCTACTTTCAGCTATAGGCTTCTGTCCCTTCCCTCTTCACCTCTTCATAGAAATTGGAGACACCATTTCTTGTGCCTCTAAGCTGGTAATTTATTTTGCTTTGAACTGGATCTGTAAAATGACACTACTAAAAAAAAATATCTTTTTCTTGTTGTTAGAAGACTCACTGAAGTCAGCTGGGGTCATTGATTAGAGGCTTAACTGCAACATGGCACGGGGAATTTCTTTTAAGCTGAATATAAAACTTCGTGATGCTTGCAACTCATGTCAAGAGGAAAGCACATTGAGGCTCCGTGTCTCCACAAAAGAAAAACTGTTTTTTACAGAATATTAGGAATAAATAACAACCTAAAAGAACCAAGGAGAAAATAGAATGTAGTGAAGACAGTTGAGCAACATCTGACAAACTGCAGTGAACCACAGAATGCTCATTCAAAACCCAAAAAAAAATCAAAAAAGAAAGGAGTAGAATTGGTTCTACACCAAGAATGAGGAAAATAATCCAGTATGATGCTCTAACAAAGGAATATTTTATTTATTTTTAGCAATGCTGGTCTTTTTTAAGCATTGGTCTGTTACTGGGAATAAGGCTACAGAAATAGAAATACTGAATTTGAGGAGAAAATACAAGAGCACTACATTCTGTAATTGCTCAGCCTTGAAAAAAAGTAACAAGTGAAACTAATAGTCTCCTAGTTATGATTTAGTAAATCACTCATTCTGGGATTTATGATGCATAAACAAATTATAAGGCATAATCATCCATTGTCAAGATTTTAGATCAAGGTTTAAAGGAGAGACAAGCTTCAGCAGATATAGTTAAACAAGTCCCTGAGCCACAAAACTGAACACAAACTCTAAAATTTGCCTACTCAAGATCCTGACCAGAATTCTATGTCATGAACCCATCTTTAATTGAAATTGATCTCAACAAGGGTGTAAGGAGGAAAGGGCATGGAAGGCCAATGTGGCTAATTAAGGAGTACAAAGAAATAAATCAATAGCACAAAATGCTCATAAACCAAAATCTGCTCAGTAGAAAAAGGAGAAAGTGTGACTACAGTGAAGATTTAAGCAATCTTCAGAACAGACAAGTAAAAAAGAATCTCTTAAAAGGGAGAGGCTAAACAATATTTCAAGTTTTTAAAACATGTTGGCTATGATTACTGTCCTCTGGGACAATGGTTTAAAGCCCATTATCCTGCATTTGCTTGAAGGTAAAAAATACTTTCTAAGTAATGTGAGTTTTTGTTTGTGCCTGTCGGGCTTTTTGTCAGTATTTTAGATTTCCAGGCTTCTGGAGCTATTAAGCTTTTTTCTGACCACTTTTCAGCTAGTCACAGAAGAGGCTAAAGGTGAGAGGAATACCTAGCTCTCTACCCCACTGTATTTCTAAGCATGTACTGGTACCTAATTTTGATCCTTTGAGAAAACTGATTGACTAGGAATATGCCAAGTGCAGCTGGGGAGCTCCGAACTGCAAAATTTCTAGGCTGGTTTTTATGGATATGAACTTCTACAGTCTACATTTAAGTTATACAGCAAGGATATAAAATGTAATTCGTAGTGTAAAACACAGAGTTTGGTTTAAAATAGCAAGCATCAAATGCTCACTGTGAGCTGCTCAGGGATATGTAGGAAAAAACATCAGAGCTAGCAAATATATTGAGATAAGAAAACAGTGAGTAATGTCAATGTTCTCAGACATGGGATATATATCTGTCTCATTGTTCAATGTCTAAATTCCCCACGAGCTCCTATAATCTCTCAGATCATTCGTTTCAGCCTAGTTCAGTAAACCTTAGATGTCTAAAAAGGACTTTGAAGCAGTTACTTTATCAAATTATTTTTATCTAATGATAGCTGACCGTATAATGTGTTTCACAGGATAATTCAAAGCAGTTCACTAGCAATAATGATAGATTAAGCATGTGCTAAACTGTAATGATGTGTGTTTGATATTGTGCCAGCATTGAATAGTCAAGGTTCAATAGACCTCTAACTGCTCTTCCTCTTAAACCATGCTTTCTTTTTAATGTATTGAAAAAGCCTGCTACAAAGTAGTCTAGTTTAGTCAAAGTTAACATTTTTGTATGAAGTCATCTGTTAGTCAAATTTCCATTTTTACCTCATGCATATGCCAGACATGCTGATCATCCATTCCTTTATTTTCTAAAATAAAAGTCTTTTTAAAACTAAGGTTTTATGCCAGAGTGCCAGAAATGACAGCTCTTCTATTTCTTCAGAAAAACCACATTACTTGCAGACATTGTATTTTTGTATATGCAGATCACTTTTTTAAATGTATGGGCTATTTCTTTGCTTTTTCTAATTCCTGATTTTATGATATTAACCTCAGTAGTTTATTTCGTTAAGGATAGGTGAGAGAAACATTATAGAAATTAGTTGAAAATGTCCATATCATAGTTTTCTACATATTCTCTGATTTTATCCAATGTCATCCTTTAGTAATAGCTTTTACTGAGAGATTTTAATATGTTTGACAGTCACACTGTATTTGTTCTACAAGGCAGCACTGACAGTATTCCCGTAATACAGACAAGAACTTTCATAGACACAGCTCCTCTGTTCTCACTTATGTCTCTCTACACCTATGAGGACATCTGATAGACCTAAGAGGTTATAAATGGGGCATTTTCACACAATCTTTCACAGAGGAACTTCAACAATTTTACAGTATAGCTGTGCAGAAAGGAAATCCTTCTCAAAGCAGACAGTGCATATTGAAAATACGATAGGATTAAATGACGATATTATGGAACAAAACCCAATGTGCTATTGAATACAAATAACCCAGCTCAAGAATCACTAGAAGCTGGGAGATTATGTGTGAGAAGTATCATTATATGCTCGTTGTATGCTAATACTCTTCCTGGGCTGCCAGCAGCTGAGCGACCTTGCCTCAGCACTGCTCTTCTGCTTCCACTGCGCTGTGCACACCCCGGCTGTGCCACTCAGACACACATACATACATAACACAGTGTCTAGGTGATGTAAGGTCTCTTTATTACAGACAACCCTGCTGCTTTCTGCAGGGATCAGCTCTGGAACTTCAGAAAATCCATGAGCTCTGTTGACAGAGTCAGATGATCCATCAGTGCTAGCTGGATACAAGGAGGGACCAGCTGTAATCCAGTGAGGTCAGAAGGTCATCCTAAAGCAATTTGCTACTGATAAATTTCACCCATTTAATTCATTCTGTTGGCTTTCCTGGGGTGTCTGGATGTAAAAGAAAACAGAATTTGATTCTTGCTTACATGTTGTGAGTTGGGTTCCATATCTGTTCTCTTTGGGATATTGTACCATAAAAGACAAGCACAAAGTCCAAGTTCTACACACCAGAGAATTTTTACAGTTGCAAAAATGGATTTTACCCTAAGGAGGGCTAACGTATTATGAACATGGATAAGAAGTGCTAGGCTACAGATGAATAAAATAGAGGTACTTGCATAAATATACCGTTTAAGTATGAAAAAACCCAGGAAAATTAAAAGGGAAAGGTGGTGATAATCTTTCTCTTTTGTTTCCATTAAACATACACTTAGCCACTTTGCCAACTAAAAAGTTACAAATAGCATAGTATGTGTCAGAAAACATTGGTTAGTTCTCAGAAAATGTCAGATATTTACTACATTTGTATTATATACCCTGCTTCTGAAAACATCAAAGAATGCAAATGTATATATATTGATGGTATTCATTTTGGGGGTGTTTTGGGAAGTTTTTTCAGGTTTTTTTTTTTTTGTTGCTGTTGTGGAATTCTTTTGTTTTGTTTTTAAATTATATGGGCATAATTCCCTGCCACATACTTCTCAGGGTTACCTTTAATTCACTGTGTTAATGACACGCTTTCAGGAAGTACACCCCAAAACAAACAGCAGAGAACGAGGTATTTTTAACTCCAGTTTGAGCAGCATCTGTTTCTTGAGGTGAAAATCTGCATGGCTAAGTCATTGTGTCTACTGATAAGCCAAGCAGATATCCAAATAATAGAAATAATCAGAGGTTTGCAGGCTTGTAATTTTCCTAATATGTACCCAACTATTCATTCTGCACCCGTTTTATTTTCTTTTCCATGCATTTAATTCTTTTTTTAAGGGAAATTTTTTCATTGTAGACAATGCCTTACCTTCAGGGAACTGGCAGAGAACCTATCAAATGTGTTATCAATTATAGATATGCTTAAATCTGTACCACACATTCATATTATTGACCATTTTTCTCACCTGCTTATGGTGAAAGTGATCTCATAATTCAGGATTAATGCAAGTTAACTACAAGCAACAAAAAGGATGATGCAGATATCTCAGATGTTGATACTTCTATATTTGTTCTGAGTAGTTCTGCACTTAGGTTTGCTCAGGTACCGTTTCTTTTATATCAATTAACCTTTTTGGTAAACTGTTTGATAAATAAAACCTAAACAAAATATGGAGAAGAACAGACTTAAAATTCTTAAACCAATACTAAAAATAGCAATAAACTAATAAGGAAGTAAGGCCTTATAAACTATCAAAACAATTTTTAGCCTCCATTTATTAACAATGGAAATTCAAGGAACAAGTTACCAGACAGGGGTAAGCTGTACACATTTTGCATTTTTAGGAATTAATTGATGTAAAATCATCACAGTCTATTAAGTTGGTTTATTAATGATAACACATTCGCTTATCTTGTACAATATTTTGTCTTGCATGCTAATTAAAATTGTCTGAAATAGCAGACTTCACCACATCTAAAAAGTAGAATAGTCTTGCAGTAAACAATAATGTCTAATGCTATTTTATCAGCTATACCTGGCCAAAATAAAAATGTGAGTCACAACAGAAGGAAAAAGTTAGGGGAAAGAGATATTTGCTGTACGTAGTTTAGAATCTTAGTTTAAAAATATAAAAGTAAAATGAAATTTGATTGTAAAGATTAAATACGTGTTCAATTATATTTAATTTTCAGCTTGTAGCTCTTTAACTCAAATATGCAAATCTCACAAACAGACTTACATAAAAGGTAAAGCTTTTAAACATAAAGAATTAACAGAAGAAAAGGGGAAATCCTACATTGGGATCTCTGGATTAAACTGAAGGGAATACAGGTTTCTGCACAAGATATTTCTAAAGTGGATTCAGGGGTATATTCTCTTCCATACTTTAATGTTAGTAAGAATTGGCTTGGTAACATTAGAAAGTTTCACCTTTATTTTCGAGAATGATCTGAGTTACATGTGTCAAGTTCAGGTTGAGGTCTAGTGATTACAGTTCACAAAGTTCCAGATAGAAGGCACACAAAAAACCTTCATTCTTACTTGGCACCTATTCAAGCTTTATACTAGGGTAAAACCTTGCTGCCTACCTTTAAGGAATTGACAAAGACGATAAAGTTCAAAACACAGGTTCTTCAAGTTCCTTCTGTGGCCAGGGAAGGCTTCCAGAGACAAGTCTGTAAGATTTCAGTTCTCTAGAGACTTTCCTGCCTTGCTTTCTCTCTCCACTCTGACCCTAGGAGGATGACAATCCTGACTTGCATGTTCCAGTTCAGCATCTAAATTATTTTGTCATGCCATAGATAAAGCATACGCCAAGAGGAGGCCCTCTTAAATACAATCTAGTATCTGTGTTCTATCTTTAGAGGCAGATAGCTTAACTAATTCTGCCACACTTTGAATGCTTCCTGCAGGTGTCCTGCATTCAGTGAGAAGCCAAAGGACTTACTGACCTATTTGCCTAGAGAACCTTCCAAAATTGTGACTGTGTAAGCAATGAGTCATTCAATTTCTGATTACAGACAATGCTAGTGTTATTAACTTTTAAGGCAAACAGAAATCAGGAGATTTTCATGATAATGACCTCTTCCAATAGCCATGCATGCTCCAGGTTCTTGCTCTTACTTCTCCAATGGCAGGTGCCTACTTGGCTTTCAGGGTCACACAGGTTTCCCAGGGTTTTTCTGCTGACAGTTTGTGAAGCTGGTACATAGCTAAAAATTTGTGGGCATAGCAACCACAAAATGATGGAGTTTTCAAGTTTGGGTCAAGTAGCAGGGATGCCAGCAGAGCTGCCATGCTGGATTTCCAGCTGGTGGGATTGAATTTAGCTATCATCAAACTTGCAGTGATTTTCTTGCACCATGAATAATCACAGGAAATAATGAGGTCAATATAGATACTTGCACTGAAAGGTGTTACTGGTTTCTGTGAACGGATCAACAGACGATAACAAACTCTGTTTAAACAAAACATATCTAGTTCAGCCTTCTTTACAGATTGACAGCTATAAAAATTAGCAAGACAACTCCTAAAAAACTTAGCCAAATATCAGAACCAGGACAAAAATGAGCTCCACTTAGTGAGAGGTTTCCATCTGACTGGGTGCAACGGAGGAGGCCTGAAGACTCTTGGAAGAATGCACGCCCATGAGGAGAAAAAGGGTAAAAAGCAGTCATGCACCTGGTTCAAAGAAGGGTGCTCTGTGGGTGCAAAACTGACTGAGGAGATGACCGGAGAATCTAAAAGAAAGGTCCTTTCCCTCTTGTACTGAGGGAAAACAGGCTTTGTGTGTAGGACAAAGAAAAATCCCATTTTTATCATTCATTTATTCTCAAAATGAAGACAGACATGGGAGTTTCTGTCTACTATCAGCTCAAAAAAGTAATGAATAATGGAAATCACACAACTCTCACTAGGTTGTCTAGGAAATAATTCAGTGAAAGTATGTAATTGTCAGTCACTGGAAAAGGCAAATACTATCAAACGTGCTACAGTCTGAACCTTATTTTTGGAAATATAATTCTGCTGAAGGTGGGAGAATTACAAGGGGTATTTTTAATCATACTTAAATGACATTATCCTAATGATAAAGTTAGATCCCCTGAGATCAGACCTTTTTTTCCTCCAACAGAAGACTCTTAACTATCAGCAACTTTAACTGTTATTTTCACATGCTACTTACATATTCACAGAGGATCTGAAAAGTACTTTTTCTGTTTATCAATACGAATGGAAGATAGGACCAGTTCTTAGATGGAAAGGTCTAAAATAAATCTACATTGGTGATATGTTCAAAATTTTGTCAGGTTGCATCTCCATCAGCAAAGTAATGATGTCCAGGTTCATTTTCCAGTCCCAAAGAGAACTGACATGATTAGGCCACCTTAGTGTAGTTAAGCTGACTGCAGGACATGAGGATTCTTTATTTATAGACTCTACTGGGAATATCTGCCTGTGTTACCTGCTGAATAATTCCCCATAATTTTTTAGCAGTGGAATTTTTTTAGCAAAATCCAGTTCCAGAACAATTTTAACTGTTTTGAATTGTGGACATTGAAGTATCAGTGTCTGGTCTCAGAAACTGGCATAGATAGCTGTCTGAATAGTTTTGTCATGGAGAGCTTAGGCGAGATCTTTAATTTTTTAACCAACAGTTTGTTTTTCTAAGCCTGTATCATAATGTATAGAAGAGCTTTTATTTTCAAATGAAATGGAGTAATGTTGAGTCTCAAATATGTCTGCCATCAGTATGCTGGAAAGCTTTCAAATTCTTCTCATATAGAAACAGGTTGTAAGCTTCCCATGAGTTGATGGTACTTACTTTAATCTTGATCTGTACTCTATCCATGCATCTATAACCCAGGAAACATTATTGCCTCCTGTGTTATTGCCTAACACAGAAACTCTGTGGGCTGTGAATTTTTGCTGTCAGCCTGATACATAATCACTTTGGATTCCTTGCCCTTTTTATGTTTAGACCTCTGTTGCCTCTTTTATGCATAATCACTCATAAAATAATAAGAAAATCAGGGGGTTTATTTCCTTATTCACTGCAGAAAAATATAAGCTTGTCACTTGCACCCATGCAAGTATGCTCATTTTTTTAAGGTTCTGTTGGCTAATCCTTAAGGGAGGATGAAGGGAGGGGAAAGTAAATCTTAGTGTGCTAAATGTAGTATGCACACCCTTCTATGCCTAGAGCTATCTGTTTTATGTTGAAGGTGTGACTCAACACTGATACTTTTCTAGAAGTGAAGAATTATTGGGGATTTTGCTGAGTGATTTCTTTCCCTTAAGGCATCTTCTATCAGTTTTATCATCTGACTTTTTATATCCCAGAAGGAAATACATTATTGGAAACAGCACCTTCTCCATCTTTGCCAGTACTTGATAAGGTGAGACCTCCCATGGCTGGTTTATCTAGCTCACATCTTTGTAAGAAGTTATAATCCTTCAAAGAATTTGGTAACAGTCCTTTGTTTCCTGGGAGCAATATAAATGTGAGAAATACGTGGATTATAGCATAGATTATAGTACTCCTTCCTTATAGTTGAAGCTATAGAGTAAATAATTTCTTTCAAGTTGCTCCCTAGGAACTTTGTGCCATCTCCTGTGTCACTGAAGAAAAATTTCCAGAGTGCTTGGATAGGAACTAAGACCAATTGGCTTTAAGTCAAAACATTGAGAATGTTTTCTGATTTTTTAAAGAAATGTATTTATAAATGTCAATTCCTTATGCTGTACTACACTCACTGACACATTCCTGACAATTCTAGTTTGTGGTATTGAACAAGCCTTGAGGCTCTGAACAAGCGGAAGAATTTAAAATGGCCCTAAGCTATCTCCTGCTCTAAGAACCTTGCTGAGCTATTCTGTAGCAGGAATCTGTGAGTTATAGCAGTTGATCTGTCTAGTCATGCTCAGGCATCGATGGAAATATTCATGTGATGCTGCACCACACACCTTTCTTCAAACGCAAAAGATTCTTTGTGTTTCATTCAGAATTATATCAAACTTCCAGGGATCTCTAACTGACAGGAGCTGTACACATTCAGACTATACCTGGCCTTATATTAGGGAATTGAAATACAGTTTGGACATAGTATCCTGATTTGAAGAGTAAAATAGTTAAGTAGTATCAATGCAAGTTCTGGAGAATTGTGTCTGGAATACTGATTTATTAGTATAGTCATAGCCTCACTTTCATGATAAATGCCACTTGTTTACTCAGATGGAAGCTCCCACAAAGGGCTGTGAGCTGCTGGCGATGGTACTTGGCTGCCTGCCTTGAAGCACAGTGGTTTTCTGTACCAGCACTTATGATGTCTTACATTTAAACATCACCCCTGTGAGCACCTGACCTAGACATAGCTAAATGACTTCCTCCGTGTTCCAAGGAGCCAAACTGAGATCAGGAGAAAACTTAATAGGTGCTGATGAAGAGCAGCATCTGTTCAAGCCTTTCTAGCAGCCTCCTGTGTGTAACCCTCAACAGGTATCCAGTACAGGGAATGGGAGGCTTTGATTAGCAGCTGAAATAACACAGCACACACAGTCATAGCTCTGCTGTGATCCACTACTTGAAGGAAAGAATTTACTTTCAAAAGCAAAGAATATATTGAAATGCTCAGGCTTGTGAAGGTATCTTTTTTAATGGGCCATATTACCACACTGGTCACAGTCCTGTAGTTCTGAGACGCGAAGGTCTGGCGTATAAAATACAAGATTTGAAATTGGGAGACATGAATTTGATTTCCAACAGTGTGAGAGACTCTGGGTCATTAGATAGATCTGCGCATCTCTATTTTCCTGTTTGCTCTCCCACATTTTTCTTTTGTGTCTGTTCCCATAATAACTTCTTCAGAGATGACTAGTTTTCTTTTAATTCTGTTTCTTTGTGTTTTCTAGGCTATTGTGGTTTTATTTTAAGTGCTGAATATTGGAATAAGAACAAGGCAGTTTGTTCTAAGTTTCAAGGGCTATGATTTATTACCTGCACTGCTTAATTTCATTTAACTGAAAATTCAGTCCAAACACAATGCATATAGTACTTGTCACAGAAAACATCAAAGTCACTTCTCTTCCAAGTAAAAACCATCCTAAGTAAATAAACAGTGTGTATTCCAGCAGGAAATAAATATTGACATAGCAGCCTGTCATATGGATGACAGGACCTGCAGCTGGAATCGACAGGAGAGGCAGCCAGCAGCTCCCTGCTTACTTCTCAGGTCATTGTAGGCCATGGCTCAACCATTATCAACACAAGATCTGAGTGCTGCTGGGTCACCTGGCAGTACTAGCTGTTCACAGATGAAAAATAAGGACATGAATGCAGTTCTGATAATTCTGTGATTCTATGTAGTAGGTTATTTATTAATGTTTTATGGTAGCTCTGAAAAATTGATGATTCCTGATATAACTTAAACTCCTCAAAAAATTACGAGCACTTTTGAAGTAGAAATTTTTTACAGGTTGAGCTTTTCACATCAGGTGACAGAACATTTTTATCATGTCTAGTTCTGAAAGCAGATTTACCATTGTGTTGAGCCAAAAAAAGAAAGAAATATAAAGAAGGTGAAAATTCAGATGGGTTCTTGGGGAACTATAGAGATATTGCCTAAACATCTAGGGTTGGAGTCAGCAAAGCCAGATATTAGCTGGAGCTGAAAGTGGTGAAATCCATGAACAAAAATAAGAGTTCCTTAACGTACAGCAAAAGAAAAACTAAGAAAAATGTAGGTCTGCTACTCAGTGTGCTCATCTAATGACAAAGGACACAGAAAAGGCAAAAGTATTCAATGACGTTTTTCTCATAATCTTTTCTGGCAAGGTCTGCTCTCAGGTCTTTTGTGTCTAGTTGGAGAGGGTGTGAAAATGACACTATTTACACCAGAGGAAGATACAGCTGAGGAAGTCTTACACAAATTCAATTATTTGGGATGTGATGAATCTAGTGATACTAAAGGAACCAGCTAATTTCATTGATATTGACTGGAAAATTTAATTTCTCTATCATCTTCAAAAAGTCGCGACAATCAAGGAGGATTTCTACTGACTGTAAAAATAAAAAATGTTACACCCATCTTTAAGCAGTGCATCAAAGAAGATCCAGGGACAAATGCACAAGCCAGGAACCTGGCACGGCCTATGTCAGGAGAGGTAAACTCTTCTCTTGTAAAATGTGTGGGGCCTGAAAACTGTATGTTGGAAATGGTTCCTGCCCTAGTTTTACCTCCAAACCCTACTCAGGCACTGCAAAGGTTTTGCTTAATTTACTGTATGGATACAGCCAGCCCTAGTGGAGAGGCCATCGAAAGACCCAAAGCTGAGAGCAAAGTAATGTTGATATATCTAGCCTGTGAGACACTCACTCAGGACCAGAGAACAGCTCTTGGCCCTGTTTAAATAAGTTATAGATGCATTCATTGCTTCACTTGTTAGTTAAACACATGCATAGGAGCTACAGGAGCAAGCACATAGACAAGCAGGCTGTAAATGCTTTACTCTTCTGAGGGCAGCTTCTATCCTAAGCAGCAGAACTCTCCTCAAATTGGTTAACAACTATTTAGCAGAACGTGTGGAGCAGAGGTAATCAACTGAAAGGTGCTACCTTTGATCTGTCGTACATCCCTGTGTGAGTTCTATTTTCCATGTGTCTGTTCAAACCATTAATTCTAAAATGAAAATGCAATTATTTGAGTAGTTAGTTAATCTTTAATAACTCATGTTTTATTTGCTTATTAAATGCTTAAAAATGTTGGCTTTAAAATAAAAATACAAAGAGAAATCAGCAGAAATAACTGTAAGTTTTTCAAAAATTGTATAAATTCTGATAAAAAGCTAAATTCCCTCAATATTCAATTTTTGTATTTTTGCTGAAATGCAAATAATTTTTTAATTTTATTTTTTAAATGGGTATGAATAACTTTCCAGTAAAATGTTATTCAGATCAAATCTAAAATTTCAGTTCAAAAACTGGTCACCAGAAGAGTTGTAGGATAATAATCTAGTATATAACAACAGAAAATGTTGCATCTTGTAGTGCAGCAAAGAAGCTGTTTTTCTCAGGGCACTGGGAATGACAATATTTAAAGAAAAGAAATAATCAATATGTGGGAAATGCACATCCTCAACTATAGACTGAAAGAAAAAGTATTGGAAGTCACAAGACAGGACGGTTCAATACTACAGCAATAAAGTACAACCCAGCATTGTATTGCTGCTTGCAGTGGCATTGATAGCAAAAGGAAGCATTTGGCCTCCAGGTAAAGCACGTTCCCTCTTAACTGTACTCCTTTCCACAGAGTGGAGAAATATTATCTGACTACTCTGTCTCTAGCAGAGTGAGGGAACAGTTTCTGGGTAATGAATTAAATACTAGTTTCCTAGGAGATGGATTGATGTACAGGAGGCAGTGTGAGCCCTTTTTCTTTCTGTGCAGTGTGCTCTCAGCCTACAATATTAAGCTCTGTCAATGGGTCTAGGAAGAGAAAACTTTTTCTTTGCAAATATCTTGAATTAGTGAAGAGCAATTTAGGACAGTTTCCAGGTACCTTATATTTCCAGTCTCTCATATTCTCTGTAGAAGGAGAGCTGAGTAAGACCCAAGTACAGACTTTAAGAACATATTATTACTACAATTCTGTGAGGTTATTTTGCCTACTACACAGGTTCAAATTTGGTGGTATTATTCAGCATATCCGAGTTGAAATTTTTATATTTTCCTGATAGCCCCTAAAATCAAGAGCCAAACATGATTAAGATGATAAAATGCACATGTGATACAGAGCTTCAGCACTTTTGTAAGTTTAGCAAAGCAGCAGAATTGACAAGAATCCCCAGTTAGAAGTACAGTAAATGAAAGAATTCCCCTCTTGATCAGCCCCCTACTGAAGCCTCCCCCTTGCTTCTAGCTCTAATTTGTTTATGTCTAAATAAATGGGAGAGTGAAACAGCCTTGGTTCATTGAAGAGGAAAGATTAGAATAGGATTCCAATAATATGTTTGTTTAAAAGGGTAGCAAAAGTACTGGAGCTAGCTAAGAAACTATATAATTACACAATAATAGTCTACAGAGCTAAAAATATATTAAAAATATATAAAAAGCAAAAATATTTTTGCATCATTCTGATGTGTCCATTTTTTCAGCTTTAATCGAAAGTGAAGCCTGTTTTCTTAATTATTCACAGATGTTGCACTCTTATATTCAAGATGGAATATACTTTTCTTAAATTTTTTTGAAGATAATAATGTAACTTGAAAAACACTCAGTTCAACTGTAATAATCCATGTTTACTGTGATTTTGTGACAACAGGAGATATATCGTTTATCTGGGTAAATTGGCTTACTTACATTAAGCTGGATTTGTGGAGAAAAGAAATTTAGCTCATTCTAAGGTGCATTTTATTACATTATAAGTGGATTCCATAGTGTGTTAATTTATGGGCAATAGGATTTCCACAGGAAATCATTCTCACCACTTTTTTACAAAGATCTTCAAGACCTGCAACCTGTTCTTTGCACTTCCAACAGTATTACCGGTGGGACACACTGATCTTTGTAATTATACCATACTCTTGTATTTTGCCCCTAATTGTCCTTTCTCCCTGTATATACTTATTAATTAGAGACCTTCAGTAAACTTTAACAGAGTAATAAATAATTTGAGGTGCATTTACAACAGCTTGTTTTCAAGTGTAGATTCTCCATCTTGTGATCCAGTTCAGTCTTTTTCTCTGGGAAGTGCAATGGAAAGTGAAGGAGCAGTTTATAAGTCCTGTAAAAAATACATAAATATTTACACAGGCTATAAATCAACTCTGATTAGGTAATTGTAGATGTGAGTAGATATACTGAAGCCAGAATAATTTGTGGGTTTTTTTACACAAATTGAATGACTAAACAAATTTGCAGAAAGTAAACAGAATGGCTAAAGGAAGGGACCGATTTCTCATGTTCTGACATTTGGTTTGGACTTAGTGGACTCAGTCTGGATATTTTCAGTGCACCAGTATCAGGATTTATGTAACTTGTTTTAGGTTACATAAATTTAGGTGTTAAACTTGCCATTCTTTACCCCCTTCATTTATAGCACCTGAAATTTATGTTTTTGCAGACATTCACACTAAGGAAATTCTGTGAACTCAGTTTGTAGATGAGTAACTAGAAGATGAGGTTAATGATGACAGAGTTTTCTGTAGGTGTTTGCCAGCAACAGACTATGACGTGTACAAACATACAGAATTCTCATGAAGTTGAAAGTTCTAAGAGTTCAGCTGTGCTTCACGAGAAATGGTCTTCACACCTAAAGTTTTGTAGTCAGAAGAAAAAAATCACTAAACAAACAGTGAAAACCACCTGAGAAGGTCTAAACCTTTAAGCAGGCATCAAACTTGGAAGGAAAAAAGTGAATAATTTCAAATTATATTTTCCAGATTCTGCTCATTCTTTGCCATGAGATATTTAGATCTTTAGTTGAATATCTTGGTTAATCTGATCCAGCTGAAATTAAACTGCGACAAGGATGCCTTGTTTGCAAGCTTTTCTATATCAGTAAATGAAAAATGTGCAGCCAATATAATTACATTTTAGAAGAGGAAAGAATGAAAACTATCACAGACTTGGTCTTGTTTATAGTCTTGAATCCCACAGAAGTGGATTATTTATCTTCACAATCACTGGAAGAATTGCAGAGACAGATATCCTTACTCCCAAAGCCTTCCTGGAAGAAATGTAAAGGTGCAGGGGTGCTACAGTCTCCCAGTCCATAGTCATAACTCCAAGCATATTAAGCACTGCCTCACATTTCAACTTCACAGGAAAATAAGTCTTTCTCTTTTACAGTGTTGCCACCTCAACGTGTAACAGTATTGTGAGAGATTATAACAATTTTTTTTAATAACATGGCTCTGAGCTTGCAGCTTGATTATAAACACAAGGAAAAGCAAGGAAAGTTCCTGTGCTGATGGGTTTCTATCTGATGGCCCAAATCTACAGTGATGTGTGTATTGTCACACATCTGAGCCCATCCAAGCCCCTGCCAGCTCCAGTGTGGTGCTGCACAATAGGTGGGTGAGTCTGTGTAGGCTTGGTCACGGGTCTGATTCTTCCAAAAGTGCCTTTACCAGCAGCAAAGATGGCCCCTAAGTGACTTCTTCCTTCACCTCTGCATAGATAATAGGCTCTTCCTGCAAAGCATGCACACATCTTTACAGTAGGAAAGGCAGAACTATAATTATCTGAGGCTCAAATACTGTCAAGTGGCAAAGGAAAGAGAAAAATCTGCCCATAATAAAAAGTACTGGTATTCTTAGGCATGAGAACTGAAGCTAGATTTGACTTCTAAAATTCAACGTGATTTGACTGAGATGAAAAAATATGGGTGTAATTCACTAAAAGGCTCATCTGATATTCAGGCTAGGCTAATTTCTGTAGTATAATGTTGATCTTTATGTAGAAATTTTAATATTTCCTTTTCTTTTTGACATTTTTGGGGCATTTTATTTTCTTCTTTTTTTTCAAGCTGCATTGTTGGCTTTGAGTATTTAGCAGAGTAAAAAGCTGAGCCAGCAACTGTCTAATAGGACACTGGGTAACAACAACTGGGTAAAAATAATATTCTTTAATGCACAGCCAATCAAGGTAAGACTTACAAAAACATGCAACTGACAGTGAGAGACGAAAAGAGAAAGCAATGACAATTATTTGGGGAACTGGAGAAGACCACTAAAGGTTCCAGTTTTAGTCATTTTGTAGCATTTTAATTTCTTTTCTAAACTTTTATTTATTTATTTTTGGCCCAGCATATCTTACAGCCTGAACAATCAAGTTCTTCACATCAATTTGGTGTCGAGTTTCAGACTTCTCTCTCACAATATCCCTAGTAAATATACATTTTATGGATGAAGTAGCAAGGTGCAGAAGAGAAACACATCAGTGCAGTCTGTGGTGGCAAAACAGTGCAATTTGGCTCCATAGACTGAAAGATCTTGGAGAACAAGACTAATGAGGAGCAGCTGAGGGAACTGGAGTGGTTAAGTCGAGACAAAATGAGCTTCATGAGGGATGTTACTGGTCTTTACAACTAACTGAAAGGACACTGTAGACTGGTAGGGGCTGGTTTCTTCTCCCAGGTAACAAGTGATAGGACAAGAGGAAACGGCCTCACCTTGAACCAGGGGATGTTTAAATCTGACATCAGAAAAAATTTCTTCACTGAAAGAGTGAGGAGCGTTGGAACAGGCTGCCCAGGGAAGTGGTGGAATCACCATCCCTGGAAGCGTTCAAAAGACATGTAGATGTGGTGCTTGGGACATGGTGTAGTGGTGTACTTGGCAGTGCTGGGCTAATGGTTGGGTTTGATTATCTTGGAGGTCTCTTCAAACTGAACAAATTTATGATTCTATAAAAAATGTATAAGAAATTCTGTGTTTTTCTTTTGAAATTGAATGCCATTATGACTTCAATTTCTGATATGCAAAACATGTTTTTCTATCCCAAGAAACCTTGCAACATTAAGGGAAATTATTGCAAAGCTCTGCATGTTGCAGTCCAAAGTAATGTATAGCCACATACAAGCTCATTGAATGAATGAGAAAAACATTCCTGCAACAGTTCATTGAAAACAGGAGGAAATTAAGCTCTTCCCTGTTACCTAACTGAAATATTTTATTTAGCTAGGAAAAAGAAAAAGAAAGCAGGCATGGAATAAACTATCAAGGCAGCATTAAAATCTTTAAATGCCTTGTGAAAATATACATACTAAACACAATATGAAAACGCACCTTAAGAAACAAAAATAGCAAGGGGGGAACAATGACATGGAAACAAATGCTTTTGATGCTTTGGGAACTTTCCTCATGACAAAACACTTCTGTTCTCTGAAAATTTACCTTTAAAATGGAAATCTCAAGAGGTCATATTATAGAATGGTAGCAACAGATTATAGAAAATCTTTGAGTAAAGATGACCTCAGTAATGTTCTCAGTACCATGAACAGGGCGAGACAGAGTGCAGTGTCAGTATGTCTAAGAAAAGGCATAAAGAGCAGAATCAGTTTGTTAAGAATGGGAGAAACTAATAAAAGACCAAACTGTTATTAGAGACACTGTCTATCTAAAAAAAAAGAAATTTATTGATTAAACTTAAAATAAAAATGGGTAAGTTTCTAAACTTACTATCTGAAAACCAATGTGCAAAAAAGTGCGCCATTTGAGATTATTCATCTGGTACTGAAGTTACAGAATGCTGTACTCAAACAAAGCATAGTGTATAGGACAAACCAAACAAAATTCAAACAAGTGACAGAAAAAAAACCCACTGAGTTAATTAGACCTTATTTAAACAGATCAGAGATGATTCAGGGCATGAATATAAATGGTGTCAAAGTTATGCTAAATTAATTAGAAAAAATAAAATGATTGCTGAAATGGAGATAGTTTCAGGGAGGACTTGATTGGAGAAAAGCATGTCACAAATGGTATGGAAAAACTGGAAAGGGAAATACTCCATTTTTACACTGTATAAGCAACAAACCTATCTATTCCCGGCCACTTCCAGAGAGGTAACCACTCCAGCTGGAGGGTTCATTGGCTTTATGCAGCAGGAGGGGTGAGAGAACAAAGTCAGAACCTGTTGTGGTGAACTACACTTGATGTTTACACTGGGTGGTTGCACTGAATTTATATGATGGTTGCACTAAGTAGCTGTATTCTCTCCCCACACTACCTATGGGACGTAGTTTCTCCCTCTGTCCCATTGGCCAGTGGTCCCTCTTCCCAGTGTCTCCCTGTTCCCTTGGGGGGATAAAACCTCTCAGGACACGTGGCTCACTCTCTCTTCTTTCTGCTACCAGGTGAGCAAACTGGTCTTTCCCTTACCCCACGCTCTGCCAAGAATGAAGTTGGATTAAACAGAATTCTGCTGAAAGACTTGAGCATCCTTTGTCCTCATCCTTGTAGCGATCCTCCTAAGCCGAAAGCTTGCTAGTTTAGCCCTTGGGACTAAGAGGACGGCTACAAGAACCAGTTTGATAAAAACAATAGCACAATGTAGTTCTTTTATTCTGGCCTTCTGTCAGGCCAGTGAACTCAAATTGAAAAAAAATACAAGTCACAGGCCTGTAATACACGTAGGTGTCATTTGGCTTTGATAGTACTGAAAGTGATAAATCCCTTAAAGCCACCTTTGTCACTGTTCAATTCCCATTCCTAATCTAACTCATCTGCTTAAAATGTACATTCTGCAGAACAGAGACTGTTCCTTACACCATGCTGCTATGGGCAGATCCAATGCTCTAATCACCATGAAAACCTTGCAATAAATCATAACATTTTTGTGCTGAATTCATTTGAAAGGCCTTTATTTCCTTTAAAATAACCAAAATATTTATTTTAACAAAGTCGTGTTCCTCTTCCTCTTTGTTCCTCATAATACTTAATATGAAAGCATCTATCTTGTCTCAGATCACACCACAGATCCTCTGCTATTTCCAAATGGAAATAGCAAAATGGAATCTTCAGAAGAAGATTCCAGGTAAAATAATTTTAAGGGAAAAGTTCTCTTTCAAGTTATATTTTCTCTGGCTTCAGAGCTCTTTACTGCAATGTAGCATTCAAACTGCTTAATTTAACAGCTTTGATGGACTGGGAATAAATTTGTCTTAGCTTCTACAAAAATGACTTTTAGTGCTTACATATATTTATGAAGTTTAGAAGAGATTTGTTGAGTTTTTTTTTACATATTTAAACTTGCTGACTGAAATTATCATTGGGCATGCCTTGACTTAATTTAAAACAAACAAACAAACAAACAAAAAAGGGGTAAACAGACATCCCTCTTTCAGCTTCCATATACAGTTCAGAGACATTTTCAGGAAAGGTGCCTTGTAATTTGTTCTATCTATGTTTGGATTTGTACCCTGATCATTAAATGTGTTTGCTTTTAAATATTTGTAGACTTGGTGGAGGAGAGAATACTGCAGATGGTACACATTCATTTTCATATATTAAAACCAATTTTTTTCCAAAAGAAGTAAAAAGAAGTTTTAAAATCTCTTTTAGTACTTGGCTGATAATAAGCACACGGAGCAAGAAAAACATGGTGCAGCAGTGTACTTTTATATATATCCATTGCACACCCTTGGAAATTATATCTTTAACATATAGGAATAATGTTTCGCAATTCTGTTCCCAGCTGGACAACAGAGTTTTCACTGAGAATCAGATTCTCATGTTGCTTTCAGTTCATCTGAATTTGAACTACTATGCATTCTACTATTCTAATTTGTATTATAGCAGCATAACTCTATTGACATGAATGAAGATACTTCTAATTTACAGGAGAATGAAAGAGAATAGAATCAGAACTTTTCACTTCAGATATGTTCTGCATTGGTGGACATTAATAATGAAGATGGTATGAGCTAACCAACAGCATTTTTTCTTATCTGATCACTACTAGAAACAGAGCAAATTATCTTAGCTTTGACTTATTTTAAGGGTGTTAGTCAGCTAATAAATCAATGGAGTATTGCTCATACTCTTGTTATATTGGGGTAATAGTACCTTTGCAAGTTTTTGCATTGTTTAAAACAAGATCCTGCTTAACAGGATCCTGCTCTCTACATTCAAAGAGAAAAATGCCTGAGGTTGCCCAAACAAGGCTAATTGCTGGATGCTTCTCATATCCGCAGTTCAAAAAATTTAGGAGCAGATTTGAGGACTGTCTCATGTTAAAATTAGTTTTGAATCTATAACCTACAATTCATCACTGATTTGATGCAGAAACAAGACCCTGGCTTTTTCTTTCAGTCTTCCTTTCTTGCTCTTGCTCTTCCTTCTACTTGCTCATTTATCGTCTTCACTATTTAGTTAATAATAGTCCATCTGCTTCTCAGAAACTACTCAGTACTGCTCCCAGGGAGGAGAACTTCCAAGCTGAAATATCATTATAAGAGGAAAGATATCAGAGGATCTTCATGGGCAAAATCTGGAATTTGACTGGCCAAGATGACTCAAGTAAATAAATATTAAGGCTTGTGGGTTTTGACTCTCAGGGAATGTTTCATGAGATAAAAAAGGAACAGAGAAAAGCTGTTACATGAGGAAGGAAGGAAGGAAGGAAGGAAAGGAAGGAAGGAAGGAAGGAAGGAAGGAAGGAAGGAAGGAAGGAAGGAAGGAAGGAAGGAAGGCATTAACACTATCTCTACTGCCAGCACAGCAATCTGTTTCTCATAAGTGCTTGTGTTCATGGCTGTTTGCTTCCCAACAATAAATGCTAAAATGTTCAAAAAAGGCAGAACAGAAGCTCCCCAGCTGAGCTGCCTCTTAAACCAAGTTGCAAAAAATTCAAAATTAATTCTGACCTGAGAAAAGGGTTCCTAATTTAATATGGTATTTGACTACTATGGAACTAATCCTCTGAATCAAATAGATTTTTAAATTAAAGGGCTAGTCTCTGACAGAAGAAGAAAATGCTACCTATTTGTGTGATTAATAAAAATGTAGGTCTGCAATAAAATTATTGTTATGGAGGGGGAGATGTGTTTGGCGAAGCAATAAACTTGCATGCTGAAGTAAGGTTTGTTTATTCTCTATGAATGTCAGTTTCTGTGAGCTATCAGATGCAATAAAGCATAAAATTCCGTTTGATTTATATTCACATGGTCTAATATCATATAATAAGTGATATTGAAAGCCACAAGACATATCTTCTCGGGCTGGTAATTTAATTTCAGTATTTTTGGATTAGTGATGGAAAGTTATGGATTAGAAGAGATATCAATGTATGTGAACCTTTTAGCTAAATAAAGTATGAGACAGTACTCTTCTGAGATAAGAAGGTTAATAGATATACCCTTGAATTTAAGCTTCTTTTAAGTGCTGCGTTACCGGTATATTCTTTGGTTATAGAAGTTTATAAAACCACATGTTAAGCAGGCTTTGAACTGAAAAAAAAAAAATTAGTTTAAATAAGAATTACATAATTTTGAACATTTGCTGTACACTTCCATATGAAAGGAACCAATTTAAACTGTTGCAGCAGGCTTTATGCAGATAGTATAATTAAAAGAAAAGATAAATCAGAACCAAAATTCATCAGGGGAATTGATTTAGGTAACACACTTTCACAAATTAGAAAGCCAGAGGGGGACAACCATAATCATCTAATCTGACCTCTTGCATTTCACATCATGTGATTTTTCTGAATTAATTTTCATCTCATCTAGCACTTATCTTTTAGAATAAAAATCTTTATTCTAAAATGCATAGCAAAAATGGCTCCATTTGAAAACCATTTCCTCAGTAGCAGAGTTTTGTACTCGGTAGCAGAGTATTGTGGTGAATATTTTCACTAAGTTAAGTTTTACTCATAATTTAAAACTTAATCTGTTTTCACAAGTATACTCATTTACACAACCAAGGATCAAATGAAGCTTTCTGGCTACAGATTCATAATGAGCATGGGTGTTTAGCTGATTACACCTGATCTTTGGGTCACCTAGCATCTTCTTCAAGGTCACTGAAGAATGAATATAACAGAGTATGAATGAGTATAACAGAACCAAGAACTGACAGTAGGAATGCATAGGCTCAGCAGTGATTCTTTGTCTACCTTTTCATTCTGTGATCTGTTACCTAAACCAATTTTAATCTTTTTAATGTGTGCTACATTGATTTTTTACTAGTCTGCTCTTTAATCAGGATGTGTGGTATCAATCATAGCAAATGTCTTCCTATGCTCTAAGAATACCAAATTTAGGCAGCTAATTAATCTGCATAATCTATTACTTATGTATTTATCAATCAAATTTGTAATCTTGTTGAAAAAAAGAATGAATCTTATGACAAGTTTTTCACAAATTCATGTTGTTTCATGTTTTATATTTATGCCTTTTGAATTCCATTCCCTACTATTCATAGAAATCATAGAATAGCTTGGGTTGGAATGGAAGGGATCTTAAAGACCATCTAGTCCCAACCCCTCTACTATAGGCAAGGAACCTTCCAGCAGACAAGATTGCTCAAAGCTCCATCCAACCTGGCCTTGAAGACTTCCAGGGATGGGATATCCACAACTTCTCTGGGCAGCCTGTTTCGGTTCCTCACCACCCTCACAGTAAACAATTTCTTACTAATTTCTGGTATAAACCTACTCTCTTTTCAGGTTAAATCCACCCCCTACCTTGTCTTATCCCTGCATACTTTTGTCAAAAGTTCCTCTCCATCTTTCACAGAAAGATGTAGGTTCAGGTACCGGGAAGCTACAATTAAGTCACCCCTAAGCCATCTCTTTTCCAGACTGAACAATCCTAATTTTCTTAACCATTCTTGATAGGAGGGATGTTTCATCTCTCTGATCGCCTTGTTGACCCTCCTCTAGACTAGCTCCAAAAGGTTGATGTCCTTCCTGTGCTGGGGACCTCAGAACTGCATGCAGCACTGCAGTGGGGTCACTGCTGGTAACAGAGGAAGAAACTCTACATCAGAAAAGACATTACTTGATTTTTTGGCAACTTGGAATTGGCAAATATTTGGCAAATATTGGAATTACAGACATTTTAGCAAAGGAAACAAGCTGGAGCATGAATGTGATCGTCTGTTGTTGATTACCAAATGGTCATCCCCTAAATCTCTTCACCACTAGCAAGGACCATGACAAGCTCCTTAAATGGGTCTCTTTTTGTGTACCAAGTAATCCTGCATTCCCACATTGTCAGGAGAATTTAAATCACTTCTCAATATTCATACCTCAACTAATATAACCTTAGGTGTTTTTGTTTGCTGCAGAGTATCTAATCTTTCTTTATGGTGTTTTCAAACTCTACCCTTCTAATTCCTGTAGGACAGCTGCTGATCCTACCTGTATATCTGAGCATATTTCACTCCATAACATTCTATGTTCCATATGGAATAAGAAATTTTTTTCTTAGTTTTACAAGGAGCTAAATCAAAGTGAGTAGGTCTATGGAAATAAGAGGAGGCATTCCAGGTGTAGGTATGCTGCATTGAACTTTGAAGGCAGTCAAGAAGACTGCACACTGATAAAAAACAGTTGGGTAAACTAAAGTACTGTCTAGAGCTAAGTGCTCCATGCACGCCGTTAATGAATGACTATTACGCTTGTGTTGGAAGTAGAGTTGCATCATAATACTGCCTCCATTTCTATGGAGGTGCAGACCCTGCGTTGAAATGTTTAACTGAGCTAGTTGTGCCTTGTCACAATAGAAATGGTGCTTTTATCAGACTCATTAAATTATTCAGGTATGAACAGACTGCCTGAATAAGAGGGGATTTTATCAGTCATGGAGAGACAAGTCCAGACCTATCCCTTCTCTTTCAGAGATTGTACACTTGGCAAAGTATGAAAATATTCCAAGAAGTAATGACCAGAAGCCAAGAAATCTATCATGCTGTTTAACTAGCACTTCTGGTTTCTCTTGATCTGCTTTCTACCAGCTGAGCCCATTTCAGAGGGGTAGTTGCTGTATCGAGATCCCAAACTGGATGCTTGAAACAATCTCAGCGCAGTGAATGCATGCTAAACTCATGCTACAGTGAGGTCTCACAATCTTCAAATCCGATGAAACCTCACATTTATCTGCTCAGCTCTCTTAGGGGTTTTCCCACCAGTGTTGGGAAACCCACAGGGTTCCCGGTTTAGCCTAACTTTCAAAGCAGCACAGAAACGAGGCAGCCTCATTAGCCACTGCTTTTTAATGTCTCCTTTAACCCTGCGCTTCCTCCCACCGCAGCCTTCCACACAGCCTTTAATTTGGAAATATCTTGAATACATCTGGAATCTAATGTAGAAGGGTCTAAAGGCAAGTGCTGGTGCAAGAGAGGGTGAGAAACCAAGGAGAAGCAGAGTCAGAAGAGGGATGGGCAAGCTGGAAGTAGGGTTGGAGGGATGGATGAGGAGCTGGGGATGAGCTGAAGGGGGGGGAGGAAGAGCGGGGGAGGCATGCAGAGAAGCGGGAGTGTGTGAGGAGGGTGCGTGTGCATGGTTTGGGGAACAGAAATCGACATCGTCTGAAACGGACGTGACTTTTCCAGCGGGGGCGGGTGCACTCTCGCACCTGAGGCACGCCATCTACCCAGACCAGCCTTTTATAGGACGGTGCAGAAGGTGCAGCCTCCGCGGGAGAGGCTGCACCCCTTGCCCGGTCGGGGAAAAGGCTCGTCAGGGCGGGTTGGGGACCGACGCGGCTCCCCAGCCTATTCCCGCATTGGTTCCCGTAAGTTCCCGCGTCATTTTTCTCCCCACACCCCGCTTTTCGCACTGGCAACCACAAGCCTCGATGGACGGGCGGGAGAAAGCTCGGATGCTCTGAGAGGGTCTGGGTTTGGGTTTGTTGGTTGTTTTTTTTCCCAGCCTCCGGAACAAACACTAGGGATGTCCGGGATTCAACCAGAGGATGGTTCCTCTCCATACAGGAATTGGACGAGTGGGTCGGAACTAAACGAAACGCGGGAGGCTCTTTTAACCCCTTCCTCCGACTACGATGATGAGGAGTTCCTGCGATATCTCTGGAAGGAGTATTTGCATCCCAAGGAATATGAATGGGCGCTGATCGCCGGCTACATCGTCGTCTTCATTGTGGCTCTCGTAGGGAACGTCTTGGGTGAGTCGAGCTCCCCAAAACTTCCCTTTCTCCCTTCCCGACATGGGTTTTGCACGGAGGGTGGCTGGAAACCGGGGTGCGTTCGGCACACCCCGCTGGAAAGGCGGCAGTCGCCAGCAGAGAGGGAAAGTTCAGGATGCGCGGAAGGGGCCGTAAGAAGCGCTCCCCCTACGCGGGCGAGGGGCTGCGGCGGCGCCCTGCGCCGGGCACGGGCAGCGGAGCGGCGGAACGCACAGCCACCCCTGTCCCCCGCGCCGAGTGCTGAACCGCTGAACCGCCCGGCACGGCGGCGGCCCCGCCTCTCCGCCCGCTCGGCAGGCTGCTGCTCTCAGCGCAGCCCCGGCCCGGCCCGGCGATATCGAGGGTGATTCTCCGGGACACGGACAGGGGCGCGGAGACCGGGACGGGGCCGGCCCGTGACGGGAGGCAGCCGTGTTCCTTCCGCTGCCGGCGGGCGCGGAACGCGCGGCTCCTTCCCCGGCGGCGGCGGCCGCGCTCCGGCCCCGCGGCTGGAGCGGAGCGGGGATGTGGGGCGGGGGCGAGGCGGCCCCTCCCGAGCGCCCATTGAGGGAGCGAGGCGGGGCGGCGCCTCTCCTGGAGCCCGCCTCCTCCCGCTTCCATTCATCCTTGAAGGAGGCGCTGGGGGCAGCGGGGCTGCTCGGCGGCCGCCTCGAAGGGAGCGGGGAGGGGCGCTGGAGGGTTGCGGAGAGCTGAG